>JAVUPR010000221.1:1200000-1800000 GCA_036785695.1 Gentiana straminea
TATGTCATACTTCGGATCCTAGAATACAAACTATCATAAATCTCACGATATATACGTAGCACTAAGCACATGACTTATAAGATAATCAAAAACTACTAATCCAAAACGGGGTATAACTTTATAAATTAGCTCATCATTCACTATGGCACGTGGAAAATAAATCTTGGTGAAACAACTAACTCACTAAAAATATGGTATACAGCATCAATGACTATAACAAACCGAACAAAAACGTGTATTGCCTACTCGGGACAAAACAAAAACAAAAGTGTCGAAAATTTTTGAAAAATTAAGCCCCCATTTTGCACAGAAACATCATATATTAAGCAAATGGTAGATACATAGCGATCATTCCCCTCCCCCACACTTAAATAACAACATGTCCTCATGTTGTGCAGAATAAGAGAAACTTAGCTGATTGTAGTTCTAAAGTGGCAATTCCGGAAGTGCTACGTATCAACTCCAGAAAGGCTTGATGAAAGCAAGAACCGTGGACCATCCACCGGAAAACCGACATCATCCGAAAGCTCACAAGTGCTATAGCAAATATCCCGCATACATGAAAAACAACACAAAACGTACCTCGGGGATAGGGGCACAAAAGATTATAGACGAGGCAATATCATAAAACAAAGCATAAGCAAGGCAAGAACCGATAAAAACCAAACCTATGTGAAATGTAAAGTGTACGATATAATGTCGGCAGTGAGGAAGGTCATATGGATTTTTTCAAATTCAGCTCATGCAAGTTACCCGATCACAAAAACCGACACCAAAACCCACGACGACACAAGACAAAACAAAACAACCCTAATACAACGAAACGAAAACTATCTAATGCAACGAGAAGAGAACTATCTTCCGTATTTATTCGAAAAACAAAAACAATAAAAAAAAAAAAATAATAATAGCAAAAACTTTTCTTAATATTGGGTTGCCTCCCAACAAGCGCTTTCTTTAGTGTCTTTGGCTAGACACACTTGAAACTCACGGATCGTGCCACTTAACCTTTCTTCCAGCCCACTACATCGTGTAAGCTCGATCGCTGGTGTGGCGCGTAAAACAAGATCTCACACATGGGGTCAAATCTTTGATAGCTTTCCAAGCACGTTTAATTTTCCCCATTGTGGACTTCTTCTTCTTCGCCTTCTCTTTAACCTTCGCTCCCTTGCAAACTCTTCCATATCCCAACTACCAGCCGTAACTTCCTCACCGGACCGCCGCCGTCACCCTCGAAAACAAATCGGGCGAAAACTCGTCAAACCGGTTGACTTCGTGGGTACCACACCCGAGGATGTCGAGGAAATGAACAATCAAAGGTTTCTCTTTGGGTTGACCAATATAATGCTTGCACCTTTGACCATTCACTCTGAACGGCTGGTCACCATGACCTCTTAACTCTAAAACGCCTCCAGGAATAATTTGTAGAATCTCAAAGGGGCCGGACCAACGTGTCCTTAACTTTCCAGGGAACAGATGCAACCTGGAATTATACAGTAAAACTTGCTCCCCGACTTGAAATTCTCGCTGCTTGATCTTTTCATCATGAAGGAGTTTCATTCTGTCCTTACTGATCCTGGCACTCTCGTAGGCTTGGAGTCTAAACTCATCTAACTCATGCAACCGTTGCAATCGATGTTTTCCACAAGATTGGGTATCGAAGTTTAAGAATTTAATGGCCCAATACGCTCTATGCTCTAATTCGATTGGCAAGTGGCATGATTTTCCATAAACCATCTGATAGGGTGATGTACCCATGGGGGTCTTATAGGCGCTTCCGTATGCCCATAGTACATCATCCAACTTTAGACTCCTGGGCCCTTTCTATGACCGTTCACCGTTTTCTCCAGATCTTCTTCAAACTCGGTTGCTTCGCTCAACCCGACCACTAGTCATCGGATGATATGGTGTGCCGCTTTGTGACGAACACCATACTTTTCAAGAACTTTCTCTAGGGGTCGGTTGCGTAAATGCGTCCCTTCATCACCGATCAAGGCACGTGGACACCCAAACCTCACGAAGATGTTTTTCTTTAGAAATTTCATGACCGTCTTATGATCATTGTGAGGAGTGGCTTGAGCCTCTACCCATTTAGACACGTAGTCTACGCGTACTAAGATGTATTTATTACCACAAGAAGATGGGAATGGACCCATAAAATCGATGCCCCATACATCAAAGACTTCGCATTCAAGAATGGGTTTCAATGGCATGTCGAAACGCCTTGTCGAGTACCGGTTCTTTGACACCTATCACAAGCTTTACGTAAAGCTTCGTATCCTTAAAGATCGTGGGCCAATAAAAACCGGATTGGAAGATCTTAGCAACGGTTTTCCAAGGACCAAAGTGACCACCGGTGGGTCCACCGTGGCATTGCTCAATAATATCGCGTTGCTCGATTCGGAACACACCTCCTTAGCAAACCATCTTTACTGATTTTGAAGAGGTAAGGCTCATCCCAAACAAAGTATTTCATATCGAGAAGAACTTCTTCTTCTCTTGATATGACAATTTTGGATCAAGATATGGGAATGAAGGTAGTTTACGATGGAAGCATACCAAGGAATCTCGGAGTGCACTTGTCTAGATGCATAACATTCCGGAGAGGAAGGGAGAGGTCTAAATCTTCGTGTTCTTCCTCCTCTTCATCCTTCATTCTCTTATCCACAATCACCTCAACACTCGTGGCTTCAACGGCTCCTCTAATGTGACTTCCGCCGGGTGATTAACATCTTCAACTATCTCTAACGTCGGATCTTTCCTAGGACAACCGTCTTCATCATCACACCCCGCAGAGGGAAGGAAGTCTCTAACCTTTGTAACTTAAGCCGACCCACATCAGGTTCTAGCTCATCAATCGTCCCTTGTTGCCCATGGCTTCGATCTTGACCCAACGGAGAACAAGGATAGTTACTACTCCCACCATTGTATGCTGGTGCATAGTTGTGGTCATATTGGAATTGATTCTCATGACTTGCACCATCATCGTCGTAAGCATCTTCTCCACCATAAGGGAGTGTGGGAGTTAGGTCAATGCCTTGGTTTTGAGCCATTTCCCCGATTCGTCTCTCAAGATTCTTTGTTGTGCTCAGAAGGAATTGGATAATATTGTTTTGCTCCTCCAAATTAGCTTCAAGATCGTCAGATTGAGAGGGGTCTGGATAGTTCTGAAAGTGTTGTGGAAAAGATTGGTAAGACCAACTTTGATTTTGATCGGAAAAATTGATATCTTGATCCTGACTGAAGTTCGGGTTTTGATAAAAATTCTGATTTGGATTGAAACCCTGATTTTGAAATTTGCTATGGCCAGAGAACTGATTATCAAATGTCTGATTGTTCTGGCCAATGAAAGCGTGCTGTCCACTATTAGGACAGAAACGAGCAGGATGTCCCACGTTGTCACAATTCTGACATGTGACTGGACTGAAATTTCCCTGATTATGGAAAGAATTGACTTGATATCCAGCAGGGGGAAGAGACTGACACCGGCCAACAAAGATGGCTGTGTCGACAACATCTTCCACGTAACGTAACAGAGAGTTCTCGTGGAAAAGACGGGGTCGGATTCATAGGATTAAGCGACATTTGAAGAGATGCCATCCGTCGTTTCAAAGATGGCGATCTTACTTTGCTCATCCATGTCCTCAATCCTAGATGGAAGATTGTATGAAACAAAAACAGAAACCTAAACTACGAAAAATTTAAAACAGAAAAACAGGAAACACTAAAAACGTGTTGAAATCTTCTGAGCCCAAAATGGAAGGGAAAACAGTGGATTTTGACCTCGAAAACGGTGTCGGACGGCCTCCGGCTGTCCGCCACGTCGTCGGCGTCGGAACGAGCTTTCCGAATTGGGGTCCTGCGCGCCAATCCGACACTCGAGCCGAAAGTTATGGCCAAAATACTAAAGAGTGCTAAAACGATCCCTTTTATCCAAAAATTTGATCGTTAAAAACGTGGGGTCGATAATTCAACCTCGATGTCCCCGAATTAATGTGGAAACTAGAAAAGATAGAAACAAAAACCCTACCTACGAAAAGACACCGAAACAGAGGACGACGGGCGTTTGGAAATCCGAACGCCGTCCGGAAGGTCGAAGAACAGACGGGCGTCCAAATTTGATGGACGTTCGTCCGACTTGGTAAAAACGATACGAGTTGAGAATTTTAAAACGGACGGGCGTTTGATTGTTCGTACGCCCGTCCGGGACAAAAAAACAAACAGAGATTTAAAAACAAAGAAAACGGGGGACGAAAAGGACGTAAAAACAAAAGATAGGAAAATAAAAACGAGATAAAGTGGGAGAAACCTAATAGAATACTACAAAACCTAAACGATTAAAAACCCTAATAACCTAACTAAAGTCTACCTAAAAACAAGAAATATAAAGAAATTAAAACAAGAAAAGCGGAACAACTTAGAAAAACTAATAAAACTAGACAACCGTACCGATTCCCCGGCAACGGCGCCAAAAACTTGTCACGGATTTTATCTATGCAAAACAACAAGTAATAAATTTATAAATCCGGTATTTCCCCAAGTGTAAGGATCGTAGTATAGCGATTAATACCGGAGTCGATCTCAGGGAATCGGGGTATCTAGTTCAATTAATTCTTCTAAAATTGTCACTACTATTTATTACTAACCCTAAAACTAAAACGGAAAATAAACTGGACAGAGGATTGTCAGTCCAAAGCCAGGAAAGATAATTTCGAACACGTATTAACTAATTCTATTCTAAAAACTAAAACGAAAATAAAATTCTAACTAAGCAACGAAGAACAAGGCACAAAGGTTTTCAATTAATTTAACGAAGAACAAGCTATGATCCATCTTTCTCACAACTCTCAATTTCTACCCTAGATCGTTTAGTGAAGATTTAATAAAGGTTGTGGTTCACCTACCAAAGGTATGAACTTCTACTCTCGTAGATAATCCGCCTATCAATCTCTCATCTCTCGATCTATAAGATTGATGCTATCAAAACAAGGTGTAAGATCTCTCAATCTAGCAACCTAGAAATTCAACCTATCAACTCTCGTTATTTTTAGGTTAAAAGTCCAAACTTTATTATGGTGATCTAAGGTTTAACATGACTTTCATCAAAATAAACATCAATAAGCAACAATCTATCGATATAATTGCATAATCTATATAAAAGCATAATAAAGATACAAGCTTTAATAAAACTCACAAAACAAATCCAAAGTCGAAAACGAAACGCCGAGAGGCTTCACATGCTTGTTCTAGGCTTAGCCTTAGCTCATCGTTGGAATAGAAATAACATAATTGAAAAGAAATTAAAAAGATGTTTATTGCAAAGTGGAAAAACGCAAGAAAAGTCGCCCCAAAGGGGCTTGTGGCCGCCAGGGTCGAAATATGGTCATTAGGGTTTGAGAAATCGCGCCTATTTATAGGTTTTTAGGTCGGTTTCGCTGAGTCGGTGCCGTGGACGCCCGTCCACTATCTTGGACGCTCGTCCAACCTCTCCGAACGGAGCATGAACGCTGGTCTGAGTAGCGTCTAAACTCTCTCGTACCGAAAATCTCCTCCGGACGCCGCTTATTTTTATGGACGCCCGTCCACTACCGGACGGGACATGGACGCTCGTCCGGTATGTCCGGACTAGATATCTTCATCTTTATCTCATTCTTCTCATCTCTATCTCTTCTCTTCTTCATATAACACTTCCTTATCTCTTATATGTCAAATAAATCCGACTCGTATCATCTTTTGATCCCCTTTTCACTCGAAATATGCATATCTACAAACATCAAAACCATTGCAAAGTGTAACATCATCCAAATAATCATAAAACCACCAAGTAAACACATAATTTAATCACTTTTGCAATTAGACCCTTAAAAACATCACTTGCTTAATATTTCAATATAAAGGCCAATTCTTATGCAAATAATATAAATATGGGGAAAATCATCGTAAAATATATCGTTATAAAACGTACAAAATCACCCTTAACGCTACCCGGACTAATGATCATAAAGTCGTGAAGAAATTCTTGCAAAAGAATATCTTTACCAGATTCGGCTGTCCGAGAGCACTCATTAGTGATGAAGGTACCCACTTTTGCAATGCGCCGCTTGATAAAATCCTTGAAAAATATGGTGTCAAACACAAAGTTGGTACACCATATCATCCCCAAACCAGTGGCCAAGTCGAGGTAAGCAACCAGAGCTTGAAAAGAATTTTAGAGAAGACCGTGAACAATAATCGATCTAATTGGAGTCTTAAGTTGGATGACGCGTTGTGGGCTTATCGTACTGCATTTAAAACCCCGATGGGCACGTCACCCTTCCAAATGGTCTATGGCAAAGCTTGTCATCTACCCGTCGAACTTGAACACGAGCTTTTACGGGCAATTAAATTCTTAAATTTCGATAGCCAACTCGTGGGGAGAAACGGTTGTTACGGTTGAACGAGCTCGACGAATTCGGACTCGTAGCATACGAGAATGCTAAGCTTAGCAAGGAAAGAACAAAGATACTCCATGACGCTAAGATCAAGGACCGAGAATTCAAAGTTGGTGAGATGGCTTTACTCTATAATACTAGACTTCACCTGTTTCCGGGTAAACTCAAGTCTAGATGGTCTGGTCCCTTTGAGATTCTCGAGGTTAATCCGAGTGGAGTAATTACTTTGAACGGGTATGGTAATCAAGCTTTTAAAGTGAATGGTCATCGACTTAAGAAATATTTTGGGCAACCAAAGGAAAAGCCTGAGACTCTTTATTTCCAAAGAAGAGATGAGAGTACAGATGTCCTGATTTACGAAGAGATTCCATCTTATTTCTTTGAGTCAGTTGATGACATTCCTACCTCTACCTGTGAGGAACCTTCTACTGAGACTCCTGAGCATGTTAGCACACTTATGCCTATCATCTGCAAGAACAAGAAGAAGAGAGTCAGTGTAGTTTGGAGAGAAAAGTTTAATGATCTTATTGCACATTTGACTTGTTGTTGTGGTGAAAATCATTTCCGCCCCAGTACTTCTGATTCCGATACTGAGGTGGCGGTAGTCAAACCAAAGTGGCCCGATCCGGGTTGATTCTTGAACTTTGTGTCAAGCTATTGACATTAAAAGAGCGCTCCTAGGAGGCAACCTAGTTTTGTTTTTTTTTTATTTTTTTATTTTTATTTTTTTATTTGTTTTATTTTCTTAGGTTGTTTTGTTTTCTTGTTTTTAGAAGTAGTACTCTAGTTGCGTGTTGATGGTTATTCCTTTTACTCTTGTTGTAAGTGTTTTGTATGTTTGCTCATATACCCCGTGTACCCCGAGATTATATGGTATGTCGAGTGTTGCAGATACTGTTGAGCAGGTTTGCGAGCTATTCCGTCCAGCGTTGTCTGTCGAGTTGCATCGGTACATCTGTGTTCCAGCCTGTCCTCTGCCAACTTTCATCCGACAACCACTGTTGAAGCCAGCTAAGTTTTCTTTTTCTTTTATTCTGCACATTCTGAGGGCATAATGTGATTTAAGTGTGGGGGGGGGGGGTAAATTGGGTATGTTTTTATGCTATATCTTGTTATATGAGTGAATGTTAAATTCCCACGAAATTTAAATTCTTTGAGGATCTCGAGCATATGATTGAAACTAAATGCTTGCTAGTTGTAGTTCCTAACGATGATAGTATGTGACTTAGTGAGATAATTATAGCATGTCTTTACTTTTATGGAGATAGAATTCATTTTTCACTCACGAAAGCCTTTGATATTGAAGCAAGATTTTTTTTTGAACTATATCCTTTCATTGTTTTAGTGATTTATCTTAGGAAGGTCAGTATAGTAACACTTTAGTTAGACCGTGCACTGTGAATATCATAAAGTTTGAATGTGATAAGTGAGATGTAACTTATGTCTTGGAAGAAAGTGAATGAATAAGCAATCATGATAAATACGTTTGTCGAAAGTTGGTTAATGATTTGGGTGCGGTAGGGTATACCACGTATGTCCTATACCACTATGATGACCAGAAGCTCACGACAGTTAGAAGAAGCTACCTTATGATTTGAGTAGGTAGGGGATTATCTTGAAATGTCCTACTCTACTATGATGGGTAAAAGCTCATTCTGATATGCGTCAAATTTGAAAATTTTGAAAATGATGAGTAAAAATTACAGTGAAGTCTTTGTTATCATGGATCTTATACCCAGTAGAACCGCATGATATGCTGTAGGGATTATTCTACTGAGTGCTTGGGAAGGCTTTGAGTGGAGCTATTACTGCCTATATCTAGGATAGTCATTGAAATTTTTGAGAGGATATTTCCTTGAAAGGCTTGTTAAATTTGAAAAGGGCTTGTCACACATACACTGAATCTATCCCTGTGATGGTATTGTTTGCTATAGTTGTTGTATCTTTTGTTACGTGAGTTAGAGATCTATGTGGATTGCATGAAAGTTGAGCTATAGTTTTGATTGTTTTGTCCGAGGACGTACAAAAAGTTAAGTGTGGGGGTGTTGTTAAGGGCTAAATTATAGTGATTTTTACATATATTTTCTATATCAATTTCCCCTACATTCGTATGATTTTCATAGATTTTGAGCTATATACGTAAATATTGAGTAAATGAGGTTTTTAATGGTTAAATATGAAAACGTATCGATTTATGTGCGTAATTTATGATTTTATGTTATTTTGGGAATACGTTACGCTTTGGTATGTTTTCCTTATCTTGTAGATACTCAATTATGGTGGAAAAGATGATCCTAAAGGGCTAAATTCGAGATTGGAAAGGATCAATCAAAGTTATGGAAGATTGGAAGAGATAAAGAAAGAGATCAATCAAGATAAAGATGGAATTATCAATTTAATCGTCTCAAACGAACGTCCAGAGCTGAACGGGCGTTTGATAAAGCGAACGTGCGTCCAGGGAGCTAATTCACATACAGAGTCTTCAGACTGCCTTCAGACTAGCGTTCATGCTCCGTCCAGGTATGATGGACGGGCGTCCGGTTGTTCAAACGAGCGTCCAAGGCCGTATTCAGCAAAACCGACTTAGGTTACTGTAGCAGCCGACTTATCCATCTATAAATACAGCAGCCTTGAACCCTAATTGAGAGACGACTACCACATAATTGAGATCGCACTTTCACACCAAAAAGCTGCGGCCAGAACCCTAATTCCATAGAGATGAGTTTCTCCAATCCAACAATCATATTCAACATGATTGTTGGCTAGAAACCTTGCAGTGAGTCGACGGAGGAAGCCCATCATCAACACAACCAACTAGAGAGTTCGATGCTTTATGTTAGTGAGTTTAATTTATAGTTTTCCATCACTTTGGATCTTTGTTTTGTATTGTTCATGTTTTGTTGGAATTAACGATTCGATGAAACGATTTATCTATATCTATATGCTTGGATCTATGTATGAAAATATATTGGTTTAAGTTTTATTTCGTTCAAGTGATGCGATTAATTGTGTTATAAGAGATTATGCATAGTTGATTGAGTAAGAGTATTAGAGATAATCTCGTGATCATGTTTTGATTGCTGTTTAGTTTTACTTGAAAAGATAAACGAAACCCTAGAATTTGGTTGATGAAATTTAATTGAATTCGTGAATAGATCACTACTAAAAACTACATCTTTAGATCACCATCTAGTTGAGGGTTGTTGGTTGATGGGTGGATTCGTTGCCTCGCTGTTTTCCTTTACTTATTTGTTAATCAATTCGTTCGTATTCGTTTAGTTAAGTTTAGTTTTCAAAGCCTTAGTTTTTCTGCTGTTTTTCTGCACTTTTCTGCTTTAAATCGTAGCCAGACGCCCGTCCGAAATATTGAACGGTCGTCCACTAGTTTATACATTCAGACGCTCGTTCACTTTAGTGAACGCTCGTCCGACCTTGAATCTTTCTGTTTTCGATTTAGTTGTTATTGCTGTTTTAGGTTTTAGTTAGTTTCAACCTTAGTTTAGATAGATAATTGTGACATAATCGATATAGATTTATACTTGAATTCGATAAACATTCCATTCCCTTAGGACGACCCGATAACATCCTATACTACGATCCTTATTCTTGGGGTGTTTCGGTTATAAATTGTAAAACTCGTTTTTACCGAACATAAGATCTATACAATAGATCTTGGACTCTGGTGCCACAGATCACATTGTAAGATCATTAGATCTGTTAAGCAATCCCAAACCTTCATCTGGTATAAAAATGGGATTACCTAATGGAAATAATGTTTCTGTCACACTTATAAGACAACAAGGGTAAACCCTCAGCTGGTCCTACATGATGTGTTTTGCATTCCTGGTTTTAAATATAACCTTTTTTCTTTACCTGCCTTTATTGATCATACAAAAGGTGCAACTGCTTTTTTTTTGCTAACAAGTGTGTTTTGCAGGACATGAACAAGAAAGTGTTTGGTTCAACTGAGTTACACAAAGGACTCCATGTCTTGGATCAACCAATAAGACTCTCTGTTGTCAATGCTGTAGAAAATCACACATTGTCTGATAGATTAGATGATGCTCTTTTATGGCATTACAGACTAGGACACTTGGCCGATAAGAGACTGCAAGTCATTATTTCACAGTCTGCTGATGTCAAGTTTTGATCATGACCTCTGTTATGTTTTTGCCATGGCAAAACTAAAGAAAAAACCTTTTCCATTAAGTACAACTGCTGTACATTCTATTTTTGATCTTGTCATATGGATATTTGGGGTCCTTTAAGACAGCATACCGTGACTGGACAACAACATTTACTTACTGTTGTAGATGATTTTTCTAGATTCACTTGGGTATTTCTCATGAGGCATAAATCTGAAGCTTTTGACATTGTTAAATCTTTTGTTAAATTTATTTCTACACAATTTCACAAAATTATCAAAGTTAGTAGATCTGATAATAGAGCTGAGTTCCAGCTCAATGATTATTTTGCTTAGCAGGGCATCATACATCAGACATCTTGTGTCAGCACACATGAACAGAATGGTATTGTTGAAAGAAAACATCAGCATCTGCTGAATGTTGCTAGGGGACTGAGGTTCTAGAGTAATTTTACCAATTGAATATTAGGGTTTCTGTCTTTTACATGCTGTAAAATTGATTAATGCTACACCTACACCACTGCCGAAAGAAAGCACTCCACTTGAAGTGCTTTATGGCACTAAACCAGACTATTCTGTGTTTAAGGTTTTTGGTTGCTTAGTCTTCTCTTGCACACTTCAGTAGTACTGGACAAAATTTGACTCAAGATGTAGGAATTGTGTCTATCTTGGGAATTCAAATACGTCCAAGGGTGCTATTCTTTTAGATATTATCAATAAAGACATCTTTTTTGCTATAAATACTCAATCCCATGAGACTTATTTTCCTCCATTTCAACAAGTGTTTGGAAATGATAGATATCTTGCATAAATGCCCGTTCCTTTACTAGTAATAGACACTTTTGGTGATCTACTGAATGGCTCAGCAGACCAGCCAGACATAGGGTCACCTGCAGCTGAGGCATCTAATGAAGATCATGCACCAGTCAACTAGGAACCTAAACCCACACAATTAAGAAGGTCCACAAGAACAAGGAAATCACCAACCTTATATCTAGGGGGTGCTCATACCGTTCAGTAGACTCCACACCTGCTGAGTGTAGTCGTGAGTCTAGACAATCTCTCAGGAGACTATGCGGGATTCATTAATGTTATTGATGTTATTAAAGAGTCTAAGACTTACAATCAAGCCATCAAGCATGATGAATGAAAGAAGCAATGAAAAAAGAGATTGAAGCTCTACAAAAGACTCATACATGGGAAATAGTTGATCTGCCCCAAGGCAAGAAACCCATTGGGTGCAAATGGGTGTACATAATTAAATACAACCTTGATGGTGTAGTAGAGAGATAAAAAGCTAGGCTAGTAGCAAAAGGTTACACTCAAACATATGGGATTGATTATCAAGAAACTTTCCACCTATTGTCAAGATCACTACAGTTAGAGCCTTACTTGCAATAGCAGCAGCCAATAATAGGCATCTACATCAGATGGATGTCAACACTGCCTTTCTCCATGAAGATTTACATGAAGAAGTATACATGCAGTTACCCTCAGGTTGTGCAGCAACTAAACCAAATCAAGTTTGCAGACTTACTAAGTTTGTTGTATGGCCTCAAGCAAGCCAGCAGACAATGGAATTGCAAGTTGACTGAATCTTTGGGGGCTCAAGGATTCATTCAATCCAAAAATGACCACTGTTTATTCACAAAAGGGTCAGGACTGTCATTTATTGGTTTACTAGTCTATGTAGATGACATCATAGCAGCAAGCCCCAATGAGAAGTTAATTCAACAGGTCAAGGATGCCCTACACCAGCAATTCACTTAAGGATCTTGGAAAATTGAGATATTTCCTAGGCATTGAAGCTTCTAGGACACCTGCAGTCATATCAATTTCTCAAAGAAAATACAACCTCAATCTCCTAGAAGAATGTGAATTTTTTGGAGCAAAACTTGCTAAGACACCTATGGAGTCTAAGAAAACTTTACAGCATGGTGATTCACCCCTTTTGGAGGATAATACTGCTTACAGATCCTTAGTGGGCAAACTTATCTATCTTACCTTCACCAGACATATATTGTCTTTGCAGTTCAGCAGCTGAGTCAATTTCTAGACACTCCTACTGAAAATCATATGAAGGCAGCTTATAGGCTGCTGAGGTATTTAAAGACTAATCCTAGACAAGGCATCTTATTCCCAGTAGACAACAACCTTGTACTTAAAGGTTTTACAGACAGTGATTAGGCTGGTTGTCCTGAAACAAGAAGATCAGTATCAGGTTATATGATGTTTCTAGGAGATGCTCCAATCTCTTGGAAGGCCAAGAAACAAACAACTATAGCTAGAAGCTCATCAGAGGCTGAGTACAGGGCTATGGCAAATGCAATTTGTGAATCCAGTGGCTGATTTATATACTATAGGATTTGCAAGTTCCAATTCAGTTACATGCTGTGTTATTTTGTGACAATTCCAGTGCAACGCACATTTCTCATAACCCTATCTCTCATGAAAGAACAAAACATATTGAAATTGACTGCCATGTTGTGAAAGATAAGTCAAATCAGGACTTGTCAAACTTCTCGCAGTCAACACAAAAGAACAAGTAGATGACATCCTCACCAAGGCCTTGGATGCACCAATTTTCTCCTATCTACTAGACAAATTAGGAACTTCAAAGATCTTCCAGAGTTCAAGTAGCTGAAGGGAATGCTGAGTGCAAGCTATTCATGTACCACTCTCACATTGAGGAGGGTGTTATAGTATAGAGGCTGAAGGGAATGCTGAGTGCAACCGTCGACACGGTCACCGACATACGATAAGCCTCGCGATAGGGTAGAGACACAATAGTCTACTGAGTAAAATGTAGATTCTGTTATAAGTTTTTTTGTAACCGTTTGTAACTTACCTCTAACTGATCAATGAGGTGTATGAAGTTATAAATACCCCATTATCAGCTGCATTGTAATCCAACTTGTAATTTTCAGTTCACCAATAATAATTCCGCATTAAAAAAATCAGTTTATAATTCTATAAACTTCATCAAAGAACAATATGTATATATGATAAAGAGTGTTTGTCGACAAATTGGCAAAGCTTGTCTGCGTCTTTCAATTATCGATCCCTTCAAATTCAGGTGCCGCTATTTATAGGGTTTACACAGTCGGTTACAAGACGGGAATGAAATACAGAAGTACATAATCTGTAAGGCTATGGGTCGAGCTCATTATATTCGAGTTGGCTTGGATCGCGATCATTGTAGATTCACCTGTAATATGTGACTTGGTTGTCTAGTTATACGGGCTTCGAGTTGAGGGGCGAGCTGGTCGACCCCAGGGCTTCGGGTCGTCCTATATACGAGAGTTGAAGGCTTTGTATATCGACGTACATTGCCTGACCAATGATAAATATCGTGATGATGCAAGGCGGGCTGGATTATACCTAGCTTGCGGCTTATGAAAGAGCAAACTGACAGGACCAAGGACCCTATTCGTAATTTGACCTTTGAGGTGACCCAACATGAATCCGAGGGAACGTTTGAAGCTTTGACGTATCAATTGCCCCCTACTTCCTGAGCTCTCCATTGTCCAGATGAGAGTTAGGGAGTAGAAGTTACCGATGACTTGTCTCGCCTTATGATGCCAAGCTTGTTTCGGGCCTTTTGTGCTGTGCATTGGGCGGCGGCTAAGGGTGCCAAAGAAAGTTTGCCACAAATGGAAACGTCAACACTTTTCAGTTTTAGCCTTAGCACACCACGTGTATTATTTGTTGTACACATTAAAGTGAGAGATGAGCTATTTCTAGCTTTTACCTGGTGGTTCTTGTTCTTATCAGCTGCTGATATTGTTGGAAATATCACAGGCACGGTATTTTAGTTGATTAGTGGATACCTGGAGTAGTGTTTGAGTGTTTGGTTGCTTAATGTTCAAGAAATATCTATGGTTATTAGCAAGAACAATATGCATGTATGAGAGAGAGTGTTTGTCAATAAATTGGCAGAGCTTTGCTACGTCTTTCAATTATCGATCCCTTCGAATTCGGGTGCTCCTATTTATAGGGTTTACAAAGTCGGTTACAAGGCGGGAATGAAATACAAGAGTACATAATCCGTAAGGCTGTGGGTCGAGCTCATTATATTCGAGCTAGCTTGTATCTCGATCATTGTAGATTCACCTATTACCTGTGAATTGGTTTCTTAGTTATACAGGCTTCGAGTTGAGGGGTGAGCTGGTCGGCCTCAGGGCTTCGGGTCGTCCTATGTAGGAAAGTTGAAGGCTTTGGGTATCAACGCTCATTTCCTGACCAATGATAAATATCATGATGATGCGAGACGGGCTGGATTATAACTGGCTTGGTCCGGCTTATGAAGGAGCAAACTGGCTGGGCCAAGGACCCTATTCGTAATTTGACCTTTCAGGTGACCCAACATGAATCCGAGGGAGCGTTTGAAGGTTTAACGTATCAATGGACCTCTACTTTTTGAGCTCTCCATTGTCCGGATAAGAGTTAGGGAGTAGAAGGAACCGATAACTTGTCTCACCCTATGATGCCAAGCTCGTGTCGGCCATTTGGTGATGTGCATTGGGTGATGGGCTTAAGCCAAGCTGGTCGGTCTTTTGGTGCCGTGCACTAGGTGATGGGCTTAGCAGCACGTTTATGGCATGGACATGACTGGGTGTGAGGCATTGCGCTTTGAAGCGTACCGACCTAGTGCCAGGCACTGGGCGATGGGCTTATAGTGCCGAGCTAGAGCCGGTCATATCGGCATGTTTATGTCGTAGACGCGATGGGCCGAGTGGAGCCGCATGATCCGTGCGTAAGCTACTAATATTTATGAAATACCAGCAAGAGTACTAGGTCAATCGTAGTGTAGTAGGTGCGAGTCAAGGTCGATCCTATGGTGACAATGCAACATGGATAATAACTATTAACCCTAACCATGAAAACATATAACGGTCCCTAGACCAACATAAGGATAGAAAAGTAATTGGTGTATCTCTCCTCTCCGATCTCCTAACCTGGTGTGATTAATATTTATGTCTACTTTTCCTCGTAAATCCCTAGTCTTACCAGAACGTGTGTTTAATTCAGTTTAAGCTACGGGTGCAATCTCCTAATCTTATCTACTTCCATTGAAAGGACAGCAGACGTCTATATGCAGTTAACCTCCTTCGTTGGTTGTATTAACCCACGCGCAATAAGTTTTAGAAAATGCTAGTTCAAAACTGAGAACCTCCCTAAGCAGCTATGATGGATTGACTAGAACGTTCCTAGGGATTGATCAGACTATGTCCAAACTAACACTTCACTTTATCGTCCTTCATGTTAATTTACGAATACAATAAGCAGATTGGCCAGATCTAATCTACCGTTAATTAAACTTGTCGATCAACGTAGCTGACGCTGAATCTTCAGATTAAGGGGACCTAAAGTTGTTCTGTGGCAGCGATATAGACCGTCGATGCCGCGGCGGTGGTGGTTCGTAATTCTCAAATCTACATCATTCTGTTTTGGTTATTCTAGTTAATTTTGATTCGTTTACATATGCAGATTAATTACAACACGCTAATCTAACATTTTCTACCATGATCAAAATATGAAGGAACATTCAAAGCTTCATATATTTATCAATAGCGGATCAAGCTTGATCAACTCAAGCTAGTTGACGGATTGAAGGAGATAACCAAGAAACAAACTCAAAAGCTAAATAACCAACTTCTTATTTCATAGATAAAATAATTGTATGATAAGAAAAAGTGTATTTTTGTGCATATGAGTTGTATATTTCAATGAACTGGCACAACCTTTATATAGAGCTATATAACTAACCTAGTAGATCTAACCCTAACCAACTTAATACAGATTATGGCTCTCATCTTTTTGTGTCTTCCAAGTTGCCGCGGCTGCGGCTAGGGTTTCCACAGCCTCGGGCCTTTTTTGCTTCCTTATGGTCCAGTAGATTTCAAACAGACTTTTCCTAACTTGGGCCCAATGTTCTCTTTTAATCCAGATCCACTTCGTGCTCGGCTCCATAATAAGGTACTCCTAAAAATCACATCAAACGAGACAAAACAGTACCAAATAACGGGATAAAATATAAAAATGCAGAATTAATAATGAAGGAACCGACATTAGGCAATTGACACATATTTCATACAATAATCTGACTATCATTCATCAATAGAGCATAATTAGGGGTGGATAGGGGTATATTTATAGTACTAATTATGGTGCGATCAACTATCCCCCACTTAGCTTTTGGTCGTCCCGAAGAAAAAGGAGAAAGAAAATGAACCCCGGACCATTATACAAGTTAATTAAAAACAACTTAGTATCATAGGCCGAGATAAGAACCATGTCGACTCGTATCCATAAGTAATGCATTAAACAATTCTCAATCCATGATCCGGTGTGTGTGTGCAATAACCTTACGACCACAGCGGAGTAGATAGACTCGTATCACTTCAACTCATAATCTAGCTAGTAATCTCAAGAATGTTTGATCCTTTACGCCATTTTTTCTTTATATTTTTATTTTCATTGCATAGGTCAAGTCAACTGAGCAAGGTGGATCGGGAACAGAGTACTACTCAAAGGTTCATGTTTATTGGTCCATTTATTGTGCGAGGGTCGCTCCGAGTTTGCTTCCCTTTTGCCATAGAGAAAGAAATAGCATATGTATATGATAATCATTTTTCTTCTTGTCTCTTTTATCGGCAGGTAAACACTCAAAAATTTATCTATCCTCACGGTTTACACTTTGATAAACTACCGAATCCGTTTTTTCTTTGCCCTTATAAAATCCAAAACTCGACCTAAATGATCATAGGTAGAGCAAAACTCGAGAAACTAGGTTCAACACAAGTCAAAACGACAATCATCCGACTACATACCGGAGATAGTGGGTTATACGTGCTTAAAAGGCGGTTCATAAAAAGAAAATACGGTTAATATGCTACTACTTCAAAAGTGATACGATTTTTATTCCGTTTATGAAACAAAGTGTAATGAATTAACTTCAATAGGTCAAAGATATCATAACCTTTTGATCATGTTAGAAATCGACTCAAAAAGACTAAGTGGTGAAAAATGCATCAAAAGGAATCGTGACAAGTCAAAGAATTGATGAAATGAATAGTCAAAAGCTAAGTGACATTCCTACCCCCTACTTTGTTGAAGCATTGTCCCAAATGATGAAAAGATTAAAAATGAAAAGGAACTTAGCTTGTTAAACGTGGAGCGAGGTAAATGAATCCGTATCTCGGGAGTAACGTCATCGAAAGTCTGCGAAATATCTTGCTAGGAAAAAATCTAATATACAAAACATGGCCAGCACTTGGAGTAACCTGATGAAATATGAAATGGCAGTAAGCAGATTAAATATAAGTGCAAACAATTTAAGCCATTCAAAAAAATTATATATTAAAAAGCAAAAAGCCATAATTTGCAAAGTCGGGAAAATAAATAAAAATAAAAAGAAAAAGAAAGGAAAAAAAACAATGGAAAGAAAATACTAAAAAACTAGAACGAGGCTCCTAATCAGAGTCAATGTCCTCGTAGTCTTCGTCAACATGAGGCGGTGGAGCATTAGAAGGGCCGGCCCCCGAAGAAGATGTGTCATGCCTAGGGGCTCTTGGTGGTGGGGCATTGATGTAGGTCAACCGGATGATGCATTTTTATCCCAATTCTTAAGCTTTTAGTGGTGCTTTTATATCAAATTTATGCAATTATGTGATGAAATAGATCAAAAGTTGTAAATAAGTTTTAGGTATCTAACCCCATAATTTTAGGCTTTTATGCCAAATTTTGTTATCGGAATTATGTGGGGTATCGTTTTTGGCTTTGTTTTGCTGATACCCAGGTCATATATTAGTCTTGGATGAGCTTGGAACGGTCCATCGAGCTTTAGAGAGGTTCTTGTTGAAGAAGTTAGGAATCAAGCTAAGATTAGAAGTCGGCGCATGCCGAGTGCACCGACGGTGGACGCCGGAATTTGACAGTTAGAAGTCTACCCAGCTACCTGCCAAAAGTCGGAGCACGCCGATTGCACAGACGGCGGATGACGAGAAGCCCGGATTTCAAGTTTTAAAGCTTATTCTTGACTTCATTTCGAGGGGGGCTTGAAGAATACAACTTTCTCTCTATCTTGAAGGCACTTCCACTTTCAAGGCTCATCTAGCCAAAATTATCATAACTTTAGCTCTTAAATTGCAAGTGTAAACATTAAGAATTCTTGAATTGATTCCATGGATGAATTCTAGTTGGAAAAGTTTGTAGCTTTTGGGATACACTCTCTCCTTTGGAGCTTTTGAAGGTTGAAATGCAAGTTTTCCTTTTTCAAGTTTTAAGCTTGTGATTGGTATAATTCTTAGCCTTTACTCTGATTTAATTGTTCTTATTGTTATGAATTCTAACCTTGACATGTTGGAGTTCATAACCATGAGTGGCTAGTTTCATAGCTAGCCAAGATAATGTGATGTGAAAATGGAATATTTTGATTGTGAATGATTTGGTAGTTTTGCATTCGAGTTTCTTGTAGTGTTGAACCTTCTTTTACTTGATATTGTTGCAAGAAATCTAGGAAGTAATTAACCCTAGTTTATGTTAGATGTAATATCGTCGGATCAATCACAGATTGACCCGATTACGCAGTGGAATGCATCAGATCTAGATCTAAACGAAAACAAAGAACATAAATTAAAGATCTAACTACAAGGGGGTTTATGAGACAACCTTTTTATGGTGCTTAACTCCAAGAACGATATATCTCCAAGAACATGTGTATTGAGAAGCCACAGCCTTCCAACGTGTATCTCCCATCAACACCAGGTGGATGGTGTTTCCCGCCGCCGGACCTCCTTGATATGCTACCTAGAAAACCCGAAGTTTTCTAAACTCGAACCCAAAGAACTATAGCCGAAAATTCCAAGCTATATTATTTCCAACATGGCGTGTTTATGATGTGATAAAAGGCTTGGGAGAACTCTCTTTTTATAGGATAGTAATCCTTGTCCTCCAAGGATTTATTTAATTAATACAAAATCAATTGAAATAATCCTTTTCCAGAAAAGATATATCTAGAATATTCCAAAATAATAAGGATATATAAAAGATATTCTTTTCCTTAAATTATTTAACACATAAATAATTTAATCACATGTCTTATTATTTATTGAGAAAACAAATTTCCCAATAATAAATATCATAATATGCGCCCCAAACCCTAATTAATTGGGTCATGCGCAATTTACATTTATTTGGGCCGAGTCCACGAAAAATGTATTTTCATGTATTTAATTATCTAGTCCAACTAAACAATTAATCCACATATCAATTAAAGAGTCCAATCCAACTATTTAATTATAATTGAGGTGAAGCGACGAGAAAACCTATATGCTATATTAGGAGCCACGTCGGGGACCATGGACCCATATTCAGTAGCTACAATAAATCGAATAAAAATTATTCATCAGACAGAATAATTATATCCAACCTATTAATTCCGGGATTACACCACCATAAACCCGAAGCTGAACTCTATCGAATATAGATAACTTACACTCAATTTATGAGTCGAAAGCGTCCACTGATATAATCATTACATACGGATAAATCCTCCATAGACTGTTCGTTTCGATTCGGGATATTTCCGTAAACCCTTCTCGAAACATATTATCCTTATTTACCATTAACCCCCTAGTGAACAATTAGTTCATAACCAATATGATATGAACTCGGCCGATCGATCTGTTTCTAGGGTTAACAAATAAGGGAACTGCCTGTCTACTTCCCAAGGGAAGGAATGGATTCCATATCTGTGATAGCACTGACTACTCACCCATCCCAGAATAGAGCCAACGAGAAGTGTTGGACCACATATTGCGAAGTGATCCTTACTAACACATCAAACCCTACCCTAGTCTAAGCAGTTGTCTGTGATCACCTCACGATTGAGATTAATCCACATATGATCATCTTGTGATTCGATAAGACTTCTCAATTACGGAATTATATCGAGAACTTAAATCAAATCGGTCCAGCCCTATATGATTATCATCATATATAAATGCCCCATTAGGTACCCTATTACCGACAGTCCGGATAAGACAGTCACACCTAAAATGTTCTGGGCGCAGCATTAGCAAATTAATCTAGAGACCCGTACTCAGATTAATAAACGCTACGGACTAAGTTAATTTTAAGTACATCTCACTAACTCAATCCTCTTGTGTATAGCCATAAACTGAGTTATGTGATTACATAAACGAGGTACTTAGGGTTTTCAGTAGTGTCTTAATTATTTGCATACATGCATATAATAAGATGAATCATTAATTATGTCCTAAAACAATTAGATAATTGTCTTTCGGGCACTACACCTAACAATCTCCCACTTGCACGAAAGGCAAGTGCATTAATTGTTTTAGAGCACACCCTTTATATCTATATCTACAACATTCTCCCATTTGCTCAAAACTAGTGAGACGTTTCCCTCAAATCTGTACCCTCCAAGCGCGTCTTAGTAATTCATCCTACCAAGCACGACCGGAGTGTGCCGCCGCAGGGTAGGTCAGTGACCCAACACGTACTTTGAATCCGAATACCATGTGACTCGGTACACTGATTAGGAAGGTTGTCGGCTTGAGTCAATCTTTGGGATCGAAACATCGCCTTTCCATCTAATCAGGTGGTACGATTTCAATATGCCTTTGAGTCAACACTGAGGACAAAATCGACTTAACGATCATCCTTAATCCGACCTAAAGAAAGAATCAGTGTTATCACTTATATTTTTGAATATACTAGCATATTATTCCTCATTCTCCCGAAGAGACTTGAGGATTCACTAAACATCCCATTTAGTATTCATCTGCAAGTTTAGATAATCATTCCTGAGAGGTAGGGTAGACTACATCGTTGAATGCTGCATAAATGCAAGAATGTCTTAACCAGGTGAATGGATGGGATTTCCAATGATTGATTCTCGTGAATTTGAGCGAATCAAATCCTTCAGACTCTGACTTCAGATAACACACCCATGTTGCTTTCAACTGTTTCAGTGTTACCATTCACAAACACTAATCTACATACTACTTTACTAATATTGATGCCCAGTCTACGAAAGACTTATCAACATTCTGGTCAAGTCCACATATTAAAATATATGACTTTGAAATGACCTAGAGGTTTGCTTTAATCCCCAAAGGATATAAGCTATGGCATGCATCCTGCCAAAGGTTCTATCTGAATAAATTTAAGATACTGTTAGTCTCGCAAAAAGGTCTTATGGAATCACCCCTATTTCCTGCTTTGTAACGAATCCGTTATTTGTTCTTAGCTAAAACCCTTCTGTTCTGAATGAATTCAGATTCCGTTGTTCGGCAAGGAAGTCTTCGGGAATCACCCCTATTTCCCGTTGTCTGACAAAATCAAGCAAGACTGAGTGGTAAGAGAGATCACGGTCTGGTTAACTCTCTACCATTTAGGGAATCACCCCTAAAGTACTCAGCTTTGCGGTGAAAGTTAAAACTTTCCTATTCATTCGACTCTTCTCCGTGTAGTTCCAATTACTCCCACTGGGCCTGAGATACTCAGGTGGTTCTACAAGAGTTTCAACAGAACTGGAGTACTAAACTCCATTCACAGGGTTATGGCTTTTAAACCAACCTCTATGATCAGGATCCTACACAGCCCACAAAGGACTATAGGTCATCAATCTACCCTATAGACCGTAAGGTCCTGCAATGGGTAATGGACAAACCATACTCCCACTACGTTCGGGGTGGATCAATATACTAATCTAGTGTAACAGTTTTTATTAGTGTTATCACCAACTGCCGGTGTTGGATGTGGACTGAACAAATCAGTTAGTAGCATCTTGAGTACAAATACTTCAAGATCCAAGGTTGTTATTTATAGACTCTATCAGACCGAGTTTGACAGTATAACCGTCATTATCTGATTTTACGAGTTTTATAACCAACCTTTACTCAATGCATTAAGATATTTTACAACATGAATGTGTATACAAAATTTCCAGTCCTACCTTCAAGCACTAAATGCTAAATTTCTATATTCACGGAAGTGGGGTGAACCGAATTCACTCCTTATCCACAAATGCGTAGGCATCTTTTAGGTAGACTTCTCGGTTTTTCATTACAACCGTTATTTTGCAACCAATATCTTTAATGAGTTCAGCAGCGTATCGTGGGACATCATTTACTATATAAGGCAAAATTTATGGTATATCCCTTAGTGAAAACATTTCACTGGGAGGCAGGCCGAGCATCAGTCCCGAAGACTACGCAATAGCCTATTTCTGAGTATGGAATACTCTATCTCTGGTGAAATCAGAGATTTTCTCCAAATATTTTGGATAAACTTACCGGAGTTTTGAGTAGTTATCAGACAATATGTCACTACTTGGAAGCTCCCACTAGCTTGTATCTTTCATATGACCCCGAAGGTCGTTATGAACAAGCCATGTAACTTCTTTAAATCTATTACCCTTTCCCGATTGAAAGGAAACTTAGGCATTGTTCCTTTGAGACAGTGTTCCTTTGACTGGGAGATAGGAATCACCCTAAGCCAGTCTTCAGATCTTGTCTTTAGGGAATGTGCACTAATTAATAGAATAGAAAGAAGCGTTTATCGAAATACGGAAACCATTTGCGTTTATATAGTTTAAGATGTGTTACATATACATATTCAGCATTTCTTAGTGGCTCTGACTTTATCAAACAAAAGTCTGAGTCTTGGATTCGTGCTATGAATGTTATATTTATCGTCAATAAGACAAACAAATTATCCTATTAAAAATGAATACGTTCGTTCCAACGAATCCGAAAATAGAAAATGAATTTTCTGTGATACTCAAGAATTGAATCAGAGATTCATTTCCTTATGTCACTCCCACTGGTCTATCTGAAATAACTGCCCGTTGTCTATTTTATTTATCGTTTAATGCAAAGCTACCTAGTTCTTCCAAAGAACTTTAGCTTTCGAGAAAATTGCTGAGGATGCATTGGTCAGTGATCCGAAATCACTTTCCTTATCCTTTAATTTCCAATTTATTAATTTTCCGGTTTAGCCTTAAAACTACTTAGTTTAGATGACTAACATGTATAAAAATTCTTTCCCATTCTCGAATTTCCTTAGATGGAAACGGTCTTGAACTAGCAGTTCGTTTGAGTAGACACTACTCTTGAACTGTGGGATGTTCAGTGTTACTTGCTTGGACTATCGATTTTTCTAATCGTCAAATCATAAGACCAAAGCTCTCACTAGTTTATCGGTTCCAAATACTGTCCAACTAGCAACACTTTGTATTTATGATTTTTCATAGATGAGAACATCACCTAGAACTAAGCTCCCACTAGTTTATCAGTTCCAAATACTGTCTAACTAGCAATCCTTTGTTCATGATGTTTCAAAGATTATAAAATCTCTAGAACTAAGCTCCCACTAGTTTATCAGTTCCAAATACTGTCTAACTAGTAACGCTTTATTCTTGTTTTTCCAATGAATGGAAAAACTCTTGTGCAAGTCCTATTACACATTTCTAATGATTCAGAAAAACAACAAATCATAAGACTAAGGCTCCCACTAGTTTATCGGTTCCAAATACCGTCTAACTAGCAATGCCTTATGTATATGATTTTCCAATTTTTCAATTTAGAAATTTGTTGTGTAATTACACTATTGAAATTCACTAAATGAATTTTATATGATAGTCGTATGTCATCTTTTGTAAACTAAGTATGGTCGTCTCTCGTTCAACACGAGTGACACCCCTGACATACCTATACTATGTCACTTAAGTTTTTAAAGGCTTTAAGAGAATAAATCTTGAAAAATTAACTGCATTGTTTGATAATTACAATGTACTTGTTACTTTCCACATTTTTAATGAAGTCCTATTACTAACAGTTTAGTAACCTAGAGATTTAGTTGCAAATAAAATGACAGAAAGTTAAATTCAAAAATAAATTTTCACTACTAGATTTATTATAGGAATAATAAACTATAAAAAAAAAGTTTATCCTACCATTCCAAGGATTTAACCTCGCACAGTACTGTCTGAGAGGGTCGATATCAGCACTATGACGGTTAAACTGAGACAATCTCTCTCAATGATTAAGCTTCGAGAAACAAACATCTCACGAGAATCAGACATCCCGGACCTTAATAATTGATTACCTTCCTTTTTCTAGCCTAGATATTTCGAAAATATCCATAAAGAGTGTGACCTACTATATCAGATCTCAGAGTATGCCCCGAGTATGCCTACGAGGGGCAGGTCAGTGACCCGGCGAGTACCCGATATCTTATCCTTTCGGAGACCAAGCCTTGAATTTTGATAGCGGTGAACACCATCCGAAAGGGGCCAAAATCAAAGCGGCACGAGGTGTCACCATTCTCTCACGTGTTTGCACCTATAGTAGAGGCCGTGAGGTTGGCTGTTGCCTTCCCCGCTCCCACTCAACAATTTGAAAAAGTGGTGGGTACTAATTACAGTTTCGGCCTTGACAATAAGAAACAATAAATCAAAGTACTCCGAACAGGGTCAGTTATGTAGGCAAGCCTACGCCGTCTTATTCGTTGGAACATATGTGACAGTTCAGGCCAATCCGGCAAGAGAAGCCCCGTTTAGCCCGAAGGCTTATCGGCTATGCTAAGTCTTGTCGAACTACTGTAATGTACATCACACGTGGAGGGAGTCGATTGAGCCGAAGCTCTGTTGAACTCGCCCAACCATGGTTAGACCATTTCCGAACCCATGTACTAAGATTCTCCGATTTCTAAATTGTCACCCAAAGCGTAATCTCGTTTCTATTTAAGGTGGGTTCACTGAGAAGCCATCACCGAAAAGCTCAACGATTTATCCAAGTGGGATTCACCGAGAATCCATCACTAAAATCGTAACGATTGACAAAACCCGGGTCCTCGGTTTTTATAATTAGCTACTTATTATTTAACTACCACATATTAAATTAATAAGCATTCATACTAATTATTCGAGTTATACACGTCTATTTTAATTCGAAATTAAAAAGCTACGTGTATGCATTGGAGTGGAATCATGAAGATGCAAGTCATGGCACGTAATCTTGATCAAACACAAAATTATACCGAAAAGTAAACACCGAGATGGACCATTGGTACCCCCGACTAACTATTTTCTAAGGAAAAGTAAAACTTAATCTATGTCTTCGAGTCTTGATCTTCGAATCTTGAACTCGAACCGCCGGATCACGAACCACGAACACCCGAGAGGAGAAAAGGCTTATTAATTAAATAAATCCAATTTATTTGATAAATAAAACGTTTTTTTTTAATTTTAATTTTTTATTTTTACTTTCGGTCGTTTTAAATTATTTCCAATATATATATATATATATATATATATATATATATATATATATATTTTTTTTTTTTAATTTTTTTATATGCGCCAAACGGCGTATATTTAAGGAAAAAAAAATTTACGAAAACTATATATATATGTACAAGCCCCCGGAAAACCCTAGCTTTCATAAACAGGAATTTGAGCGACGCTTTTCAGTGTCACAGAAAGTCCTGTAGCAGTTTTAAAAAAAAGTTTTTAACCGTTTCTCCTCGTTCATACCTTGGGTTTCGCCTCGATCTTCAATTTTTCTTCAAGATCTTCATCTTTTCGAGCCCGGAACATCAAAATTACAATAAAAGATGCTATTTTACATGGAATTTTCGAAAAAAGACATAAAAAAAATACAATTCCTATGCTCAATTGTTACTAAACAAAGGAGCTACAAAATAGATCTACGGGTAAACAATACCAACCCCAATTCATCTCTTCAACCACAACATTCACAAGCATACAACATGATTAAATTTCGAATTTTACCAAAAAAATAAAACGAAATAAAAACACCTAAAACATGCTTTTCCACTCCAAGATCTAAAATTCATATACTTTGGTCGTTAGTTCAAAGGCTCTGATACCACTTGTTAGATGTAATATCATCGGATCAATCATAGATTGACCCGATTACGCAGAGGAATGCATCAGATCTAGATCTAAACGAAAACAAAGAACATAAATTAAAGATCTAACTACAAGGGGGTTTAGAGCCAACTTTTTTATGGTGCTTAACTCCAAGAACGATAGATCTCCAAGAACACGTGTATTGAGAAGCCACAGCCTTCCAACGTGTATCTCCCAGCAACACCAGGTGGATGGTGTTTCCCGCCGCCGGACCTCCTTGATATGCTACCTAGAAAACCCGAAGTTTTCTAAACCCAAACCCAAAGAACTATAGCCGAAAATTCCAAGCTATATTCTTTCCAATATGGAGTGTTTATGATGTGATAAAAGGCTTGGGAGAACTCTCTTTATATAGGAGAGTAATCCTTGTCCTCCAAGGATTTATTTAATTAATACAAAATCAATTGAAATAATCCTTTTCCTAAAAAGATATATCTAGAATATTCCAAAATAATAAGGATATATAAAAGATATTCTTTTCCTTAAATTATTTAACACATAAATAATTTAATCACATGTCTTATTATTTATTGAGAAAACAAATTTCCCAATAATAAATATCATAATATGCGCCCCAAACCCTAATTAATTGGGTCATGCGCATTTTCCATTCATTTGGGCCGAGTCCACGAAAAATATATTTTCATGTATTTAATTATATAGTCCAACTAAACAATTAATCCACATATCAATTAAATAGTCCAATCCAACTTTTTAATTATAATTGAGGTGAAGCGACGAGAAAACCTATATGCTATATTAGGAGCCACGTCGGGGACCATGGACCCATATTCAGTAGCTACAATAAATCGAATAAAAATTATTCATCAGACAGAATAATTATATCCAACCTATTAATTCCGGGATTACACCACCATAAACCCGAAACTGAACTTTATCGAATATAGATAACTTACACTCAATTTATGAGTCGAAAGAATCCACTGATATAATCATTACATACGGATAAATCCTCCATAGACTGTTCGTTTCGTTTCGGGATATTTCCGTAAACCCTTCTCGAAACATATTATCCTTATTAACATTAACCCCCTAGTGATCAATTAGTTCATAACCAATATGATATGAACTCGACCGATCGATCAGTTTCTAGGGTTAACAAATAAGGGAACTGCCTGTCTACTTCCTGAGGAAAGGAATGGATTCCATATCTGTGATAGCACAGACTACTCACACATCCCTGAATAGAGCCAACGAGAAGTGTTGGACCACATACTGCGAAGTGATCCTTACTAACACATCAAACCCTACCCTAGTCTAAGCAAGCTTGTCCGTGATCACCTCAGGATTGATATTAATCCACATATGATCATCTTGTGATTCGATAAGACTTCTCGATTACGGAATAATATCGAGAACTCAAATCAAATCGGTCCAGTCCTATATGATTATCATCATATATAAATGCCCCATTAGGATAAGACTGTCACACCTAAAGTGTTCTGGGCGCATCATTAGCAGATTAATCTAGAGACCCGTACTCAGATTAATAAACGCTACGGACTAAGTTAATAATAAGAACATCTCACTAACTCAATCCTCTTGTGTATAGCCATACACTGAGTTATGTGATTACATAAACGAGGTACTTAGGGTTTTCAGTAGTGTTTTAATTATATGCATACATGCATATAATAAGATGAATCATTAATTCTGTCCTAAACCAATTAGATAATTGTCTTTCGGGCACTACACCTAACAGTTTACACACACACACTTGGTAGAAACCGAAAGGGTATATTGAGTGTGGGAAAGGGGTAGAAGAATCGGAAGGTAAAACCGACCTTAAGTGGAATTCGATTTCTTATCCGAGGGTAGCTTCGGTTTGTGTTCAAGTGCATATCATGTTGAATCATTAGTATTAGGGTGCCTAAGTCAAGGAGGAGGCATAGAGTGATCTCATTCATTCGAAAGAAGGGAGATTGCTAGTTGAGGAACACACCGGTTCACACTCTTGAACACCTTAGAAAGGAAGGTAGGTAGCCAACGCTATCATAGTCAAGAAAGTCCATTGGATCAAATCATTGTCTTGGTCAGTTCCATTTTTATTCGAATTTAGTTATATTAAGTGTCACTTATCGTTTACACAAATCACGACTTGGATCGAAAATATGAACCTAATCGGTGGTTAACCAACACACTCCTTGTGGGATACGACCTTGACTCACCAGCTACGCTACAGTTGACCCGGTACACTGCCGGTTAGACTGAACACCCAGTAGGGACACGTCAAGTATTTTGGCGCCGTTACCGGGGAGTGTAACGGTTAATACTTATATTAGCTTAAGATTTTCGAGCATAGGTCAAATTTTTTTCTAATCTCATTTCTGTTTATTTCTTTGGTACTTACCACTTGGTAAGTTACCAAGTGCATTTGATCGTTTTCTTGTTGTTTGACTTTTGTAGTTGATGACTCGGTCTCGAACCGGTAAAGCTCCACTTACTCCATATCGATCAGACATTAACACGTACGAAAGACAATTGAGAGCTGAGCATAGAGTTGGTCAGTCTAGTGGAGAAACACTTGGTGAAGAATCGTCTCGAAACTCATCGACTCAAGAAGAGATGGAGGAGAATATTGAGAATTCACATATTGACCCTCAACCAGAAGATCCAAACCCCCAAAAAAATCCCAATAACCAAGGCCAAAAAACCAGAACAACCAAAACGAAAACCACAATCAATACCGCAACCGAAAACATCCACCTTTGAGACCCCTTTGTGATCAACCTTTGAGAAGGAATGCACCTAATGATCCTATTAGATTGCCCAATGAAAAGGAGAATAATTTTGAAGTGAAAGGGCATCTTTTCGGATTGATTGATACCAAATGCCAGTTCGCAGGAGAAGATTTTGAGGATCCACACTATCACCTCTATTCTTTTGAGCAACTTTGCAACACAGCTAAGAGTCATGGGATTCAGAAGGAGTTGACAAGATTATCTATGTTCCCGTACTCATTGATAGGGAAAGCCAACGAATGGTTTGTATCCTTACCCCACCACTCATTAACTATGTGGGATGAGGTGCAAAATGAATTTTTAAAGCAATACTTTACACCTGGAAGGAATTTGAAGTTAAAATTCGCAATAGCAAATTTTGCACAAGGTTCCGATGAAACCTTAGGGAGTGCATGGGAAAGATTCAAGAAGTTGTTAAAGACTTGCCCCGATCATGGTTACCCATTCGATATAAATCCAACTTTTCTGTTGACAATTGAGGACAGAGTCACGTTCTAATATTGACCACGCATGTGGAGGATGTCTAATGTCGCGCAATGCTCAAGAAGTCTATGACGCTATAGAGAGAATTCAAAGAATCATCGGATGTGGGAAGCCGGATCTAGCATGAGGAAGGTTAGTTTTACAGAAGGATCAAAGGAAAACTCAGAACTTTTAGAGAAGATAGATAAGTTGTCAAAGAAGTTTGATAATTTGCAGTCAAGCAAGAGGATGGAAGGAAATTTTTTGATTGAGAGCAAGAAATATAATGTTTATGGCAATGATGATGAGCTATCTTTTGAGATGGAAGAGCCCGGTGATTTACAAGCGGAGGAAGTAAGCTTTATGCAACAACACCAGAATTTAAACAATGCATACTCTAACTCTTTCAATGCCATCAAGCGAGATCATCAAAATTATCGTTGGAATGAAAACTCATACAAGCAAGGACAACCACCATTTGCCCCACAACCACGAACTACCTACAATTCCAATATGTCTTACCAAAGCCATCAAGGCAACGCCTCAACTCAATCACCAAACACCCGTTCTTATCCTCAACCCACTATACAAACCATCACAATAACTGAGAGTTCGAACCAAGCATGAGAGGATAGATGGGACAACACTTTGGACAATCTCATGAGAGTAGTTTCCACTCAAGCCAAGAATATGGAAAGTGTGATGACTTCGATTAATGCAGTCAACAAGGATATGGGAGTGTTGAAAAAACAGCCATGAGTGGGCATGATGTGAGAATGAAGACGATAGAGGCATCTATGAGGAATGTGGAAGAACACATGAGTAGAGATGGTGAGAGAAGAACTAGTAGACCTCCGGGAGGACTACCAAGTAACACCGAAAGGCATCACAAGGAAGTCAACGTTATTTGTACTCGCAGTGGAAAAATATATGGTGGTGGTGATTATTTTGGAGTTGGACGAAGTGAAGTTGAAGAGGATTTGGATAAGCCATTCTATGATACACCGGACTTGGAATGAGAAGATTTAGAGAGTGGAGATGAAAGGATAGCAGAACGTGAAGAGGAGGAATCTGTGATCTTTGAATTTTTGAGCCAGGAAAGGCATGTGAATGCTGACAGTGATGATGAAGAAGGTATGAATGAAGCGAGAACTTAGAGAAGTTTGAAGAATCCCCGTTTGAGTGATGCACGGACGTTGTTTGAAGGATGTCATATAAGGAATGAGGAAAATCCAGAGAAACCGGCGCACACCGAGTTGGAAACATCACAGAATTTATTGAAACAGAGAGTTCCGGCGTTTCCACCGGTGGCCGCCGAGGGAAAGCCTGAGAAATTGGCGCACGCCGAAAAAGGGAAGTTCACTCTTTTGAGCAGGCCTGAAAACAAAACGCATGGGGATGATTCATGGAGACCACTTGATGCACAGTGATTTGAAGAAGCTCGCCTATCATCATCCAAGGGCAAGGGTAAGGAAGGTATGAATTCCAATCCTAATCTTATTGATCTTGAATCACTACCTTATCCACCTAAAGAACAAGTTAAAAAGATGCAGGTAGATAAAAGTATGCATAATTCCTGAAAACTTTTAGCCATCTTACGGATAACATTCCTGTTATAGAAGCTTTAGTGAATATTCCTGTTTATGGGAAGTTTCTCAAAGACAGTCTCTCTAATAAAGCGTCTTAAAGAATATGAGAATGTGATTTTAAATGAAGAATGCTCCGCCGTGTTACAGCACAAGCTACCCCTTAAACAAGAGGACCCCGGGAGTTTCACTATCCCTTGCGAGATTAGAGGCTTCCTGTTTAAGAGGGTGTTGTGTGATCTTGGTGCAAGCATTAAACTAATGTCGTATGAGGATTATGTCAAATTAGGAATTGGTCAACTTAAGAATACGGAGATGACTCTCCAACTTGCAGATAGGTCTATTAAGCATCCAAAAGGAGTCATCGAAGACGTATTAGTCAAAGTTGATAAGTTCTACTTCCCCGTGGACTTTGTAGTAATGAAAATGGAGTCTGGCTATTCTACACCCCTTATTTTGGGTAGACCCTTCTTAGCTACAGCTAGAACCCTAATTGATGTCCAGCAAGGTGAAGTGATTTTGAGAGTTAATGAGGATGCAGTAACTTTCAATGTTTTCAAGGCTATGAAGCACCTATATACTCTGCATGATTCTTGTTCTTTTGTTGAAACTATGTCTCCTATGTTTTTGGAGGAAACTAACGTGCAGGAATTCAAGGACAAATTGGAGGAATGTTTGTCGTGTTCCATCTACGAAGCAGAGGAGGAAGATGATGAGATGCGTGATGAATTATTTCATTTGAATGCAGTAGGAGATTTTATTAAACAACCTTGGCAAAAGTTTTTGGAGTTGGAACTCACAGGGCCAGTACTAAAGCCCTCAATCATTGAACCACCGAGAGATCTTGAGTTGAAACCACTTCTCTCTAATCTTAAATATGCATTTCTTGAAGATGATAAGTTACTTCCAGTTATTAATTCTTCATCACTAACCATCTTGTGGGAAGATAAGTTGTTGAGAATGCTCAGAGTGCATAAGAGAGCGTTTGGATGGAGTATTGCAGACATACAAGGCATCATTCCCGAGATTTGTGAGCATAAGATCATGCTCAATGATGATGCGAAACCATGTATCCAACCACAACGCCGACTAAATCCATACATGCAAGAAGTTGTCAAGAAGGAAGTGATTAAGCTTTTAGAGATGGGTATTATTTTTCCGATCTCAGACTGTGAGTGGGTGAGTCCAACGCAAGTGGTACCGAAAAAGGAGGTTTTACAGTGAAGGAGAACGACGAAAATGAGTTGATCCCGACAAGAGAAGCGACTGGATACCGCATGTGCATTGTCTTTTGAAAACTAAACGATCATACTAAGAAAGACCACTACCCGCTCCCATTTATAATGCAAATGTTGGAACGATTGAACGGGCACAAATTCTACTATTTTCTAGATGGTTATTCAGGGTATTAAAAATATTCATTACAGTGGGGAGATCGGGAGAAAACAACTTTCACTTGTCCCTATGGCACCTTTTCTTACAAACGCATGCCATTTGGTTAATGAAACGCACCTTCTACATTCCAGAGATGTATGACAGCTATTTTCTTTGATATGGTGGAGAAATTTCTGGAGATATTCATGGACGATTTCAGTATATTTGGAGATTCTTTTGAAGAGTGTATGAGTCACTTGGAGAAGGTTTTGCAAAGATGTGAGGACGCCAACTAAGTTTTGAACTGGGAGAAATGTCACTTGATGGTGTCAGATGGTATCGTGTTGGGTCACAAAATTTCTAAAGAAGGGATGGAAGTTGATAAAGCTAAGATTGAAGTGATTGAGAAGCTACCACCGCCAGTTAATTTGAAGACGTTAAGAGGATTTCTTGGACATGCAGGTTTTTATAGATGCTTCATTGCGAACTTTTCAAAGATAGCCAAACCTCTTAGCCATTTGTTAGAGAAGAACACGCCGTTTGTGTTTGACAGCAAGTGCATAGAAGCTTTTAACGTTAAAGAAGAAGTTAATAAGTGCACCTGTCTTGGTTGCACCGGATTGGTCCATGCCATTTGAGCTAATGTGCAATGCCAGTGATTTAACGGTTGGAGTAGTATTAGGGCAACACCATGGAAAGATTTTAAAGGCAATCTACTATGCCTCGTACACCTTGAATTCGGCATAAATGAATTGTGCCACAACTGAGAAAGAGCTACTGGCAATAGTGTTTGCTTTGGACAAGTTTCGATTATATCTGGTAGGTTCCAAGGTGATTGTATACACCAACCATGCGGCGTTGAAGTATTTTTTAAGCAAGAATGATGCGAAACCATGACTTTTGAGATGGATTTTGCTGCTGCAAGAATTTGATATCACTATTGTGGACAAGAAAGGCAGTGAGAATGTAGTGGCTGATCATCTGAGTAGATTGGAGCATACAGAAGAAGTGGAGAGAGATACAAGACACCTTCCCGGATGAGCAGCTTATGGTAATTGACGCTCCACCGACATTTCAGTTTCTTGATGCTGAGGCAAAGTGTTGGACATATTCTAAGTTTTAATGATTAGTGCCAGACTAGCTGTTATAGAGCAAACGCAAAAAGATGTCTAGATCAAATGTATAGGTTTATTAGAGTTTGATCTTTGTATATGTTTGATCAAACAAGCATTGTAATTAGGTTAGCTGACTTTATCAGCAGACCTGTCTAGGTCAGTAGGATAACTAGGTCAGTAGAGTGTCTAGGGACCTGCTGAAGTCTGAAGGCTGAGGGTTGAAACTCAGTTATTGAAGGCTAAATGATCAAACTTAATATTTAAAGTCAAGGATATGGAATCAGAATTTAAGGAAGTCTGTGATGACCTAAACTGATTACATATGCCTTGTGTACAACGCCTAAGTTCCATATGTTAAGTGGTGATTGGAACTTAGTTATGATCAAAGTGGTGTACTCTAACTTCATAATAAAAAGTTAGATGAGAAGCAGTTGGCTGAAGTGTTATTAAAACACAACAGACTCAAGCCAGCTGACAAATATCTACATCAGCAGACTGATATACTTTTTATATCTGCTGAATGTAAATCTCTATTTATTCAAAGTTACATTGGAAGATTAAATGGATAAGGATGGATTACAAGCCTTGATTTTGTCAACAAATCAATGGTCAAGATAAAAGAATGTTGGAAAGATTCAGAGGATTATCCAATGGATATAAGTCAAAGGGTGGACAATCTGGAAACTGACAAAAGCTGACTGACAGTGTCGTACTATGAACTGTGACAAAAAGCAAGTCAAGATGGAGACAAGTCTGAAACGGCTATGTTTGAAATTCAAACATAAGTCACGGGATTCACACCTAGAAATAGGAGACTCCAGACTCAAAATCAAGATGATGAAAAACAGATGAACATATAATCCATACGAAGCTATCAAGTTAAATCAAGAAAAACACCCTGCTGATATTCACTAAGCTTAAACTTATTGATCAAGAAATTTCTTCAAGTGTAACCTGCTATCAAGTTACATCAAGTATACACACTTGAAGACCTCAAGCTGCTGATCATTTCATCTTGATCAAGCTGCTGAATGCTGAATCACTTACTTGATTCAAACCTTCTTTTACAAGAAGTTTTATGAAGACAGAGAAGCATCCTTTGGGTGTCAAGGACTATTGTTTGTGGTGGAGCCGGTGAAGAGGCAATCCTACCCTTCAAGGACCAATGGAATACTTTGGAGCAGCAATCCTAACTGTTTCAAGTGTTCAGTTTGTGAAGCCATAGTCATTGGTGAAGGACAAACAGCTTAGGGATTTTTGTAACTGCAACCTCAAGAATCTCTGTGAATTTCCTCCAACATCACAAGAAAATAGTGGACTGACAGGATTACACCACCTGGAACCACTATAAATCTTGCCTACTTACTTTCTGCATTTACTTTCTGTTATTTGCAGCTGATTACATCAACCTACTGAAACTAGCTACTGAATCACACACATACATTACTAAGTATCCAATACTTGGTATCATTATTTTAACAACAAGTAATAAGGCTTTATTTAAATATATTCCGATGCAACAAATTCAGTAATCTTATTAGCCAACATACTACTTAGTGGTCAGCAGACTACTGACCTTGCTGAGTTTGTCAACTCCAAATGTTTTAAGGGTTAAGTTTATTCACCCCCCTCTAAACTTAACCAAAGCCTTTTCAAGGGACCAACAATTGGGATCAGAGCAATCCTTGTGTTCTGAAGTAATCCTACTTGTTTGTGCTTGTGAAAATACTTTGAAAACATTTTCAAGTTTCTGATTTTAAAAGCTTTGCATCATGGATAACAACCATTATGCTAGGACTATGTTGATGTGCTCACTAGATCGTTTTGATGAGTATAAACGTTGTATGAAGGCTTATTTAGCTGCAACACATGATGAAATGATGGATGTGCTAACTGATGGACCACTGGAGATCACAAAAGCCATAAATATGGGCAGTGAAACTCAGTTTGTTCCATAGCCAAAAAGAGAGTGGGGTGCTGAAGAGAGAAAAAGAGTAAACCTCAACAATATTGCTATTGATATCATTTATAGAACCTTGGATAGCAATATGTATATGAAAGTGAAGGATTGCAAGACTCGCTAAGAAACTTTGGGAAAATTACAACTAATCTGTGAAGGCACTGATGCTATCAAGAAAAACAAAGTCAATGTAGCCATAAGAAAGTTCCAAGATTTCAAAATGAAATCAAATGAAACCATTGAACAAATGGAGTCAAGATTCAATGCCATCATGGATGAACTCATCCTATTGAATGTAGTGTATACAAAAGAAGAGATCAACACAAGAATCTTAGAAACCCTACATGCAAAGGAAGTTTGGGAAATGAAGGTTACTACCATAGAGGAGTCCAGGAGACTACATGAAGAGGATACCTTCAAATTGTTTTCAGATCTCAAGGCCTATGAATTCAGTAAGAAACTTGTTCCTTATACTGAAAATGAAGAACCAAAGACTACTGCATTGGCTGCTGCACATAAAGAAGAATCATCAGGTGGTCAAGATGATCTACTGGATGAAATGCAAGAGCAAATAGCCCTACTGAGCAAGAAAATTAGAATGATGAAATCAGGAAAGGGTTCTCCAAGGAATTTCACCAAGAAATCAAGTGAAAAGAAAAAGGAAGAATCCAAGAAAAATAATGACAACTTATGTTTTCAATGCAAGAAACCAGGGCACTTCAAACCTGACTGTCCTAATTTGAAACAAAAGAAGGAACCTGATTATCTGTGCTTCAAATGCAAGAAACCTGGACATTTCACACCTGACTGTCCAGACCTACTGAAGAACAAGAGTCAGCAAAGAAGATCTGGCAAGAAAGAAATGGTTGCTGATGATGAATCTGGCAATGAAGTGGAATCAGAAAAAGGAAATGAATCAGTTGACACTACACTCATAGCTGATATGGATGATTATGTTTTAATGGCCAATATGGATGAGACTGAGGAGGTATACAATTCTGTATCTATAAACACTCCTACTGAAAGTGATTGTGAATCTACTTGTGGTTCAAATCCCAAAATTTCTGACAGTGAAGAACCTTTGGATGCCATCCTTAATCAACTAAGGAAAATACAATCAGGTTATGTGATTGTGAAGCCTGAAAAAGAGGTACTTCAAGCAGAAATTCAAAGGTTAAATGCTGATTTAAGAATTCTCAAAGGTAAGGAAAAAGATTATGGACAAACTCAACATAAGTCTACTATACATTCAGTAGCTGCTGAATCTGCTGCACAATCTAGTTCCACCACTGCATTCAAATCTAGAAAGCCTTATGGTGATAGAACAGGCCTTGGATTTGAGACTCAACAATCTACTAAGGGTGGATCCAATAAGGCTACTGAACCTAGTGTTAGATGTAATATCGCCGGATGGATCATAGATCCACCCGATTACGCAGCGTAAAGTATAAGATCTAGATCTAGTCAACCAAAATACATAAAATAATAGATCTAAACCTACGAGGGGGTTTAGATTACCAACCTTTTTATGGTGCAATTACTCCAAGAACAAAGGTCAATCCAAGATCCAAGCTAGATGAGAAGCCACAGTCTTCCAACGTGTGTCTCCAAGCAACACCAGGTGGATGGTGTTTCAAGCCACCGGACCTCCTCGATATGCTACCTTAGAAAAACCTGAAGTTTTTCTAAAACTCAAACCCAAGTACTTAGGCCGAAAATTCTAAGCCTAATACTTCTCAAATGTCGAAAATTATGTGATTTTCAAAAGGCTTGGGAGAACTCTTTTTATACAGGAGAGTAATCCTTGTCCTCCAAGGATTTTATAATTAATACAAAATCAATTATAATAATCCTATTAAATAAAAGATACTCCTAAAATAATCTAGAACCAATCTAGAATATTTAAGGATCAATCTAATATTTTCCTTAATTAATCATTTAACAAATAAATAATTAATTACTTGTATCATATAATTATCAAGAAAACTAATTTCCCAATAATTAAATAACAACAAATGCGCCAACCCTAATTGGGCAATAGGCTACACGCATTTTAACACAAATTGGGCCAAGTCCACAAAAAATTTCTTTTCCATGTATTTAATCATCAAGTCCAACTAAACAATTAATCCACATATCTATTAAACAGTCCAGTCCAACTATTTAATATTGATTGAGGTGAAACGACGAGAAAACATATATGCTATATTAGGAGCCACGTCGGGGACCATGGACCCATATTCAGTAGCTACAATAAATTGAATAAAATTATTCGTCAGACCGAACAATAATATTCAATCTATTAATTCCGGGATTACACCACCATAAACCTGAAACTGAACTCTGCTGAATATAGATATAAACTTACACTCAACTTTGAGTCGAAAAGCGTCCACTTATATAATCATTACATACGGATAAATCCTCCATAGACTGTTCACTTCGATTCGGGATATTTCCGTAAACCCTTCTCGAAACATATTATCCTTATTTACCATTAACCTTCTAGTGATCAATTAGTTCATAACTAATATAATATGAACTGGCGCCATCGATCAGTTTCTAGGATTAACAAATAAGAGAACTGGTCGTCTACTTCCCGAGGGAAGGAATGGATTCCATATCTATGATAGCACAGACTACTCACTCATCCTAAAATAGAGCCAACGAGAAGTGTTGGACCACATACTACGAAGTGATCCTTACTAACACATCAAGCTCTACCCTAATCTAAGCAGTCGTCTGCGATCACCTCAGGATTGAGATTAATCCATATATTATCATCTTGTGATTCGATAAGACTTCTCGATCACGGAATTATATCGAGAACTCAAATCAAATCGGTCCAACCCTATGTGATTATCATCATATATAAATGCCCCACTAGGTACCCTATTACCGACAGTCCGGATAAGACTGTCACACCTAAAGTGTTCTGGGCGCATTATTAGCAAATTAATCTTGAGACCCGAACTCAGATTAATAAACGCTACGGACTAAGTTAATTTTTAAGTACATCTCACTAACTCAATCCTCTTGTGTATAGCCATACACTGAGTTATGTGATTACATAAACGAGGTACTTAGGGTTTTCAGTAGTGTCTTAATCATATGCATACATGCATATAATAAGATGAATTATTAATTCTGTCCTAAAACAATTAGATAATTGTCTTTCGGGCACTACACCTAACAATCTCCCACTTGCACGAAAGTCAAGTGGATTAATTGTTTTAGAGCACACCCTTTATATCTATATCTACAACATTCTCCCACTTGCTCAAAAACAAGTGAGACGTATCCCTCAAATTTGTACCCTCCAAGCGCATCTTAGTAATTCATCCTTCCAAGCACGACCGGAGTGTGCCGCCGTAGGGTAGGTCAGTGACCCGGCGCGTACTTAGAATCTGAATACCATGTGACTTGGTACACTGATCATGTAGGTTGGCGGCTTGAGTCTTTGGGATCGAAACGTCGCATTTCCATCTAATCCGGTGGTACGATTTCAATATGCTTATGACCTCTAGTGATTGCAAAATCCTTATGAGCTACCTCTCCAATGTTTTCACAATGAAGTGGTATCGGCTTACTGGATAATACTTTATCATAGGAGTAAACACCGAGACCGAGATCGATTTAACGATCATCCTCAATCTGACCTAAAGCCAGAATCAGTGTTATCACTTATATTCTAGTTTGCACCTGAATGTACTAGCATATTATTCCTCATTCTCCCGAAGAGAGTTGAGGATTCACTAAACATCTCATTTAGTATTCATCCATAGGTTTAGACAAGAATTCCTGAGAGGTAGGGTAGACTACATCGTTGAATGTTGCATTCTTATATGCAAGAACATCTTAACCATTGAGATGGATGAATGGGATTGCCAATTGCTTATTTTCGATAATTCGAGTGATTCAAATTCTTTAGAAAATAGCCCGATGGCATGTTAGCCTCTGACTTCAGATAACACACCCATGTTGTTTCCAACTGTTTCAGTGTTACCATTCACAAACACTAATCTACATACTACTTTACTAATATCGAAGTCCAATCTACGAAAGACTTATCAATATTCTGGTCAAGTCCACATATTAAAATATATGACTTTGAAATGACCTAGAGGGTTGCTTTAATCCCCAAAGGATATAAGCTATGGCAGGCATCCTGCCAAAGGTTCTTTCTGAATAAATTAAGATACCGTTAGTCTCGCAAAAAGGTCTTAGGGAATCACCCATATTTTCTGCTTTGTAACGAATCCGTTATTTGTTCTTTGCTAAAACCCTTATGTTCTGAATGAATTCAGATTCCGTTGTTCGGCAAGGAAGTCTTAGGGAATCACCCATATTTCTAGCTTTCTGACGAAATCAAGCAAGACTGAGTGGTAAGAGAGATCACGGTCTGGTTAACTCTCTACCTTTTAGGGAATCACCCCTAAATTACACAGCTTTGCGTTGAAATTTAAACTTTCCTATTCATTCGACTCTTCTCAGTGTAGTTCCAATTACTCCCACTAGGCCTGAGTTACTCAGGTGGTTCTATAAGAGTTTCAAAATAACTAGAGTATCAAACTCCATTCACAGGGTTATGGATTTTAAACCAACCTCTATGATCAGGATCCTACACAGCCCACAAAGGACTATAGGTTATCAATCTACCCTATAGACCGTAAGGTCCTGCAATGGGTAATGAACAAACCATACTCCTACTACGTTCGGGGTGAATCGATATACTGATCTAGTTTAGTAGTTTTTATTAGTGTTATCACCAACTGCCGGTGTTGGATGTGGACTGAACAAATCAGTTAGTAACATCTTGAGTACAAATACTTCAAGATCTAAGGTTGTTATTTATAGACTCTATCAGACCGAGTTTGACAGTATAACCGTCATTATCTAATTTTACGAGTTTTATAACCAACCTTTACTCAATGCATTAAGATATTTCACGACCTGAACGTGTACGCAAAAAATTTCCAGTCCTACCTTCAAGCACTAAATGCTAAATGTCTATATTTACGGAAGTGGGGTGAACCGAATTCACTCCTTATCCACAAATGCGTAGGCATCTTTTAGGTAGACTTCTCGGTTTTTCATTACAACGTAAACCGTTATTTTGCAACCAATATCTTAAATGAGTTCAGAAGCGTATCGTAGCACATCAATAACTATATAAGGCAAATTTATGGTGTATCCCTTAGTGAAAACATTTCACTGGGAGGCAGACCGAGCATCAGTCCCGAAGACTACGCAATAACCTATTTCTGAGTATGGAATACTCTATCTCTGGTGAAATCAGAGACTTCCTCGAAATATTTTGGATAAACTTACCGGAGTCTCGAATAGTTGTCAGACAAGATGTCACTACTTCAAAAGCTCTCATTAGCTTGTACCTTTCATATGACCCCGGAGGTTGTTATGAACAAGCTATGATACTTCTTTAAATATATTACCCTTTCCTGATTGAAAGGAAACTTAGTCATTGTTCCTTTGAGACAGTGTTCCTTTGACTGGGAGATAGGAATCACCTTAAGCCAGTCTTCAGATATTGTCTTTAGGGAATATGCACTAATTAATAGAATAGAAAGAAGCGTTTATCGAAATACGGAAACCATTTGCGTTTATATATTTTAAGATGTGTTACTAGTACCTTTTCAGCAATGCTTAGTGGTTCTGACTTTATCAAACAAAAGTCGCCGAGTCTTGGATTCGTGCTACGAATGTTATATTCATCGTCAATAAGACAAACAAATTATTCAATTGAAAATGAATACGTTCATTCCAACGAATCCGAAACCGAAAATGAATTTTCTATGATACTCAAGAATTGAATCCGAGATTCATTTCCTTATATCACTCCCACTAGTCTATCTGAAATAACTGCCCGTTGTCTATTTTATTTATCGTTTAATGCAAAGCTACCAAGTTCTTCCAAAGAACTTTAGCTTTCGATAAAATTGCTATGGATGCATTGGTCAGTGATCCGAAATCACTTTCCTTATCCCTAATTTCCAATTTATTAATTTTCCGGTTTAGCCTTAAAACTACTTAGTTTAGATGACTAACACGTATAAACATTCTTTCCCATTCTCGACTTTCCTTAAATTGAAACAGTCTTAAACTAGCGGTTCGTTTGAGTAGACACTACCTTTGAACTGTGGGATGTCTAATGATAGTGTTACTAGCTTGGACTATTCGATTTTTCTAATCGTCAAATCATAAGACCAAAGCTCCCACTAGTTTATCGGTTCCAAATACCGTCTAACTAGAAACACTTTGTTCAAATGGTTTGAGAGATCATAATAAAGCTCCCACTAGTTTATCGGTTCCAAATACCTTCTAACTAGCAATGCTTTGTTCATGATGTTTCAAAGATTGGAAAAATTCTAGAACTAAGCTTCCACTAGTTTATCAGTTCCAAATACTGTCTAACTAGCAACGCTTTATTCTTGTTTTTCCAATAAATGGAGAAACTCCTGTGCAGTCTATTACACATTTCTAATGATTCAGAAAAACAACAAATCATAAGACTAAGGCTCCCACTAGTTTATCGGTTCTAAATACCGTCTAACTAGCAACGCCTTATGTATATGATTTTCCAATTTTTCAATTAGAAATTTTTTCCGTGTAAATACACCTTTTAAAATTCACTAAATGAATTTTTCTAATAGTCCTATATCATCTTTTGTAAACTAAGTATGGTTGTCTTTCGTTCAACACGAGTGACATCCGTGACATACCTATACTATGTCACTTAAGTTTTTAAAGGCTCAAGGGAAAAATCTCTTCCGAAAAATTAACTGCATTCTTTTGATAATTACAACGTACTTGTTACTTTCCACATTTTTAATGAAGTCCTATTACTAACAGTTTAGTAGCCTCGAGATTTAGTTGTAAAATAAATATGACAGAAAGTTAAATTCAAAATTAAAATTTCACTACTATATTTTTATTTTAGGAATAATAAACTTGTTAAAAGTCTATCCTACCATTCCAAGGATTTAATCTCACACCTCAGTGCCGCCGTAGGGTAGGTCAAAGAGGTGACGATCAAACTGAGACAATCTCTCTCAATGATTAAACTTTGAGAATCAAATATCCCACGGGAATCAGACATCCCGGACCTTAATCATTGATTACCTTCCTTTTTCTAGCCTAGATATTTTGAAAATATCCATAAAGAGTGCGACCTACTATATAAGATCTCAAAGTACGCCCCAAGTATGCCGCCGTAGGGTCGGTCAGTGACTCAACGAGTACCCGAAAAAATCCTATCCTTTCGGAGACCAAGCCTTGAATTTTGATATGGGTGAACACCATCCGTAGGAGGCCGAAATAAAAGCGGCTCGAGGCGTCACCCTTCTCTCACGTGCTTGCACCTATAGTAGAGGCCGTGGGGTCGGCTGTCGCCTTCCCCGCTCCCACTCAATAATTTGAAAAAGTGGTGGGTTTACTAATTACGGTTTTGGTCTTGACAATAAGAAACAATAAATCAAAGTACTCCGAATAGGGTCGGTTATGTAGGAAAGCCTATGCCGTCTTATTCGTTGGAACATATGTGACAGTTCAGGCTGATCCGGCAAGAGAAGCCCCGTTTAGCCCGAAGGCTTATCGGCTATGCTATGTCTTGTCGAACCACTGTAACGTACATCACACGTGGTGGGGAGTCGATCGAGCCGAAGCTCGGTTGAACTCGCCCAACCATGGTTAGACCATTTCCGAACCCATGTACTAAGATTTTCCGATTTCTATGTTGTCAACCAAAGAGTAATCTCGTTTCTATTTAAGGTGGGTTCATCGAGAAGCCATCACCGAAAACTCAACGATTTATCTAAGTGGGATTCACCGAGAATCCATCACTAAAATCGTAACGATTGACAAAACCCGGTTCCTCGGTTTTTATAATTAGTTACTTATTTTAATTAACTACCACATATTAATTAAAAAAGCTTTTAACTAATTATACGAGTTATACATGCCTAATTTATTCGAAATAAACTAGCTACATGTATGCATTGGAGTGGAATCATGAAGATGCATGTCATGGCAATTTTCCGGTTTCTATCACATATTTCGATCATACACGAAAAAGATGCGGAAAAAATTAAACACCGAGATGGACCGTTGGTACCCCCGACTAACCTATTTTCTAAGGAAAAGTAAAAAATTAATCTAATCTTCGAGTCTTGAACTTCGAATCTTGAGCTCAAACCGCCGGATCACGAACCACGAACACCCGAGAGGAGAAAGGCTTTTAAATTAAATAAATCCAATTTATTATAATTAAAACCTTTTTAATTAATTTTATTTTTTTTATATTTTCTAGAAAAATAAAAAAAAAATTTCTCGCAAAACGTTTATTAATTATTTTAAAATTTATGTTTTGAAAAATAAAGTAAAATAAAAATTTCGCCAAAACGATGCTAGAATCGAATTTCATAAAAAAAAACATCGGTTAAAAAAAATACAGTCATCTAATGAGTCATGGTGTACTCGATTAAGTCAATTATAATCGATGAAAACCGGAGTACCGATATTTGAAAAAGAGTAAAATCTCGGTTAACGCTCCAAGTCGGTCGAAAACCGACAAACAATTAACTCAAGTATAAAACCGATAAGAAAACTCGCTTTATAAGTCACCATCCAACAAACTGATCGTACAGTCGAACGTTATAAAGGAAGCAATTTCATTGGATGAGTTACTGACACAGCAGAACGGTCAGAAAATATAGCCGTTACAAAAGAGACGTTGATACAATTCGAATTGAAGTCAGATGAACGTTGGACCTCACACTATAAATAGAAGACTTTGCACCAAGGATAAAAAACAACGAATTAACAAGTATTATCAAGCAAGTTTGTGCATTAGTCATCTTATTCGAATTACTATCATCTCAGCGCTATAACAAGATCATATCTAGAAATTCTTCAAGTGTTCAAGCTACATAGATTTTATCAAGAATCATACACTTTGAAGAACCACAAACAAGAATCAATTTATTGATTCACAGCCCAACTTTGATTCTACATCAAAGGTTATTAGACTGTGAAGCAAACCAGGAAGGTTTTGCCAAGGACAGTTGTGACAAGCAGTCGGGTAGACTGTGTTTAAGGTGGTAACTGGTGAAGAGGCAATTCAACCCTCCAAGGATCAGTGTTCAAGCAATTGAAGAACATCAATTCTACCTGTTCTACAACTGTTTAGATAGTGACGCTAGGGATTAGCCAAGGACTATTGTTTAGGACTTTTTGTAATAGTTCACCTCAAGAAATTCTAGTGGAATTTTCCTCCGCACCACAGGGGAAGAGAGGACGTACAGGATTACACCACCTGGAACCTCTATAACACTTGTCTTATTTACTTTACGCACTTACTTACTTATTCAGCATTTACTTACAGCAGTTTGATAATTGATTGTTATACACCTCACAATTCACAAACTGACATTCATCAGAATTCAGTTTACTACACTCAGTTTTCACAGAGAATAACAAGATCAAGAAAAAGGCTAAAACTTATCCGCTGCCGGTTGACTCAGTTTCAAGCTTAAGTCAATTTGACTTAAACTCAGCTTAGTCAGTTTAACTCCACACAAGTTTAACGACAGGAACAAAACTGAGCTGAGTATCCATTTGAGTTTGGCAAAAACTTAGTTTCTAGGGCTTTTCCAGTTTCGGTAGAAGTTTTTGGTGACAAGTTTATTCACCCCCCCTCTAAACTTGTGTTAGCCTTTCCAAGGGACCACCAATTGGTATCGGATCGGTGTTTCTTTGATAAGACATCAATTTCTCTGTATCTCCTCTAGTTTCTCTCATTTGAAAACTCAGTTTTCAGTTGTTAAACAATCAATTTTCACTCACTCACTATGGATAACAATCAATATGCAAGACAGATGCTTATGTGCAACATGGACAGATTTGACGAATATAAACGTCGTATGCAGGCCTTTCTAGCAGCTACTCATGATGAAATGATGGATGTACTCACTGATGGACCAATTCAGATTACTCACATGCAAACTGATGGTGAGAGACAAATTCGAGTTCCAAAGCCCAAATCCGAATGGACCATGATCGCAAGCGAAACAATCTCAACAATGTTGCTATGGACTTTATTCTTAGAACTCTTGACAACAACATGTACTTGAAGGTGAAAGAATGCACAACTGCCAAGGAAATGTGGGATAAACTACAACTAGTTTGTGAAGGAACAGATTCAATTAAGGAAAACAAGATCTCTGTTGCAAAACAAAAGTTTGAAAATTTCAAAATGAAATCTGGAAAAACTATTGACCAGATGGAAACAAGATTCAGTGCTATCATGGATGAATTAGATCTACTCAAGATTGAATACTCTAAGAAAGTTATCAACACAAGAATCTTGAAGGCATTACCAATGTGCTGGAAGATGAAGGTCACTGCTATGGAAGAATCCAGAAGACTTGACATAGAGGATTCATTCAAAATCTTCTCAGATCTGAAAGCTAATGAATTCAGTGAAGATTTTACAAGTATAGCTGCAATAATCAAAGCTTTGGAAGAACCAAAAACCACAGCACTTGCAGCAGCATCAAATGACATTCAAGAAAACTCATCTAGCAATCTTCATGAATTGGATGAGATGGAAGAACAAATGTCTCTAATGATGAACAGAATTCGAAGAATGAAGAGTGGACATCCAGTCACTCAGAAGTTTATCAAAAGGACTCCTGAGAAAAGAAAAGACGATAAATATCTCTGTTTGAACTGCAAGAAACCTGGACATTACAAAGCTGAATGTCCAGAACTAACCAAGAAGACGCCACCAAGAAGAGTTGGTAGAAGAGCACTCCTTGCTGGAGATTAATCAGATTATGAAGCTGGTACTGAAAGACTATCAGATGACATAGCTTTAATGGTACACATGGAAGATGCAAATGAGGTATGCGAGTCTAACTCTAAATATTCCTCAGCTCAGATTTCCATGCAAAATGCATGTTCTTCGACTGCTAACTCCAAGCCAAAAAACCAAGAATTAGAAGAAACACTTGATGAATTGATGAATCAGCCAGTAACTATTCAAGCTGGTTATGAATCAATTAAAGCTGAGAAGGAAAGTCTAATTTTTGAAGTTGAAAGATTGAAGTCTGAATTAAGAGTGTTAAAACTGACTAGAACTGATAAAGAAAAGATTCAGCATCAGCCTACTATATCAGTAGCAGCAACTGAATCATTTCCTCAATCAAGTTCGGTTACCGGATTCAAATCTGGAAAACCATATGGAGACAAAACTGGTTTAGGATTTGATACACATCAATCTTCTAAGGATGGAACCAACAAAGTCGTCAAACCTAGTACCAAAGCGGTATCAAGTTTGTAGCTGAGAACTTCCACAAACTGAGAAAATTGTTGAACCAGTAAAGCCGTATCACATAGGACAAATCAGTTTTCCAAGAAAACAACCAGATTTACCAACAAAGGGAAACCAAATGGTAAATCGGCTGTACCTCAAGAAAACCGAACTGGGAAATCAACTACCAGGTCCACAAAAACCAATCAAGTCAAGAACCAGAAAAATTACAGTCAAAGTAAATCCAAGAATGTCAATCATTCAAGGATTCACACATTCGGGTGGAAATGAAGACTATATCCCACTGATGATGATTGGAATTTTACTGCATCTATTGTTAAAACTGATAATAACAATCATTCCAGACAGAAAACCTATCAAGGGTTTCAATCCAAGACTCATCAGAAGACTAATCTCAGTTCTCAGCAAAAGTCCCAGTACCAAGGTCAGTTCAGACCTCAGTACTGAAGGAATGACGGTTATGATTCTAGCTTTAATAATAGAAAGCAACATGGAAATAAGTTTCAGTCAAAAGACCCGAGAGATCATATAAATAAGACACAGTCCAAACATAGATACTATGGGAGTGTGGCTTACATATATGAAAACAAGTGCAACAATATCCGAAGAATCCCAAAAGGATATATTCCCAGAGTTGTACTGACAACTGACCCCATGGACCCAAACTGAATTGGGTACCTAAAAATTTCTAATTACTATTGCAGGATATATGGTACTTTGACAGTGGTTGCTCTAGACACATGACAAAGAGTAAAGACTGTCTCAGTAATTTTATTTCAAAAGATGGACCAAAGGTTAATTTTCGAAGTAAAGACAAACCTGGATACACCAGAGGTTATGGCACCTTAATCAGGAATGGACTTACAATCAAGAATGTATCTTATGTAGAAGGACTACACTACAATCTACTCAGCACTAGTCAATTTTGTGATATAGGATACAAAGTTACTTTTGACAAAGAATCATACACTTTGAAGAACCACAAACAAGAATCAATTTATTGATTCTCAGCCCAACTTTGATTCTACATCAAAGGTTTTTAGACTGTGAAGCAAACCAGGAAGGTTTTTCCAAGGACAGTTGTGACAAGCAGTCGGGTAGACTGTGTTTGTGGTGGTAACTGGTGAAAAGGCAATTCAACCCTCCAAGGATCAATGTTCAAGCAATTGAAGAACATCAATTCTACCTGTTCTACAACTGCTTAGATAGTGACGCTAGGGATTAGCCAAGGACTATTGTTTAGGACTTTTTGTAACAGTTCACCTCAAGAAGTTCTAGTGGAATTTTCCTCCGTACCACAGGGGAAGAGAGGACGTACATGATTACACCACCTGGAACCTCTATAACACTTGTCTTATTTACTTTACGCACTTACTTACTTATTCAGCATTTACTTACAGCAGTTATTGTTATACACCTCACAATTCACAAACTGACATTCATCGGAATTCGTTTACTACACTCAGTTTTCACAGAGAATAACAAGATCAAGAAAAAGGCTAAAACTTATCCGCTGCCGGTTGACTCAGATTCAAGCTTAAGTCAGTTTGACTTAAACTCATCTTAGTCAGCTTAACTCCACACAAGTTTAACGACAGGAACAAAACTGAGCTGAGTATCAGTTTTAGTTTGGCAAAAACTCAGTTCCTGGAGCTTTTCCAGTTTCGGTAGAAGTTTTTGGTGACAAGTTTATTCACCCCCCTCCCCCCTTTAAACTTGTGTTAGCATTTCCAAGGGACCAACAAATACATACAGCCGCCAAAAAAATTAAACCCTAGCCGTGGGTTATAAAAAAAACAGACTTATAGCGACGCTTTTCAGCGTCGCAGAAAGTCCTGTAGCAGATTTTAATTAAAAAATGTTTTTAACCATTTCTCCTCGTTCATACCTTGGGTTTCGCTTTGATATTCAAGATCTTCATATTTCGAGCGCGGAATATAAAAAAAAACGACAAAGATGCTATTTTTTACATAAAATTCGATTGACATTAAATTAAAATACAATTCATAAGCTCAATTGTTACTAAACAAGAGAGCTACAAAATAGATCTACGGGTAAACAATACCAACCCCAATCCATCTCTTCAACCACAACATTCATAAGCATACAACATGATATATTTCGAACACATAATAAAAACGAAATTAAAAAAAAACATCTAAAACATGCTTTTCCACTCCTAGATCTAAAATTTAAATACTTTGATTGATAGATCAAAGGCTCTGATACCACTTGTTAGATGTAATATCGCCGGATGGATCATAGATCCACCCGATTACGCAGCGGAAAGTATAAGATCTAGATCTAGTCAACCAAAATACATAAAATAATAGATCTAAACCTACGAGGGGGTTTAGATTACCAACTTTTTTATGGTGCAATTACTCCAAGAACAAAGGTCAATCCAAGATCCAAGCAAGATGAGAAGCCACAGTCTTCCAATGTTTGTCTCCAAGCACCACCAGGTGGATGGTGTTTCAAGCCGCCGGACCTCCTCGATATGCTACCTTAGAAAAACCCGAAGTTTTTCTAAAACTCAAACCCAAGTAATTAGGTCTAAAATTCTAAGCCTAATACTTCTCAAATGTCGAAAATTATGTGATTTTCAAAAGGCTTGGGAGAACTCTCTTTACATAGGAGAGTAATCCTTGTCCTACAAGGATTTTATAATTAATACAAAATCAATTATAATAATCCTATTAAATAAAAGATACTCCTAAATTAATCTACAACCAATCTAGAATATTTAAGGATCAATCTAATATTTTCATTAATTAATCATTTAACAAATAAATAATTAATTACTTGTATCATATAATTATCATGAAAACTAATTTCCCAATAATTAAATAACAACAAATGCGCCAACCCTAATTGGACAATAGGCTACACGCATTTTAACACAAATTGGGTCGAGTCCACGAAAAATTTCTTTTCCATGTATTCAACCATCTAGTCCAACTGAACAATTAATCCACATATGATTAAACAGTCCAGTCCAACTATTTAATATTGATTGAGGTGAAACGACAAGAAAACATGTATGCTATATTAGGAGCCACATCGGGGACCATGGACCCATATTCAGTAGCTACAATAAATTGAATAAAATTATTCGTCAGACCGAACAATAATATTCAATCTATTAATTCCGGGATTACACCACCATAAACCCGAAACTGAACTCGCTGAATATAGATATAAACTTACACTCAACTTTGAGTCAAAAAGCGTCCACTGATATAATCATTACATACGGATAAATCTTCCATAGACTGTTCACTTTGATTCGGGATATTTCCATAAACCTTCTCGAAACATATTATCCTTATTTACCATTAACCCCCTAATGATCAATTAGTTCATAACTAATATAATATGAATTGCACCATCGATCATTTTCTAGGATTAACAAATAAGGGAACTGTCTGTCTACTTCCCGAGGGAAGGAATGGATTCCATATCTGTGATAGCAAAGACTACTCACTCATCCTAAAATAGAGCCAACGAGAAGTGTTGGACCACATACTACGAAGTGATCCTTACTAACACATCAAACTCTACCCTAGTCTAAGCAGTTGTCTGTGATCACCTAAGGATTGAGATTAATCCATATATTATCAACTTGTGATTCGATAAGACTTCTCGATCACGGAATTATATCGAGAACTCAAATCAAATCGGTCCAGCCCTATATGATTATCATCATATATAAATGCCCCACTATGTACCCTATTACCGACAGTCCGGATAAGACTGTCACACCTAAAGTGTTCTGGGCATATTATTAGCAAACTAATCTTGAGACCCGTACTCAGATTAATTAACGCTATGGACTAAGTTAATTTTTAAGTACATCTCACTAACTCAATCCTCTTGTGTATAGCCATACACTGAGTTATATGATTACATAAATGAGGTACTTAAGGTTTTCAGTAGTGTCTTAATTATAAGCATACATGCATATAATTAGATGAATTATTAATTCTATTCTAAAACAATTAGATAATTGTCTTTCGGACACTACACCTAACACCTAGTACCAGAATTGGTCCTAAGTTTGTGCCTGCACAAGATCCAACTCCCAAAAAGGTTGCCGAGGCAGTAAAGCCTACTGAGAAGACTTCAAGAAAGCAAAATCAGAAGTCCAAAAGGTCAACAGTACCTAACAAAAAGGGTAAATTCAAAGGTAGGACTGCTGGACCTTCTAGACCTGCTGCAAAGTCTGATGGAGCACAAAAGGGCAAAAACCAGAAATATTTCAAAGATAAGAATCCTAAACCCAAAAATGTTAATCATTCAAGGGATACTTATCTCAGGGGGAAATGTAGATTGTTCCCCACTGATTATGATTGGAATATTCCTACCCCTACTGCTAGAAACAATAGATATAACCATAATGCTAGGGTAAAACCTCAGCAATGGAACCAGCAGAGGACTTATTTAAGACCTTTAAGACCTCAACAGACTCCATATCACAGGGTTGTTCCTAACAGACAAAAACCTTATGGTTATACTAGTGCTTCTAATAATAGAAATCACTTCAAACAACACTATGTACCAAAAGGCTAGAAACCATATGTGAATCCTACACAACCAAATGTTAGATTTTATGGAAATGTAGGATATATATATGAACAAAAGTGCAATGATTTTCAAAGAAGACCTTATGGAAATTTCCCAAGGGTCATGCTTACCACTGACCACTATGGACCCAAATAGTTTTGGGTACCTAAAACACATTAAATTTGTTTTGTAGGGTGTCTGGTACCTTGACGGTGGATGTTCCGGACATATGACAAAGAATAAACACTGTTTAACAAACTATGTGGCAAAGGATGGTCCAAGAGTCAATTTTGGCAACAAGGGCACTCTAGGATATACAAGAGGATATGGAACACTGGTGAGGAATGGATTGACAATCAAGAATGTCGCATATGTGGAAGGATTGGACTACAACCTACTGAGCACTGGACAATTCTCTGACATGGGTTACAAGGTCACTTTTGACAAAAGGCTACTGTATTGTCATTAGTGAAAGAGGTGAACAAGTTGTGTTGGCTGGAAGAAGACAACAAAACATGTATGTTGTGGATTGGTCTACTGTTGTTCCAGAAACATGCCTGATAATGCATACCAAGTCAGATCTAAATTGGTTGTGGCATAAAAGTTGAATCATCTCAATTTTGATGATATCAATCAGTTGGTTAAAAGGAAGTTGGTGATTGGTTTACCTGAGATCACATTCAAGAAATATGGTATATGTGATGCATGTCAGCAAGTTAAACAAACAAAGTCAAGTTTCAAGTCAAAGACTAAACAATCAACAAAAAAGAGTTTTGGAGCTGATGTATATGGATTTATTTGGACCAGTTATACCAACAAGTGTAATAGGAAAGAAGCACACTCTGGTAGTTGTGGATGATTATTCAAGGTACACTTGGGTAATCTTCATGAACAAGAAAAGTGAAACACTTCAAAAGATGCCTGAACTTTTGAAGAGACTGCAAAATGATAAAAGTTTGACAATAGTGAAGATCAGATCAGACAAGGGTACTGAGTTTCTTAACAAAGTCATAAGGGAATTCTGTGAACAGAATGGTGTACTGCATCAATTAGCACCTGCTGGTACACTTTAGCAAAATGGAGTTGCTGAAAGAAGAAATAGGACTTTGAAAGAAGCAGGGAGAACTATCATTTGTGAAGCATTACTACCTGAAAGATATTGGGCTGAAGCAATCAATACAGCATGCTACACACAAAATTGGACCTCAGTAAACAAAAATCTGCTGAAGACACCTTATGAGATATGGAATGGAAGAAAACCAAATATATCTTATTTCCATCCATTTGGAAGCAAATGTTTTATTTTGAATCATAAGGAGCAACGAAAGACATTCCAACCAAAATCAGATGAAGGAATTTTTTTGGGATATTCTTCAACCAGCAAGGTATTCAGGGTACTGAACAAAAGGACAATGAAACATGAAGAATCAATACATGTTGTGTTTGATGAACCTAAGGTCACTGGAATGAAAGATGAAATTTTAGAACCTGCTAAGAATCTCCAAGTCACTGATCAAGAATATGTTGATGTTTTGAAAAAGATAAATGACTTAAAAGTTTCTGACTCTGCCCCTGCTGAAGAACCTGTTGGTAACACTACTGATGCAGTTCAAGGATCTGCTAATCCCCCTACTGAAGCAACAGCAGACCCTACTGAAGATGAGGTTCCTGTAAATAAAACAAATCAAGAGTTATAATGGTTGAAGGATCACCCTGCTGAACAAGTAATTGTCAATATACAGTAAGGTGTAAGGACTAGAAGACAATTGGAAGCAATGTTTACTTGTTTTCTATCTCAAATGGAGCCTAAAGTTGTTGAAGAAGCAATATATGATCCAGATTGGATAATTTCTAAGCAAGAAGAATTGAATGAATTTGAAAGAAACCAAGTTTGGACACTAGTGGAGAGGCCTAGTCATGCAAACATAACTGGAACAAAATGGGTATACAGAAACAAATTGGATGAATCTGGTACCATTGTTAAGAACAAGGCCGACTAGTGGCAAAAGGCTATTCTCAAGCAGAAGGAATAGATTTTGATGAGACATATGCCCTAGTTGCAAGATTGGAAGCAATAAGATTATTTTTGGCATATGCTAAATATAAAAACTTCAAAGTATACCAGATGGATGTCAAAAGTGCATTTTTGAATGGCATTTTGGAAGAAGAGGTTTATGTTCAGCAACCTCCTGGTTTTGAAGTTAAAGATCAAGAAGATAAAGTGTACAGACTCAATAAGGCACTTTATGGTTTGAAACAAGCACCAAGAGCATGGTATGAAACCCTATCTCAGTTCTTGGTGAACAATGGTTTTACCAAAGGTACCATTGACAAGACTCTTTTCAGAATCAATGAAGGGGACAACACCCTGCTGGTACATTTATGTTGATGACATAATCTTTGGTTCTGAAAATGAATTGCTGTGTCAAAAGTTTGCTAATCTCATAAAAGGAAGTTCCAAATGAGTATGATGGGAGAGATGAACTAATTTTTGGGACTACAAGTCAAACAATTGAAAGATGAAATCTTCATTCATCAAACTAAATATACCAAGAGCTGCTAAAGAAGTTTGGTATGAAAAATAGCACCAAGGTGTCAACTCCTATGAGTACAAGCATCAGATTGGATGAAGATAAAGAAGGCAAAGATGTTGATCAGACTTTATACAGAAGGATGATAGGCAGTATGTTGTACCCACCAGACTTGATATATCTTTTACAGTAGGTGTTTGTGCAAGATTTCAATCTAAACCTAAGGAAAGTCACTTAGCTACAGTCAAGAGGATTCTCAAGTATCTAAAAGAGACTTTAGGAGTAGGAATCTGGTATTCAAGTGATGGAAGTTTCAAAGTTATATCTTACTCACATTCTGATTATGTTGGATGCAAGATTGATAGAAAAAGCACCACAGGAACTTGTCAGTTGATGGGAAATAGGCTTGTTTCCTAGTTTAGCAAGAAACAAAATTCAATATCCACTTCCACTGCTGAAGCTGAATATATTGCTGCTGGAAGCTGCTGTGCACAAATACTATTGTTGGTCCCTTGAAAAGGCTTTAGTTAAGTTTAGAGGGGGGGGGGTGAATAAACTTAACACTTAAAACTTTGGAGTTAACAAATTCTGCAACTTCGGCCAGCCTCGCCGATACTTCGCAGTCCGTCGAGACCTCGCAGCCTCGCTCGATAAATAGTAGTCTACCGACGTTCGCCTTGCTAAATTTGTGCGGCGGAATAATATCAAAATTAAGCCTTGTTACTTGTTGTTAAATATGTTACTAAGTATTAGATACTCGTAGTGTATGTGTGTGATTTCGGTTGCTAGATTCAAGCAGTTGATATGGATAATGACTAAGTGCGAAAGTAAATGCAGTAAGTAAGTAGAGAGATTTTATAGTGGTTCCAGGTGATGTAATCCTGTCAGTCCACTCTTCTCCTGTGATGTTGGAGGAAATTCACTAGTGATCTTTGAGTTATCTGTTACAAAGAATCCTAGGTTGCTTGTCCTTCACCAATAACTATGGCTTCACAAACTGAAAACTGGGAACAGGTAGGATTGCTGCTCCTGAGTCTTCCACTGGTCCTTGAAGGGTAGGATTGCCTCTTCACCAGCTCCACCACAAACCAACAGTCTTTCACACCCAACAGATGCTTCACTGTCTTCAGCAGATTCTTTATAAGATAAAGAATGAATCAAATAAATGATTCAGTTGCAGCAGCTTGATTAGGATGATGTAATCAGCAGCTTGCAGTCTTCAAGTGTGTATGCTTGATGCAGCTTGAACACAGAATGCACTTGAAGAAGATAACTAGATCAGCAGTCTTAAGCTCAGTAGGTTCAAGCAGGTGTTTTTCAAACTCGTATTGTTACTTAAAGTTTTTCCCAAAATTCATCATCTAGTTTCGAGTTGAAAGTCCTCTATTTATAGGTAAGAGTGCATGTGACTTGAATTTAAAATTCAAATGTGACCGTTCCTTGTATTTGTCCCATCCGCGCCGCATTCCGTCACTATTCATAGGATCGACACTGTCGATTACTTTTTGACATTCGGTCCGTCCACCCCTTTGACTTGTATCCAATGGATAAAAATAAGGATCATCCCAACGTCTTTTTAATCTCGGCCTTTGATTTGCTTGATAAGTCGAGGTAGTTGGTTGTCTTATCCATGTAATCTTCCAATAATCTTGAGTTAATCGAGGTATATATCAGCAGGTTCATCAGTCTGCTGTAATACCAATCAGTCTGCTGAACATCATTATTTTGTCTGTAAAATATAATCCAGCTGATTACTTTTATCTAACTTTTATTTGTGAAGTTAGATTACATCATTTTAAATATAACCAAGTTCCAAACATCATCCAACTTGTGGAACTTAGACCTTCTACACAAGGCATATGTAATCAGTTTAGGTCATCACAGACTTGCCTAAAATCTGATTCCATATCCTTGACTTTGATTACTAAGTTTGATCCCTTAGCCTTCATTAACCGAGTTTGAACCCTCACCTTCGTCTTCGCCTTCGGCGGGTTCCGGACCGCCTACTCGACCTATCTACCCTATCGACCTAGACCGGTCCGTCGATATCAATCGGCCAGCTTTACGATGCTTGTTTGATTAAACCTATTTATGAATCAAACTCTAATAAACCTATACATTTTATCTAGACATCTTTTTGCCTTTGCACTATAACAGCTAGTATGGCACTCATCATCAAAACTAAGAAATAAGTCCAACAACTATGGTTGAGACAGCAATTAAGGGATTATGGGATTGAGGAAAAAGAAATTCCCATAATGTGTGACAACACAAGTGCAATTGCAATCACAGAAAATCCTGTTTTGCACTCTAGAACCAAACACATTGATGTGAGACATCATTTTATAAGAGATCATATGGAAAAGAAAGATGTGGTGGTTTTTTACATCCCTACCGAAGATCAACTTGCTGATATCTTTACAAAGCCATTGGATAGTGAAAGATTTGCTAAGTTAAGAACTAAACTTGGCATCATAAAAGTTGATTGATATGTTAATGATTAGCAAGGGGATTAGTCTTTGCCCTCCTGGGTGCGCTCACTTGGCCGATTAATCATTGGTATCAACAATTCCATCTACATGAATAGTTTGGACAATTGAGCAAATGAAGTTGCCAAGGGGATTGGTCTTTGTCCTGTTGGGTGAGCTCACTTGACCGATCAATCATTGGTATTAATCTTCATCTTGTATTATCAGTTGGACAAAACTAGACTATATGAAAATTAGCAAAGTATTTCTGTCAGCAAGCTGCTGAGCTTATTGAAGATCAGCAGAGTAAAATTCGAACTAACCCTGCTGAAGCCAATTCTACCAAAGACCAAGTCTGCTAAATTATACGTTACAAGACAGTCAAACTTAAATAAAAGTCAACAGTAAACGGATATTATTCTTATCCATTATAACTGTGGTTACAATATCCAACGGTTACAACTCTTAATGAGATAAGTTAGTGGGACACGTGGCAACATCACATTTTTCCAAGATTAATCATGGTTAAATGCTACAGTACGTGTACAGTACTTGCCTGACAGTTACTACCCACTTTCTTTCCTTATATATACACACTCATACACTGAAGTTACATACAATCCTCAGATCGATTTTCTCTGCAAATATACAAGTGGGAACATAGATTTGCAAGTTTTCTTCTTCATCTTTTGCAAACTTATACAATGGCGGATAAAGGAGATGTTCATATTAGTACAAGCCAAAGTGTTAGAGGCTTTGTTGTTGATGATAACAAGTTTGAGTTAGCCAACAACATTGGAAGAAGAATCAGAAGATGTGAAGGACTGGAAGATGTCCTAAATCTAAGACTGGAGAGTATTTCAAGCACAAATGTTGTTAATTTCTGGAAGAATATAGTGATAAAAGATGATAGAGAGGCATTCACTACAACTGTTAATGCCCAGCAGATTGAAATCACTTCAGACCTACTGAGGGAAGTGTTTGGATTTGGACTAGGAAATGGAGCTCCTACAAATCCTGAGTTGATGGAGTTATCAATACTGGAGTTTGTTGAAGCAATAAATACCAACAAATCTGCAACTACAGCCTCGAGTATAAATGTGAAGAATATTGGTTTGGAATATAACCTGCTGAGCAAGATTATTGCCAAGAATATTCTGGGATTCAGTGGAAGCCTTGATACTCTATCTGGACCAAAGATAGACCTGTTGATAATCATTTGCAGGAGCTTAAAGTTTGATTGGGCTGGATTCTTTGTTCAGTACATGAAGAAAGTGGTGACAGAAGATAGAGATGGAACAAGGAAGTCCAAGACAAAACCATTGGGTTTGATGATATAGGCCCTGCTGAATCACTTGCCAGATTGCTGATGTTGCACCTGCGAAGATCAACAAATCCAGATACACACCAGAAAATAACTATCTTATCCCTGGTTTGGATGATGATGAAGAAGGAGATGATGAAAGAACTGAAAGTCATAATGATTGTGATGACAATGATGGTGGTGGGCAAGAAAAGAGATCTAAGACTAAACATGCTACACAACCTGCTGCACCAAAGAAACCTATGGAGAAAAGGAAGGCTGCTGATACAAGAAAGATAACCGAGTTGTTAAAGCCTAAAAAGAAAAGGTAGGAACCAATAGACATTACAGAGTCTACTGAGGCTCAAGTTGAAGTTGAGGCTACTGAGCCTGCTGGAGCTACAAAGAAAATTGCTGCTGAGATTTTAAAAGAACAACAAAAAAAAGATAGAAGAAAAAGGAAAGCTGCTGAAGCTGAGGAGCAACCTGCAAAATAAGAAAGTAGATTGCAAAGAAAAGGGTTCATGGAAAAGGAAAGGAATTAAGGGTTCTGTGTTGGATCGATAATAGCGCAAACACACTCTAGAAGGGGGGGTTGAATAGAGTGTGGGTGATTTTAAAACTCTTTTCGAACTTAACACAAATACTAGTAATTAAGTGCGGAAGCTCACTTAATTAACTATTGGTTTGTGTTAAAACCTACGTGAACAAATGAGATTAATTGTGTGATCAAATAATGTGCCACGTTGCAAAGTGTGATTCAAGATAATCAAAACAAATTCAGCACTAATGCAAGAAATAATAAGATGATCAACACTGATTATTAACCTATTCACTTATCATATTAGTCAATAGATATGATGAAAGCGAGCTGATTTAATAAAGAGTGATCAAAAGTGATTGTGAATAATTAACAACTGGAAATGCAGGATCAGGTAATCAAATGGATCAAGTCACTTATGAGAACGGCTTGATAAAACAAGACTTATGAATCCAAATGCAGATAAACAGAAAGCAAATTACAAAGTTCAAGAGCAGATTAATAACACGTCAGATTACAATAAGGTTCAGTTAAAGTTACAGCAACTTAATTCAGAAATATTGGACACAATTTATATAAAATATAATGTTGAGATTAAGGTCCAAAAACAAGGAGTTGGGATTACACAAGACTTCACACAAAACAGATTTTCTGAGCACTGAAAATATATAGAATGTTACAAGTAGTTTACACACAATACAAGGATGTGTAGAGCTGATTCTATACTGAACAATCAGCAGCTGCTTAGGCCTGATAATCAAGTCTGAGTGAACTCTGATTTGATTATCAAGATAGAGCAGCTTCCTGATTTACACACAGTTCAGTTGCTCCACAGAGAACAGAAAGAAATATATTACAGGGGCAGTCTTATTCAGCAAAAAAAAAACTTTATCAAAGCAGGATACAAAGGCAGCTATAAGTGCAAATCAGCAGGCTACCTGAACAGGCTTACAACAATGTTTTATACAAGCTGATCAACAGGTAATAAAGCTTCAAGCAGGCACCCAACAGCAAGATGTTAGCACCAATACTTAGCAGACAGAAAAATGGTGCAGCAGATCAAAAGCAGGTGCACAACAGCAGATCAACAGATGCTCAGCAGCGGATAAGTCCCTTCTTTTAATACTATTTCAAAGTAGAATATGCACACACGGAGTATAAATTATGAAGTAAAGTAAAGTGCTGAAAGTAAATAGAGACAAAGGTTTATAGTGGTTCAGGGTGGTGTAATCCCTTAATCCACTCTTCTCCAGTGATGATTGGATGAATTAACTATTGTTTTCATTGATACAATAGCAAGATTGTCCTTGGCTACACAAGCTTCACAATCTACAAGACTATCACTCCTTGGCTTCAAAAGCTTCAGTGACTCAATCTTCAACACTGCTCCTTGAGAACAAATCCTTCAGTAGCTATCACAAACACAACTCCTTCTCAGATGACTCTGATTCAGTTGCTTGACTGGTGTGAATTTTATTCATAGATTCTGTTGATCAATCTCAGTGCTTGATGTGGAATTTGAGTTCTGATTGCTGAGTTGATCTCTAGATATGTCCTTTAAGTTCAAATAGAAGGCTTTTCAAATTGACGGAGTTTCTGCTCGTTTTTCAATGTTGCAATTGTTATTTTTCCTATCTGTCAATGCCTTCTATTTATAGCCTTGATATTCCTTGATTTGAATTTATGTCCGTTGGCTATTTAATGCGGAGAATAATCCTTGATTTAAACTTTGATTCCCCCTTGATTATATCCTCCTTGATTTCAGTGATCCGGATTTTATTCAAACGTCTATCATAAAATCCGTCCATGTTTGATTTTGCATTGATTATGCATTTAATGCTTGATCATCTGAATCTTCCTTATTTTTCACATTCTGAATAAGTATAGCTTACTTAGGTGTTCCTTCACTTGGTTGTTATGTGATCAGTTGAGTAGATCTACTCACTTAGCGACGTGTTCTTCCTTCACTGATATTCTCTAATCAGCCGATAGAGTGTTTACTTCGCCGGTTCACTGCTTTCTTTCATTCTTTGATATTATAAGAGTACTTGTACTTCACTGATCCTGATTTGTGTGAGATCAGTGTACACCATATTTAAACGATGTGTTTCATCACTTGTAATATAACTTAGACTTATCCAAGGTCATCACAGACTTTCTTGGTTATAAGTCAGTTAATATTTCTTCATGCTTCTCTACTGGTACTTAGCTGCCTTTACTCTGCCGGATTTCTGTTTTACATAGCCATCCTATCAACTAGTATAATACTTGTCAGACTAAACTTATACAACATGTCAGACTCATCATTAGCATCACAGTTTCTTCTTCAACCTCTTCATTCTCTAGTTGGTCACCATCATCACTACCTTCTTCCTCTTGTTGTCCTTTTTCTTCTTCGGTTCTTCTTCCTCTTCTTCATCTATTAATTTTCCAAATGCTTCCTTGTCCAGGTTTCCTTGAACCTTGTGTTTCTTTCTTTGGCCGGAGGCGTTGCTGCTGGTTTGCTTTCTCATCCCACCTCCTCTTGTCTTTTGTTGTTTGACATAGGTAAACATGATTTTGGAGTCATGCAACTTATGAAGTTTTACAACAGGTATACTTAGACATTGCATTAAATAGTGCAATTGAATCCCATATGACCTCTTTTACCCATAAGATCCTATGTTTCGTCTTGCCTGCAGCTAGGTAGCCTAGTTGAACTCCAGGACATCGTAAATTGTTCCCATAAGTCGCATTCTAGCCTCTGTCATTGCATTCATGGACCTAAGTTTTCATTCAACATTCTTTCCGATTAGAGTGAACTCACTAAAAGGCTTCTTTAGGGCGGATCTAAGACAATTTAGCTTCTTAGAGCCTGGTTTGGCCGTTTTAGCAATTATCAGCCAAAATTCATCTAGGTCTTATGGAATGAGTGTGACTTTTGCTTGTCCTTCATTTAAAAGTTTAAGGTGTTTGTGAATTACCTCTGTTGTAATCACCATTTATGTACCGTTGACAGATGCAACAATTTGGTCTTCACCCATTTCTACACCTTCTTCAGCAAGCGGCCAAAAACCAACTTGGCGGTTTTCCAAAATGAAATAAGGTTTTCATAGCAGATGCTATTGATCGAAGGATTGAGAAAGGTTAGTAACCCTAGATTTTTGCGTCCATCCGCCAGCTTCTTCGCTTGTTCATCATTATTACATAATTTGAGATAGTGTTTTTCTTGAAAGAAAGAGCCGGTAGAATTGATTTTTCGTATTGCTTTCCAGTTTGTGTGTTTGAGGAAGACGAAGCCATTGTTTTGAATGAGTTTGAGATTGTGAAAAGCTTCGATTTTTCAAAGAAATATGGTTTGTTAATTGCAAAAGCATAGAACTTTTCTGAAAATCTCTAAGTGTTGTTTATATAGGAGAAATTTTGGTAGTGTGAATGCGGTTGCATATGAAAGGATTTGGTGGTGTAGTGCGTGATTTTGTGTATATAAATCATGGTATTTGAGTGTAATGGGGGAGTGGATTGAGGTATGTAATGATAAACCCCAGGAATCGAGGCATTGCCGTCATTCCTTCAACTCAGAAATAACCTCCATGATTTTAATATAATATCCACGTGTGTAATCTTCCATAGAATAATTCTCCATAAATTCTCCGATTTTCCCATGTGTAAAACTGATTTTGTTCACACAATATTTTGCTCTTTTCTTAAAGGCATATACCGGTGAAGTAACTTGGCTGGTCACTAAGCCGGTGTAGTGACTTCTTTACTAAGCTGTTGTATAAAAATATTCCTAACTGTTGGAAATAAAATTTATGTTTTGATGATGATTCATCACTTATTTAGTTATTGTTTTTAGAACCCATTGATGAAGTGTCATAACTAGCTGTTATAGTGCAAAGCAAAAAGATGTCTAGAAATCAATGGATAGGATTTAATAGAGTCTAATATTTTATAAGTTAAATTAGACAATCAATGTAATAGTTCTAGGTTCAGAACTGAGAAATTGAGGTAAATACCTTAAGGTAACTGAGATCCTAGAAGGTAACTGAGATCCAAAAGAGATACTGGAAAACTGACATAAGAGCACACCAACAGAAACTGTAGATGGTAAGTTCGCTGAGGGAACAAACTCAGTTGGCTTATCTAGAAGACTGAAGAATTGAGGGTTCAAACTCAGTTATTGAAGACTGAAGAACTGAGGGTTCAAACTCAGTTTATGAAGACTAAGTCGAGACTATAAAGTTAGACTTCAGGCAAGATTGTGATGACCTGAACTGACTTTATGGATCTTGTATGAAGACCTAAGAGTCATAAGGTCAATGAATTCTTAGATGATATATGATTATGGTGTACTCTGATTTAGTCAATTATAATCAGATGAAAAATAGAGTACTGAGATTTTGAAGAAGAGTAAAAACTCAGTTAATGCTCTTTAAAAACTGATAACTGACTACGTCATTGTTAAATCAGTTTTTAGTTGAAAAGAAATCAGACCGTTATAAATCAAGCAATTTAATTGGTCTATAAAGTGTCCTTTCTTACACTAACATAAAAAAGTGAAGCAGGACCACTAACGGCTACAAGGATTCAAATTCAAATAAACTAACCGTTAGAGAAACCCCTATAAATAGAGTTCTTCTACAACAAGAAGAGAGGTGTGTGGAATTCTAAGAATTAATTTAATCAAGGAAGTCCATAATAAGGGGGAAAGTGAATCAATAGAATTCATGCTAAGCACTTAATTGCAAGATAAAGAAACATCTTCAAGTGATCAGAAAACAGAGCTGTGCATAACTTTTATATCTAGAAGAGAAAGCTCAAATCACAATTGAATCATAGCTATTGATTCAAGTCTCAACTTTGATTTTATCAAAGGTTTTAGACTGTGAAACACCAAGAAGGTGTGAAGGACAGTTGAGCTACAGTCAGGAAGACTGTGTTGTGATGAGCTGGTGAAGAGGCAACGCAACCCTTCAAGGAAAAGTGTTTCAAACAATTGGAGAGCAGCCATTCTACCTGTTCTACAAGTGTTTAGATAGTGAAGTTAGGGATTAGTCAAGGACTATCGGTTAGGACTTTTTGTAACGGAGACACCTCAAAGAGTTCTAGGGGAATTTTCCTCCGCATCACAGGGGAAGAAAGGACTGATAGGATTACACCACCTGGAACCTCTATAATTCGTGTTCATTTACATTACGCATTTATTTACTGCATTACAGTTTTATTCATCTAGTTCACATACTCAGCAAACACTAGAAACTGAGTCAGCACATTAACTAATATCTCATATCTTATAAAGGCTAAATTTAATCCGCTGCCGGTTAACTCTGTTCAAGATAAGTCAGTTCTGACTTATACTCAGCTAAGTTAGCTTAACTCCGCACAAGTTTTAAGTTGAACTAAATCTACTTTAAGATTCAGTTTTTGGGTGAGCTTTTGGTGACAAGTTTATTCACCCCCTCCCCCTCTAAACTTGTGTTAGCCTTTCCAGGGACCAACAATAATCAGTGAAGTGAACTTCGCTGGTTACTAGTGCTTTACCTGCCAAATGAGCGCACCTGATGACGGTCAAATTCGTATCATTATTTACCATCAATCTACCCTAGATTTGTGTTCTCAATGGGGATAATATGTATGAAATCATGAGTTAATTAGCTAAATGTCATTAAGCCATGTCTGGGGTGCATAAATTGGCATTATGTGTATTAACTGTGTATTTTATGCGTTATTTGCTAGAAATAGAAGCTACTCTGTGTGCTATGGTTTTATTGATAGATGGACGAGTGTTCGAAGCATGATTTGGGATGTAGGAGAGATTTAATCGATAAAGAACTAAACCGAGCTGAAGGTTGAAGTGTTTCGAGCGAAGATTGGACCCGAGAATCTGATTGGTGATCTTGCAATGCGGTGTACGAATTCCTACAAGACGTATTGGGCTTGGACTTATGAATGAAAGTTGTAGGTCTTGAAACAAGGATTCTAACACACTTTTAATCACTTACATCGGAGTTTCGTAGGCCAAGTTATGGTCCAAATACCGAAGCTGGGCCTAGGGTATTCCAGAATAAGTCGGCAGCAGGAAAAAGACAAAAATACCCCCGGTAAACCGGGAGTTACCCATGGTTTACCGAGGCCCAGAATCTTCCAGAAATTTGTTTTCTTGTCCTCCAAGTATTGGGTTTACCCCTAAGTCAGTTTATACACCTTTATAAAGCCATTTAGAGCTACGAAATTGTATTCATCATCAATTCCATTCATTCATCCTATAATTCTTTCTTCCATCAACTAGATACAATGTAGTCTTTTGGGAATAAAGTCTTCTTTTATTTTCTTCTTTTCTTTCTTGCAAATAAGTCATGAGTCTTTCATTATTGAATTGTGCTTGGTTTACGATTTTCATGGATTGTCTTGAGTCGCCGGAGGGAGAGAGAATAGAAGAGTAGATCTGTTCTTCGTTGTGGGTAAGATGTATTCCAATGTTTTATTTCTTTCTTATATTCATGATTGTCTTGTGTTAGATCTAGATTATACTTGCATTTAATCATCTATGAATTAATTAAACGAACCTTAATCTTTATTATTCAATTCGTTCAATATGAAACGCAGAATTATGGGTTTCGCTATTCAGATCTGCGACGGTATTTATCGCTAGATCTGAATACTTAGTAAATCCTAATTTGTGGTTCGGCATCAGCTACGTTGATCGACATGTTTAATTAACAGTAGGTTAGATCTGGCCAATCTGCTTATTGTAATCGTAAATTTAGCATGAAATACGAATAGTGAAGTGTTAATTTGGACATAGTCTTGATAGACCCTAGGAACGTGCTGATCAGTGTCGACAGCTGTCTAGGCGGGTTAGCGGTATAGGTTAGAGCTCAATACTGGAAATTCTATTTCTTTATGCGTATGGGTTATTACGGACCAATTAAGGAGGGTAGTTGGTGTATAGATTATCTACTACCATGGTTGGAGTAGATAAGGTTAGGAATTACACCCGTATCTTAATTACAAATATGGATCAGATAAGGATTAAGGGGAGATTAGTTATGAATAGTGTGGTTAGTGCCTTTTCAATATATGATTGATGATTGGTTTATTTGCATCTCTTTTATTTACATGTCCTTTATAATGGTCAATGACCACCTCTATCCGGTTGACCTATGAATTGCGGTTGTGTTTAACATTATTAAATAATAGTCTCTGTGGGATCGACCTTGACTCTCCGTTGCGATACTACGATTGACCTAGTCCTCTTGCTAGTATTAAGCGACTTACACGCGATCAACACCCAAAATGGAAAAGGTTCAGTCAGCTGGTGAAGTCACTCAACTGATTACTCCAATTAGCTGCTCCTTAAAACTTAATCCATTTAAATCATTCCCAACTCAGTTCTCACTTTGCAAAATCATTTATGACAGAGTGGTTTTTTGAAAATATCAGCCAATTGATCTTTAGTTGGTATGTATCTTAAAATAACATCTCCTCTTTCCACATGATCTCTAATAAAGTGATGTCTCACATCAATATCCTTTGTTCTTGAGTGTAATACCGGATTCACAGTGATAGATATTGCGCTTGTATTATCACACATAATTGGAATTGTCTTCTCCTCCATTCCATAGTCCCTTAGTTGTATCAATTGTTGATTAAGAATTGTGACAGTGTCTCATACCAGGCTCTAGGTTCATGTTTGAATCTATATAGTGCCTTTTTGAGCTTGTATACTTTATCTTCCTTTCATTTGAGTTGGAAACCGGGGGTTGTTCCACATACACTTCTTCTTCTAGAAGTCCATTCAAAAATGCACGTTTGACATCCATTTGATATACTTTGAAATCCTTGTGTGCTACAAAAGCTAAGAAGAGTCTGATTGCTTCCAATCTTGCAACTGGTGCAAAGGTTTCATCATAGTCTATGCCTTCAGCTTGAGAATATCCATTTGCAACTAGTCTTGCTTTGTTTCTGACAACTGTTCTTGTTCATCCATCTTGTTTCTGAATACCCATTTAGTTCCAATGATATTTACCATGTCTCGTCTGTCCACAAGTTCCTAGACCTCATTTCTCTCAAATTCATTGAGCTTTTCTTGCATAGCTGTAATCCATTCAGCATTTTGAATTGCATCATCTATTGTTTTGGGTTCCACCTGTGATAGAAAACAAGTTAGCATACTTTCCAGTTGTCTTCCGGTTCTAACTCCTGTATAAATATCTCCAAAGACTTGTTCTTCAGGATGATCTCTCAGCCAGTTCAAATCAGGTTGTTGTTGCTCTTGATTTTGTTTTTCCACAACTCCTACTTGTGCATCAATTTCATGATCTTGATTTTGGTGCCTCTTATGTTGTGTTGACTGGTACCTCATCTTGATTGCCAAATGTGTGATCCAAAATAGTAGCTGGTACTGTTGTGTTCATATAGACTTGTCTTTGTGCAGCTTCTTCTTCAAGGTTGTGTAAGCTTTCACCATTTGTGTTTGGTTCATCCAAAACAACATGAATTGATTCTTCAATCACCAAGGTTCTTTTGTTGATTACTCTGAAAGCTTTGCTTGTGTCTGAGTATCCTATGAAGATTGCTTCATCAGCCTTTTCATCAAAAGTATGCGGCTGATTCTTATTCAAAAAAAACATTTAGATCCAAACATATGTAAATTTGAAATATTAGGTTTTCTTCCATTCCAAATTTCATATGGTGTTTTTCCATGGTGTTTATTGATGATAGATCTATTTTGAGTATAGCATGATGTATTTGCTGCTTCAGCCCAAAATCTCTTTGGTAAGCATGCTTCTGCAATCATGGTTCTCACAGCTTCTTTGAGTGTCCTATTTCTTCTTTTTGTTATACCATTTTGCTGTGGAGTCCATGCTGCTGATAGTTGATGTAATACTCCATTTTATTCACAGTAGGTTCTGATTACTTCATTTAGGAACTCTGTGCCTCTATCTGATCTTATCTTGATGATCTTCAATTCTTTTTCATTCTGAATTCTTCTTAGTAGATTTGGAAGCTTCTTGAGAGTTTCTTTCTTCTTGTTCATGAAGATAGTCCAGGTGAACTTTGAGAAATCATCAACCACCACCACGGTATACTTCTTTCCACTTACACTCACAGGTTTGACTGGTCCAAATAGGTCCATGTGCAAGAGGTGCAGAATTCTGGTTGTTGATTGTTGTGGCTTTGACTTGAAAGAACTCTTGACCTGCTTCCCTTTTTGACATGCTTCAAAGAAATTTTCCTTCTTGAATGTGATGTCTGGAAGGCCTTCAATTAGCTTGTTCTTTGACAAAATGTTGATGGTCTTGATGTTGAGATGATTCAGTCTAATCTATGACAAATCCTACAGGTTGATTGCTTATTCTTGACAAGCAGACATGTTTTTGCTTTTGTTGTCTTCCAATCCACCATATAATGTTGTCTTCTCTTTTTCCTGCAAGTACAATTGTGCTGGTTTGATTATGAATCACTTTGCATCCTTCTTTATTGAAATGGACATTGTAGCCTTTGTCACAGAATTGACTGATGCTTAGAAGATTGAAATTCAATCCTTTAACATAAGCCACATTTTGAATCTTCAAATTGTTCTTGAGCATTGTGCCTTCGCCCTTAATTTTGCCGGGGTTCTCTTTGCCTCCAAATTTAACTTTAGGTCCATCAAAGGCTTTAAAGTCAATCAACCATCCCTTGTTCCCTGTCATATGTCTGGAACATCCACTGTCTATGTACCAGAAATACTACTAAACAAAATAAGCAAGTTTAGGTACCCAACATTGTTTGGGTCCATACCTATTAGCAGTCATATGCCTATGAATCCAAGTGTATATCCAAAGGATCTCCTTCTTGGACCGTTGAAATCATCAACTTCATATATGTAAGCATGGCAGAATAATTTCTTGTAGGCTTATTAAAATTATTTTGATACTTTTCTCCATTTTTTGGTGCATTAGCATCCTTTTTGACTCTCTAATATGCAGGAGGAAACTTATTTTCATGCTGCTTTTTTTTTTCAAGAATGTGCCTGGGTTGGCCTTTCTTAAACACATGTTGCATGGCATGAAATGGTTTCTTCTTGTGTTTTGGGGGTGCAACATTCCAATCATCCTCTGAAGGGTAAAGTCTTCCCTTACCTTTCAGTAAGCCTTTGCCTTTAATTGGCTGGTTTGATGATTTACTGTGCTCTTTTACTACACTGGATTTTGACTTCACTGGGGTAGGATGAGTAGTTGAAACTATGGTTTGTCATTTTCTGAATTTAGTCCAGTTTTTGTCCTTGATTCAGAATTATGTTGTCCATTTTTTCCTTTCTGATCTTGACTATTGTAGCCAAGCCAGATCTGGATCCAAAACTTTTTGGGGGTTTGTAAGCTGGTGTATTAAGTGGTGTAGTGATGCTCTTAACTGGTAGGGATGTTTTCTCAGCTGGTCCGTCAACATCAAATGAGTGATCATCTGCTGCTTGTTGATCAGTTGAGTGAACTTCCTTACTAGTTGATTCGCTTTCAGTCCATTCAGTTCTTTCATTAATATTTTATTCTCCTCTCTTAGATTCTCACATTCTTGTTCCAGAATTTCATGATTTTTCTAAATTTCTTCAAATTTACTTATTAGATTTTGGATTAGGTTTGCAAAATCTAGTGGGAGAATAGAAAATTGTGCAGTGTCAGATATGGATACCTCCGTTTCATCACTTTCCTTAGCCATAAGGCATAAATATGCCTTGTCATTTTCAGAGTTGTTGGATTCATCATCATCTGAATCATCATCAGATGATTCTTCAACCTTTTCATCAGCTGGTTTCAGCTTTAAGTGTCTTCTTGCTCTTTCTCTTATCTGTTGTTTTGTACTTATTCTTTTCCTCATCTTTGTCTGTTTCTTCAGGGAAATATGCCTTGAAGTGTCCTTTCTTCTTGCAATTGAAACATCTGTATTCATCATCCTTTTTCTTCATGTCTTTGGTTGAGCTTGACTTCTTGTTTGATGATGAACTTTCTTTGAATTGTTTGTTCTTGCTAAACCTATCAAAACGTTTGATCAAGTAAAGCAATTTTTTCTTTTAGTTCCTGTGTCTCTTTGCTACTTGTGTCAGCTATTTTGCTTTGTTGGGGTGCAACCAGTGCACTAGCCTTGTGTGCCTCTGTTGGTGCACTGTCTTCACTGTTTAACTCAAATTCATGAGCCTTTAATTGAGACATCAGAGTCAAAGTATCGGTATTTTCTAGATTTATAGTTCCTCTGAGTACTGATGTGATGATATTCCATCTTTCAGGTAGACCTCTCAAGATTTTTAGGTAAACTTCCTTATGTGGGTATGTAGGTCCAAGTTGTTGCAGTTCACTGATGATGCTTGAAAATCTGTTATCCATTTGATTAATGGATTCACCGTCTTCATTTTGAAGTTTTCAAATTTCTATTTTGCAACAGACAATTTGTTTTCTTTGACTGCCTCTGATCCTTCATTGATAAGTGCCAATTTATCCCACATCTCCTTTGTTGTTTTGCAGTCTTTGATCCTCATGAACATGTTACTGTCCAGAGTCTTCAAGATCATGTCTTTTGCAATAAAATCGAGATTTGCTCTTCTTCTATCATCCTTGGTCCAATCTTTCTTAATTTTATCTATTTCCTTTCCTTGATCTGCTCCTGTGGCTATCACAGTCATGATCTTGATTGGGCCATCATTGATAACATCCAACATCTCCTCATGAGTTGGTGCAAGATGAGATAACATCCTTATTTTATATTCATCAAGACTATTAACATTGAATACATGTACTTTAGACTTGAAATTTGAGGAATCCATAAGCACAAATAAGAGATATATTCAGAAAGCACAGATTTGAAAACTACTTTGAAAATATGTGATCTCCTTGTTACCAGAAATCATATCTGAATAGGTTCTGATACTAGGAACTCTGCTCTGATACCAGATGTTGGTCCCAGAGAAGGGTAAAAGTATAGTCAGAGGGGGTGACTTTTCTTGTTTTAAAAGCTTTTGGGTAGCGGATAAGTCCCTTCTTTTAATACTATTTCAAAGTAGAATATGCACACACAGAGTATAAATTATCCAGTAAGTAAGTGCAGTAAAGTAAAGTGATGAAAGTAAATAGACACAAAGGTTTATAATGGTTCAGGGTGGTGTAATCCCTAAATCCACTCTTCTCAGTGATGATTGGAGGAATTCATTATTGTTTTCACCGATACAATAGAAAGATTGTCCTTGGCTATACAAGCTTCACAATCTACAAGACTATCACTCATTGGCTTCAAAAGCTTCAGTGACTCAGTCTTCAACACTGCTCGTTGAGAACAAATCCTTTGCAGCCTATCACAAACACAACTCCTTCTCAGATGATCTAATTCAGTTGCTTGACTGGTGTGAATTTGATTCACAGATTCTATTGATCAATCTCAGTGCTTGATATGGAATTTTAGTTTTGATGGCTGAGTTGATCCCTATATATGTCCTTTAAGTTCAAATAGAAGGCTTTTCAAATTAACAGAGTTTCTGGTCATATTTCAAAGTTGCAATCGTTATTTTTCCTGTCTGTCATTGCCTTCTATTTATAGCCTTCATATTTCTTGATTTGAATTTCTTTCCGTTGGCTATTTAATGCGAAGAATAATCCTTAATTTAAACTTTGATTCCCCCTTGATTATATCCTCCTTGATTTCAGTGATCCAAATTTTATTCAAACGTCTATCATAAAATCCGTCCTTGTTTGATTCTACATTGATTATGCATTTAATGCTTGATCCTCTGAATCTTCCTTATTTTTCACGTTCTGAATAAGTATAGCTTACTTATCTGTTCATTCACTTGGCTGTTATGTGATCAGTTGAGTAGATCTGCTCACTTAGCTGATGTGTTCTTCCTTCACTGATATTCTCTAATTAGCCGATAGAGTGTTTACTTCGCTGGTTCACTGCTTTCTTTCTTTCTTTGATTTTACAAGAGTACTTGTGCTTCACTGATCCTGATTTGTGTCAAATCAGTGAACACCAAATTTAAACAATGAGTTTCATCACTTGTAATATAACTTAGACTTATCCAAGGTCATCACAGACTTCCCTGGTTATAAGTCAGTCAATATTTCTTCATGCTTCTCTGCTGGTACTTGGCTACCTTTACTCTGCCAGATTTCTGTTTTACTTAGCCATCCTATCAACTAGTGGAATACTTGTCTGACTAAACTTATACAACATGTCAGACTCTAAGTAAAGACTTATACAGAGATTTCTAACTTATTTCAAGCTTGCTATAACAGCTAGTATGGCCATCATCAAAACATAATAAAATGTTCCTAACAAGTTGGCATCTGGATGCTAGCGTGGTAGCTATTGTTGTAAACAACCTCTGATATCTCTATCTCCATAGAATGTCACCAATAGTTCCGTTTCAACTCTCTGTGCATCTGGGATGTTCTTGGACAACCTAAATATGCTTTCTCATGGGTTTCGTCCATCACTTTCTTCCTCAGATCTTCCATATTCAAAAACCTAAAGCCGATTCCGATTCCAAAGGTTGTCGTCTTCATCTAACTCGTGACCACTGGATGGGCGTGAGTAATCGAAAACAACTGGATCTTCGTCTTGTTTCTTCACGATCTCATCAACTATCTCAGGTCTTGTAATCAAAGGTACAACACACTTTACTTCCATTTTGAGAGAGTGTAATTCCGCCAGATACGGTGGTCTGCAAAAGAACTCGGACTGCTTGGAAGTATGGTAATGATCTCTTACATAAGCCCTTAGAAAGTAGGGGAGTTAAGTGAAACATTGTATGATGGACTTGGAAACATTTACTTCAAGAGGAAAATAATATTGGGATTGAGAACATTTGGCAAATGACCTTAATCGTTATTGATTTGATAAACAAATTGGTTGTTGAACTAGGAAGGTCTCAGTTCCCATGAAGGTTGTGGAGGAATCATCCCACAACAGAAAAACAAAACAAAAGTGCAAGGTCGAGCACCTGAAATACTAAACAACTAGGGAATCAAAAAAAGGATAATAATCTCAACATGAAAGAGTTATAGGGCCAAATTGAGTCCGCCAAAAGGTCTCAGAATGGAATAAATAAATTGTTAATATGTGTCCAATTTTTCATAAGTCAAAGACAGGTTATTTCAAGATTGAAATAGGATTACCACAAGATATTTAAAGGAAAATCAAAAGTTATCAAAATGGGTCTGCGATAAACAAACATTGAAGTGAAAGAGAAAAGACACTCAAGAAATGTCAGATAAAGTTTGGTTTTTTGAATTATTTCAAACTTTCAGGGGAAGTTTAAATATCATTGATGATATGAATCAAGGGTTCAAGGTTGCACTACTCGTGGGGAATAATACAATGCCAAAGAATAATGCTCAATGTTATTCCTTATGAGGAAATGAAAAGGTCAAAACAAAGCACACATTTCAACTGGCGTAACAAAGTTATTATGAAAACACCAAGAAAGAAAAGGGAAAGTAAAAAGGCGTGTCTGACGGTTCATGACTCTAAATGGCCTGCAAGAGATTTAAAACTAAAAGGTACATGGTGCATTAATCTAGATCGAAATCAAAAGTTTTGGAATTCAAATGTTGGTTTGCTAGATAGGCTCGTAAGTCATCTTGGCAAAGACTACCATCTGCTTGAAACTAGTTTAGCATAGATTGCTAGAAGGTTAATTATAAGTAATTGAAAAGGTATGTCATGGTAGGCTTAAAAATTTGACTAGAAAAAGAAGATATGCCTACCCTAATAGAACAGACAGCATTAGATGAAAATGTTACAACATCGACGCTACCCTTATGAGGGAAGCTGAGAATGAACACAAGTAAGAAGAATGTTTTAACATTGGAACTTTCAATAAAATTGCACTCAACAGGAATGATGGGAGTGCAACGATACAAAATTCGAGGGGACTTGCTTTTTTGATTAGAAAGATAAAGGTATGAACTTGTTCAAAAGAAAGGCTTATGGAAATATGTTTCTGAGGTGATGCATGATTACCAGTGGAAAGGATTTGTTGAGATTAAAGATCTCAAGTGAGGAATCAAATAGGAAATAATTCATAACCGAAGAAAGGCATACAAGGCTTGAACTTCAAGCGTGGCATTCTGGGAGGTAGCGTCTTGGTGCTTGTTTATAACTGCAAAAGGAACAACAATGTTAACTCTACAAACATCCTACTAAAAGTCTTAAACCGAAAAAAGGTAAAACTTCAGGGGAACTTGTAGAACATAACAATCATAACTTACTACTCTCTTAGCCCAAACCCTAAATCAAGAGGTGAGGGTTCCTTTTTCGCTGTTGTGTATGATATTTACTCCAGACCTGTCATTATCGACTTGTGCAACCCAAACGAGAAGGAATTTGAGCACGATAAAAAGATAAAAGATTTAGATACTAGAGTATCTCAGGTGATAGAAAAATATTAGGATTTTTGAAAGAGAAGTAGTCGGTCAAAAACAATTATTTTTGCCGGATGCACAAGCTGTCAGAATTTCAAGATTAGTAAACACTAACTTGAATTGCAGATTGCGATCAAACAAAAAAGAATTTGAACTTAACTACAGAAGGAAAGTTGTAGATAAAAGTGTTGTCTACAACATATAAAAAATTTAGGTCATTTGAAGGTGTTTAAACTGTTAAAAACAGAAGCAGAAGTGAAAGTTCTGCTGCAGATTTTCTGGACAGAGTGTCCAGCATTATTAAGAATTTTCTGAACAATCCATAATGATTATCGAGTTTATGTAAAAAGAGAAATTGTACAAAAGACAATGTTCTATTTGTGAAAAATTTCCAGAATTTTTGGAGTAGTGGATAAAGCCAAACACGAGAATGATGAAAACTATGTGGCAAAGCAAGAAACCTTCAACACTAATAATTGAAACGAGTGAGAAGCATCTGGAAAGGATAGAATTGTATATGGAGTTCGTGTAGAACCCATCTCGAGCAAAGAAAGGTCAAAGAATTTTGATGGACACAAAGCATGTAATATTGAAAGAAGAAATTGTAGAGTTGAGTCAAATATCATTCTCTACAAGGTTAGGCCAAGCCAAGAGTAGGCTTAGATTTTGAGGTGTAAAAGAAAGTGGAGATGTCATAGTAGGGAGTTGAAGGAAGTTCAACCATGTGGACCTCAACTTAAGGTGTAGGCATAAGACTCCGATCCCAAAGCATTGCTTAAAGGGGCTTCACTTAATCCTATGAGACATGATTGAGTTTAGAGACTTTGTCCTTAAAGGATTCATTGCTTAACGGACTATCCTAAGGGGGTCTACACTTAAAAAATCTAACTCCAAGATTCTCATCTTACATTTCTAAACACGACTAGACCACGTCTTAAGAGTTTAAGTCCTATGCGGCGGTGTTACTTGCCTCTCTGATACCAACTGTGACGCCCCTGCCCCGGATACCGAGTTCCTATCCGGAAAACAACGTCCGGCACGCATATAATTAAAATTTAATCTAATTATACACGTAAGTCATACGTAAGCAAACATCAGAGAACAAGCGGAAGGTAAAACACCCAAAATCCGTTTAAGAACACCCTTTACCGGTAAGAAAGCGATCCTAAAAGCGATTCAGCAAAAGTTTCTTTCGTTTCCTTGAATTCAACGAACAATCTATGAATTAAAAATATGACACTACGATTACTATCACTCTCTATATCAATTAAAGCTAAGATTTTTCTTTAAAAACGATCAGTATTTTAAATTTAGGGCTAAACTGAAAACTTACGGAATTGAGAACAATTAGTGTGGAAACGTTCGTCTTGATTGACGATGATTTCCGTCTCTTGCGTTCAGCCCAAATTCCTGACGAATTAGCCGCACGATTGAAGATTCCTTTCCTCCGCTTTTAAGCATCTTTTCTGCATTGGCTCTTGCGTTCACGTCGCTATCCTTTTTTTTTCTTTCAGAATTTGCATAATCAACATTACGAGGGGATTAGGGGATTATTTTCTTTTTTATAGCCATTAATTTAAATCCAATAAACTAATAACTAAATCCCTTTTATAATAATTGAATCCTTTTTAATTAATAGCTAGGAAAAATAATAATTAGGTCACCGTAATTATCCCAATTAATATTTTACCATTTTTTGAAAATTTGAGGTGTTACATGGCGGATACATGTTGTTTAAAAATGACGAAGAGAACGCATGCTTACGGAAAGGTAAGCGTGCAAGTGTTGTTTGATAAATGTGAAATGGAATGCTTGTGTGTGTCAACCGAATAGAAGTTAATTAACTTCAGTCACACACAAATTATATTTGAGAAAATAGAAAATGTTCATGGATGTGACTTTTATAAGAAATGGTACTACATGATGAAGTACATGAATAAAACTTCTTGTTGTCAAAGTTTCTATCCACACACAGAACAAAAATGTAACGTGTAATACTATATTGGTCTTTGAAAGCATGATACCTTTCTTTAGTCGTATTGCAACTTTTTGTTTTAGTTTATTTGTTGATAACTATCATATTTATACGACTAGTTGTTATGTCAACCAAGTTGTAATGACATGATGTATCTGATGAGAAGTAACCATAAGACTTTTGATGCATATAAAATCATAAGACTAATGTTTGAGGGTCAACTTGGCAAACTGATTAAGACAATTCGTAGTGATTAAAAAGAGAGTAAGATACACCGTTTAATGAGTTTTGCTATGGCGCCGGCATCATTCACTAAACAATGTTTCATACACACCTCAACCGAATTGTGTTGCTTAATTAAACACAAGAACATTGAAAAAAAATTATGAGTGCCATGTTCGTTTGTTTGGGTTTATCCCAAAGTTGTGAGGGGAGACAATCCTCTCAAAAACGTAATTCTCAATGTAAATGATCAAGGAATAATGAAAGGGCTATTATCCCTCTTACAAATTCCATGAAATGTTGGGGTGTTTGACTACTACCTTTATATAAGGGTCTGAAACAATGGATTATGTATTTATTGAATATGAAAATAACGAAAGTGCATATGGTTTATGATGCATATGTCAGACATTCCTGATGGAAGCTATTGATTGAGTGTTAAGATATCCGAAATACATAATGAATCTCGGATATCCGTTAGCAATGTATCCGGTTGTACTAAAGGAGTATCGTGATGTGAACTGGATATCAAAGGTGAAACACACCAAATCCACCAATATATATGTGTGGTGGCAGGGTCACTGATATTAGAGTATAATGCAATAGTTAGTCGGCACTAGACATGGAAATGACGGTAAGTCACGGCACAATTAAACAACATAGACATAATACCATGAAATAAATGATCTCTAATGGTTTGATTTCCACGATTATATAAAATCGAAGGAGATCTTGCAGATCAGCTTAAAAAATGTTTAGCTAGAGATTGGGGTGTCCATTATTTGACAAACGGAATGGGACTGAATCCTATACACATGTTTTCTTGTGATGGTAACCCAACCATGCTCGCTAGAGATCCCAAGATAATGGTTGAAAAAGGACAACTAAGTTATGAGGGACAGTTAGCACTTATCCATTATGTTAAAAGCAAAAGTGCTTTATGTGATTCTGGTAGGTTAAGAGAATGCTTTTAATGATCCTTATATCTTGGTTAGGCCAAGTAGGGTATTGAAGAGTAATCTTTATAGGAGGCTACCTATGTAAGTGTGAAGTGGGGCCGCTCTTGTGAGGATTTACAGGCTTGAATTCTCTAATGCACTTTCTGAAACCAATAGCGATCCAAGGCCAAAATGGACGCAACCATGCGAACATTGAAAATGGTAGGACGTCTATTGTTTAGGTATCATTGTCTAGGCATACACCAAAGCCTATGCAGTTCAAGACCTAGTTCATTGCTTAGCTGAGTATGTCCGATGGTATTCTTGTTGGTGATAGTGTCGTGTGTGGAGTGATTTACGGAACATATCCGTAATTCACGGATGTTAAATGTAAATTAAATGTAATTATGATTTATTTTATTAAGTAGAAAATAAAGCAAGTACGGTGCAGATCCAATAAGATTATGTGACTATAGTACAGTTCTGACTCGAAACAATAGAGAAATTAAAGTACAATGCATAAATAAAGACAAATCGAGGCGAGTTATGAAACTTTTTCCTTAAGACAGATTGCTCCGGTATGGTGCCCACGGTAGTCGCAACGGCCCCCAAGATACAACGGCTTATGTCTTGGATTGAGAGGCACTTCAACAATCCAAGCTCCGGCGAACTTACAGAGTGCTCCGACTTCTCTTTGACTCAAGAACTAGAACTATGTGTTTGATAGTATGTAGTGGAAGACACAAGAGAAAAACTAAATGCATAAACCTTCATCCTTGGGGTTCTTTATATAGTGGAGAGGAGGAGCCAATGCTTGAATCTTATTGGGTAAAACACATTATTAAAGTCGGCCGACTTTTCCCCTTGGAAAAGCCACTTGCGTAGGGGCCGACTCTGCCTTGGCCGACTTCAATCTAGAACGTGATTGGTCGGATGACGTGTCGCTGAAGTTCTAATTGGTCGGATGATTTAAGCGCTCGACTTTTCCCTCAAGAAAAGCAATTTTCGGCCGAAAATAATTTAATTAATTTAATTCCGGACCGACTTAATTAATCAGAATTTGTTTCCACACTATTCTGGAACCTTTCAACCGCCTCACGATTAATAATTATTTTCTAGTTAGTTTCAAAAGAATTTTTGTCCAAAAAATTAATAGTAACATCCGAACCGAGCCGAGCTCGAGCACGAGCCAAGCCGGCCGGCCGGCGGCGGCGGCGTGAGCGCGCGCGTGTGGAATTATCTAGGTCCCTTCTCTTGCACAAAAGTGTCTTGCCCCTTGGGGCACATCTATAAGAGCATACACTAGCTCTTAAGTATAGAAATTAAGTCTCTAAAACATCCAATGTGGGAGATTGAGTTGAGGTACTCCCTTCAACTCTTATCTTCAACACATTTTCAACCAAGTTTAGGCATTAATTTCACATTCACCCGATATCCGAATCGAGTGATTCCAAAGCCAAACATTCTACTTCGTAAGTAGAATTTTTAGACGTAATAAGCTCCCGATGAATTACACCGGTGCGTATCCGAAATTCATGCTAAAGTTGACCAATTTACCCCCATTTCAGGGGATATCTCTTACAATCCCCCACATGAATGAAAATGAATGCAAGTGCAAATGTAGACTCTGAAGATAGGTCAGACGGAAAAATATTGCATCAGGAGAGGTAGCTTCTGGCCTTGAACCTGCCTTAGTGAAGTACTACCGGATCTACTCGGCTAATCAGTGAACTATGTCTTGAACTATTCAGCCTTTAGTGTAAACCAAGACAATAGCACTCACACAATATTTCCCCTAGCATATTTTGGCTCCCATGGTTGTGTCCGTCTCGGCCCTGGACAACACTTGGTTTCAGAAAAAGTGCTTTAGAGAATCAAGCCCGAAAATTCTCACAGAAGCGGCCCCCACTCCGCACTTACATAGTGAACTCCTATCAAGGGTAGTCTGCCCTACCCCACTTGAATATCAAGATATAGGAATCATTAAAAGATTCGCTTAACCTCACACTCTCTGCAGACATCACTTTTATTCTCTCAGAATGGGTAAGTGCTAGACTGTTCCTTATAGCTTAGTTGTCATTTTGAACCATGATTTTGGGATCTCCAGACAACATGGTTGCGTTTCCACTACAAGGAAACATGCGTAATAGGCTTCATCCCATTCCGGTTGTCAAAATTGACATCTGATCTCTAGCTAAACCTTTTGTAAGTGGACCCGCAAGAGTCTCCTTCGATCTTATATAATCGATGGAAATCACACCATTAGAGATCAACAGTTTAATTGTATTGTGTCTCCGGCGTATCTGTCGAGACTTACCATTATACATACTACTTTGTGCCCTTCCTATAGCCGACTGACTATCGCAATGTATGCTGATAGCCGCCACAGGTTTCGGCCAACCTGGAATATCCTCTAGAAAATTCCTAAGCCATTCACCTTCTTCTCCAGCCTTATCCAGTGCTATGAACTCAACTTCCATTGTGGAGCGAGCTATGCACATTTGTCTTGTAGACTTCCAGGACACAGCAGCACCACCAATCGTGAATAAGTATCCGCTGGTGGACATCGAATCTTTCGTATCTAATATCCAGTTCGCATCATAGTATCCTTCTAATACTGCTGGATATCTAGTATATCGTAATCCTAGACTCATAGTGTATTTCATGTACCTCAACAACCTATTTAAGGGTTTCCAATGATTATGATCTGGATTACTCATGAACCTACTCATTTTGTTCACTACACATGATAAGTCTGGTCGTGTACAGTTGGTTATGTACATCAGACTTCCAATCACTTGAGAATACCTCAATTCATCCACAGGTTCACCTTTATTCTTGGGTAAGTGCACACTTAGGTCAAGTGGAGTGTTCACTGAAATTTCATCAAAGACATTTAATCTTTTCAAAACAGACTCAATATAATGAGTTTGCCACAACACAAGTCCATCGAGTACTCTGGAGATCTTAATCATATCCGCAACTCCTGGGTCCTTCATATCAAAGTTCCTTGTCAACATCTTCTTAGTATTCATGATGATATCATGAGTACTTCCCATTATCAACATGTCATCCACATATAGACATACTATCACATAGGCATTAGGTGTGTTCTTAATGTAGACACATTTATCACACTCGTTAATCTTAAATCCATTTGACAACATCACATTGTCAAATCTTATGTGCCATTGTTTTGGTGCTTGTTTAAGCCCATATAAGACTTAACGAGTCTACACACCTTACTCTCTTGCCCTGGAACAACACACCCCTCGGGTTGTTTCATGTAAATCTTTTCTTCCAACTCACCATTCAAGAAGGCAGTGTTCACATCCATTTGATGGATTTCCAAGTTATTGGCTGAAGCTATAGCAATGAGAACCCTTATAGAAGTGATTATTGTAACGGTTGAGTAAGTATCAAAGAAGTCAAAGCCTTCTTTTTGTCGGAAGCCTTGGGCCACCAACCTTGCCTTGTATTTATCGATAGAACCATCAACCTTTAACTTCTTCTTGAAGATCCACTTGCACTTGAGTGGTTTATTCCCCGGTGGAAGATCAACCAACTCCCAAATGTGGTTTTGCATGATGGAATCTATTTCTCTATTTATAGCCTCTTTCCAGAAAGGAACTTCTGGAGTAGACATAATCTCAGCATACGTCCTGGGTTCGTTTCCACCATATAGGTCAGAAAATTGGGACCACAGGACTTGGAAGTCCTAGCCCTCTTACTACGATGAGGTTCCTCTGGTTCTTGCGGATCACCCTCCTCTTCAGAATCATAAGTCCGCTTGCTCATGCTTGTTTCTTGTTTCTTTTTCTACTTACAGGGAAAGATATCCTCAAAGAACATAGCATTCTAGACTCGATGATGACATTTTCATGTACATCAGGGACGTTCGATTTATGTACTAGAAACCAATAGGCACTACTATTGAGAGCATATCCAATGAATATACAATCAATGGTTTTAGGCCCTATCTTCACTTGCTTTGGTTTAGGTATTTCAACCTTAGCCAAATACCCCCACACTTTCATGATTTTGTAGTTAGGCTTGTGACCCTTCCAAAATTCATAAGGGGATTCGTCCTTCTTCTTAGAAGGGATTTTATTAAGAATGGAATTCGTTGAGAGGATAGCTTCCCTATAAGTTCTGAGGTAAACCCGAACTAATCAACATAGCATTCATCATCTCTTTTAGAGTTTGGTTCTTGCGCTCAGCAATACCGTTTGATTGAGGTGTATATGGTGTTGTCGTTTGAAGAATGATGTCGGCGCTAGAGCAAAACTCATTTTACGGTGCATCATATTCGCCACCTCGATCACTACGGACATTCTTTATCCGTTTGCTAAGTTGATTCTCAACTACATTCTTATAATCCTTGAAAGATTTAAGAGCTTTGTCTTTGCTTCTCAGTAGATAAACATAACAATATCTGGTACAATCATCAATAAAAGTAATAAAGTACTTTTTACCGCCTCTAGTTTGCACAAATTTTAAATCACTTATATCAGAGTGAATTAAATCTAGAGGTTCTGTATTCCTTTCAACCGTTGGAAACGGTGCTTTAGCTAACTTAGCTTCAACACGTATTTGGCATTTGTGATTAGGATCAAATTTTATATTGGGAATTAAATCTAGATTCATCATATTTCAAATCGATTTATAATTAGCATGTCCTAATCTACAATTCCATAAACAAGAAGACTCAAGCAAGTAAACGGCAGCAATAGTCATCTTATTAGCCTTTTTCGGCACAACAGTTTTGGGTACAATAGTCATTACATTCATCTTGAACATACCATCTACCAAGTACCCCTTCCCAACATACATATCAAATTTGGATATAACAACTTTATCCCCACCAATGACCATCTTGAATCTAGTATTCAATAGAAGAGTACCAGAAACAAGGTTCTTGCGTGTCAGGAACATGCAACACATTGTTGAGTAGGAGTTCTTTGCCAGAAGTCATCTTCAGTATGACCTTTCCCACACTTTCAGCTTTTGCAGAAGTAGAGTTTCCCATAAAGAGATGTTCGCCCTCAACAGCCTTGTACTCAGAGAACATCTCTTTCAGAGCGCAAACATGGCGAGTATCCCCTATGTCAATCCACCATTCATGGGTATTCCCGACTGTATTAATTGCATCCAAAAACCACAGCCGATAGGTTCATCTCCTGCATTCCTTCAGCCACCACTTCAGCGAGATGGGATGTGGCTTAACCTTTTTTCTATGACCTGCATTCACTTTGCCGATGCCCTGGTTTTCCACAGTTGAAATAGATTCCAGTGAACTGTTGCTTTACCTTCTTATTGTCTCGTGGACCTTGATTAGGCTGCTTATGATTTTTGCCTTTGTTGCTCACTTCGACCAAATTTGCCTTGGACCGCCCCATCAGAAAGCTTCATTCTGACCTCTTGTTCTTCTCTTCAATTCGCAGACGTGTTGCTAGCTCTTCCATAGTCATCTCTTTCTGCTTGTGCATCAATTAGTTCTTGAAATCCTTCCAAGAGTGTGGGAGTTTCCCAATCACAACAGCAACCTGGAATTGTTCACAAATCATCATTTTTTCCTCTAGGATCTCAGAGATGATCACCTGTAGCTCCTCAATCTAACTGACAACAGTCTTGGAGTCTACCATCTTATAGTCTATGAATTTGACAACAACAAAATTTCTTTGAGCCAGCACCCTCGATTTTATACTGTTTCTCCAAAGCCTGCCAAAAGGATTAGCAGACTTCTGTGAGCACTACACTCCATATACGGTGTTCTCCAAGAAACATAAGATTTAGTTCTTGCAGGAAGTCAGAGTGCTTCCACGCATCCAAAGCCGTGACAGAGGCATGATCCCCTTCCTTTATGATAGGTGGATCCTCATTCAGCATCCGACCCAAGCCAAGAGTGGTCAGATAGAACAACATCTTCTGTTGCCATCTTTTGTAGTTCAAGCCACCAAAATTTTCCGGTTTTTCCCCTTGAGGCCTGGAATTATTTTGAGCGGGTACATCATTAGGCACTAGCAGAGGTACTTCTTGCTCAATTGTTGGCATTTCTGGAAACACAGAAGATCGAAAAATCAAGTTCTATTCATCCTCAAACGAATGTAAATATCAAGGAGTAGAATCAGAGTTATCAGTTTGGCCTCAAACAAACTGAAGCAGGATATAAATAAATTAAAACAAACCGACCAGATCTGTAATGTAATAGATTAAACTATTTTCTAACACACAAATTAGAAAGTTGTCTTAATCTTGTTGGTGAGAGTGTCATGTGTGGAGTGATTTACGGAACAGATCCGTAATTCACGGATGTAATTACGGGATATTAAATGCAAAAATAAATAAATTGAAATTAAGATTTATTTTATTAAGTAGATCTAACAAAACAAAGCAATCACGGTGCATATCTAATAAGATTATGCGACTACAGTACATATCTGACTCGAAACAATAGAGAAATTAAAGTACAATGCATAAATAAAGACAAACCGAGGCGAGTTATGAAACTCTTTCCTTAAGACAAATTGCTTCAGTATGATGCCCACGGTAGTAGCAACTCCCTCCCAAGATACAACGGCTTACGTCTGGGATTGAGAGACACTTCAACAATCTAAGCTCCGGCAAACATATCGAGTGCTCCGACGTCTCTTTGACTCAAGAACTAGAACTATATGTTTGATAGTATGTAGTGGAAGACACAAGAGAAAAACTGAATGCATAAACCTTCATCATTGGGGTTCTTTATATAGTAGAGAGATGAGGAGTCAATTCTTGAATCTGATTGGCTAAAACACGTCATTAAATTTGGCCGACTTTTCCCCTTGGAAAAGCCACACGCGTGTAGGGGCCGACTCTGTCTTGGCCGACTTCAATCTTGAACGTGATTGGTCGGATGACGTGTCGCTAAATTCTAATTGGTCGGAAGATTTAACCGCTCGACTTTTCCCTCAAGAAAAGCAATTTTCAGCCAAAAATAATTTAATTAATTTCATTCCGGACCGACTTAATTAATCAGAATTTGTTTCCACACTATTCTGGAACCTTCCAACCGTCTCCCTCCTACACAAAAGTGCCTTGCCCCTTGGGGCACATCTATAAGAGCATACACCGGTTCTTATGTATAGTGCTTAAGTCTCTCAAACTTCCAATGTGGGAGATTGAGTTGATGTACTCCCTTCAACTCTTATCTCCAATACATTTCCAACCAACTTTAGTCATTAATTTCTCATTCACTCGATATCCAAATCGAGTGATTCCAAAGCCAAACATTATCTACTCCGTGAGTAGAATTTTTAAACGTAATAAGCTCCCGATCAATTACACCAGAGCGTATCCAAAATTCGTGCTAAATTTGACCACTTTACCCTCATTTCATGGGATATCTCCAACAATTCTACTAGGGAAAGTTCAATGCAAAAAAACCACCTCTCCTGATGCGATAGATTTTTTTGTTGTAATCTCTTCAAAGTCTGCATTTCATTTGCATTAATTTTCATTCATGTGGGTGATTGTTGGAGAAAATGAATGATATTAATTAATTTAATATAAAATAATGAATAATGTGAATGGACATGAAGCATATGGATGCTTCTTCTCTACGAAAGGTTGCAACCTAAACTGGGGTGCATCAGTTCGGTTGTGCGGTTAAATCAATTCACGTTGAGGGATATAACCCAAACTCAAAGTGGTACTTCTCGTCTATATAAACAAGCCCTAACATAATGAAATATATAGAAATTTTCAAGATTGAATTCCTGAACTATATACACTTTCAAAGTATTAAAGCTATCCGAAATTCACTCATACATATGTTTTATACTTCTGCATTTTTTTTGATGTCATAAGGAAAGGATTATAAACCTGGCTTGGTTCGCCGCTTCTGGTTCTGTTAAGTGTCATCCGAACAGAAGAAAAGGATTGTTGTATCTTGGGAGACGATTTCAATAACCGTGGACACATAATCAACGCAACATCGTCTTAAGGACAGAGTGCTACACTCGCCTCAATCCATAAGTTCTCGCATTTACTCTTTCGTTTTGTCATTCATGTTCAATCATCTTTTCTGTTTTGATCAAGTGTTAATGTGGTGTTCATATTGTGTGTCAACATTAATTAAAAGCATGCTAAACCGGTTATTTTACCAATAGTAACATTTTTGCAAAAGAATTATACTATTGGGCCTTTTTTAATGGTAATTTTAGACAAAATCTAAAAGGGATAAGGATGAGTTATATGTATATAGCCAATCATGGGACATTCTCTTCTCTTTATCTTTGTCCATGTTATATAAAGAGTAGAGTGATCAAGATTCTATGTAAAATTGTTCTTATACTTTGGCTGAAACCCCCCTCCTTTTAGAAAATGGTTAAACCCTAAACGTAAGGGCCCTCTCGCCCCCGATCCCACAGGAGTGCGAGGTAAGGTTAATCATAGGACCTAGTAGCTCAGGGTTGAGGCTGCTTAATATATCCTCTTACCGAAAGGGGCCGGCCCTTTACGGGACTCGAACCCCCACCTCCGGCTTTAGGAAACAGCTGGCACTACACCACCTCAACCGCTTACCACTAGGCCATATCCAGAGGATCCCCCATCCTTTTAGAAATTGTATGTGTGGTGGTCACTGGGTTTTCATTCTTAGGTTTTTCATTGGAAGAAAACAAGACGTGCTTTTGTTTTGGTGTTAAGTATTCCTTTGTTTCACGTGCGCATATAGTGGCGGATCTATTTACAACCAAGCAACTTCCCCCTCATGATCCGAAAAATACACTAATATTTATACTATGTAGTTTGCCCCCCTTAAATTTCTTATTTGTCCTTTAAAAAATTTATTGCCCCCTTTACCCGGGATCATACGTCCACCCCTATATATTGTATTTTGTTGAACTCCGTTTACTTTCTTAAAATTATTCATATGATGGTTTGTGAAATTTTTTGTGATGAAAACCATGATTGATTGTTTAGAATTCCTTTTGAAAGCTATGCATCATGTTGATTTTCTCTCCAAGGTTTATATGATATTGGCAATGTAACTCTCTTTTCTCTTAAAATAAAATACTATCATCAATATTCCCAAGAAAAAAATTAGCCTAATTTTTTTTACTGGCATATAAACAACCTGCAGAGTTCTTCCTTTATTAAGATGCAATTTTTTGAGCATATGATTTCCATGTGACACATATATCTTCAATCTTTAAACCAACACAATCGAGTCGAGGGAGAAGAATCAAAGTGTTAATTAACTACGTACTTTTCAGGTGTATTTATATTGATTTTATCGTATGACACATTGTATTTATTTAATTGTTATAAATTATAGTGGATTCACCTTTTATTTTTAGTTTATATATCTCCGTGCAATGCACGGGTCATTGTCTATTATATATATATATATATATATATATATATATATCCGGGTGGGGGCATTGACTCCACTCGCTCTTATAATATTAAAACCGTGTATGTATATATTATTTCGTACAATTCTTGATGTAATTATACTTAGACAATCACATACCATCCTGTCATGAATATATATATATTTATACTAAAGTCATGGGTTCAAAATACTATTAACTCTTTCCACTTTCCACCTTTTTTTTAATTTGGCGCCCAATGAAATGCCTCTTCTCCATTCTCCTTCCCATCTATCTATTTTTTTGCAACAAAAAAAAAAGAAAAAGGAATCCCCAACCCAGCAATCTAGTATCCTGCCTTTGCCACACTCTGCCAAAACCCATTCCATACCACCTATGGCAACATTTCCGAAATCAATAAATTGTTGCTCAAGAAGAACGGAGATCGTGGATCGTGGGGGCGTGGGGAGGTTTTGTGTGGAAGAAGATCGTGGGAATAACTATGGAGAAAGGAGCAGGTCACTAGCGAATTTTGTGGCGGTGACGTACACACGAAGCTTCTTAATATACCCCTCTTATAATATTGAAACCGTGTATGTATATTATTTCGACGATTAATTCTTGATGTAATTATTCACTTAGTTGAGCTGGTTAGAAGCTTTGTTATTTATATATATATATATATATATATATATATATATATATATATATATATATATATATATATATATATATATATACTAGCCTAACAACCCGTGCATAATTCACGGGATGATTTGACCGTTAAAAAAATAGAAAAAGCTGATTTCATCGACAATATCACCCTTTGATTAATTGTCGATGCATTCTCACCTTCCCACAAATGAGTGTACTGGTTTTTTTCCCTTTCTTTTCGTCTCTACAATACAATGTCCTGATTAACGGAGAAAAAAGAAACGATCAACCATTATTAAATGACACAACATTATCTACACCATTGTATAATTATGGAATCAACAATATTCAATGGTGTGACAAATTGATTGTGGTTGTATAATTGCCCAGAAATGTTTTGCTGCTTTTTTTCTTCCACCTAGTTTCCAAAAAAGAAACTTCAACCACTAATAACCAAGGAACGGAAAGCAAAAACCACACATAGCACCAATAAAGTTGTACTCCCTCTGTTTTTTTTAACAGTCGAATAGAGAAGATTCATATAGATTAACAAATAATTAATGTGTCGGAAAAAATAGTAAAATAACAAAATTATCCTTCACTTCTTGTGCATGGAAAATTGTACCAAAATTTGGGTTATTAAAATGAAGGGTAAAGGTGGAAAAGATAATAAATTTAAAAATAAAAATATTATTAGATTTTATATTTGAAAATTTAAAATTCAACCAACACTCTTATCTTTGAGAATGGTACGTTTATTCAATTTCCTTAGATAACTTATGAAAAATGATATGAACCATACATTTTTATAAATAAAAAATTAAAAACCAACAAATCAGAAATACCTCAACCTTTGATCGTGAATTATGATTTTTTATATAAATCAAATGATGTAAATATGATTTTTTTAATCATATGTAGCCAACTATTCAAGAGGAAGAGGTACAAAATTCAATTTTTCATTGATAAAGTCAAGAGTTTAAACAAAACTCTTGGCCATAAAGAATTGTTAATAGATATTAATAAAGTTTTTGGAACAGTGATTTTAATACTTACATAAGATCATAATATTTTTATTGATTTTAATACTGTTTTTGAAACAATGATTTTTATACTTACCTAAGATCATAACACACTTTGTCATCATGTAAGTTATATAAGACATGGATAATGATAGAATAATAAAGTTAATCCGGTCTACAAAAAGTCTACAACGACGAAAATCATATTGTGGTGGTAAGTGTTGTTATTTTGATTTTTTTTTATTAATGAACAATGTGTGATAATATGATTGTCCTTATTAAATTGTTGTAGTTATCAAAACAAAATATTCCTTTTTATTTGTCATAATTATAGTTCCAAATCATATATTGATTGTATTTTTCTAAATATACCCTAATTTATTAAAGGTAAGAGTGTGAAACCAATATTGCATTAATAATATTCAACATGAGGTGTTGTAATTTTGATGGTTAAGTCAAAATATTAACTCATCTTCTTAATTTATTGTTTTTAGCAATTGCGACAGATAAATAGAAACGAATAGAGTACTATAAACAAATATGCACCATAAACCTTTCGTTTTTACGAATAAAAAAAGTCATAAGGCGACTCAACAGAATAATACAAATATGAGCATGAATAGTAATATAAAAACGGAGTGTAGTGATCACAACTGTAAGTAAACAACCTTTTTTTTTGTGTGTTATAGTGCAAAAGATAAATTTACTCGATACATTTGAAGGCCCCCTAAAAAATCAAGAACGGGCTAACTAAGGAGTTTTCTTGATAATTGAAGCATCCGTTAACCGTTTTCGCATCACGCAAGAGTTTCGGAATCGTCGTGATAAGAGCATCGCTTTGGTATCGGTTCGGTTGCAAAGCAAACAGATTTTTGAGGGCCGTTTGGATCGGGTTTCGCGGCCGCTTAAGGTAAGGAAAACAAGTCCTATGAATTCAATTGTTGGCTATAAGGAATTGATCATGATCTAAGGCAATTTATGTGTTAGAGCTTTGAGTTGTTGCTTTGGTAATTGTCTATAGAGGTTATGGTAGTGTTAGATGAGGTTTATGTGCTCAATGTGTTGTCTTTTTCGGTTTTTGGTTGAAATACGATCCGGAAATCGCATGGTGATGAAGTTAGGGTTTAGGTCGAACCCGGAGTGAACGAGCGTCCGGTATTTCGGACGAGCGTCCGGCCCTAGGTTCCACCTTGGACGAGCGTCCGGTTGTATTGGACGGGCGTCCGAGGTGCAATTTTACATTCAGGATTGAAATGGGCTTGGTGGAAGGGCGTCCACTATTTTGGACGGGCGTCCAGTAAGCTTGAACGGGCGTCCAAGTCTTTAAACGGGCGTCCAGTTTTGTACTGCCTCCTTTCTATGTTAGTTGCTGTTCAGCTTTGAAAACATGCTTTAACTACATGAAACCTTTATATATGATATGTTAATATGGTATAAACATAGACAAGCCTGAATTGAGCTTCTGATTCGTTCAGTTAAAACACCGAATGTACTCTTAAAGGGAGTTGAAGTTCGGATCCGTCGGAAGAGCATGATAGGCTTGTGCTTTGATGAATTAGGATTCATCAATGTCTATGTATGTGCTAGGACTTGTCCGTGTCTAGTGGTCTAGGAAGAGAGTAGTATGTGTGAGGGAGATTATTTGAAAACACTTAGGCTGGCTAGTTAATAACTTAATAAACAACGTATGTGACTAGTAAAAGATTAAACAACATGTCTCTCTTGGCTAGGCACCGAGCTAAATTGCGATGCATGTGCTACCTCTCGAAGGTGGAGGAACTTCGTAGGTCAAAAGACCCTAAGTACGGAGGGACTCGCCGAGGTGTGCGTGCTATCGGAGTCTACCTTTTCTAGACTTCGTGGGTATTGGTGTGATCCACTAATATGTTGCAAAAGAGTGTCCCCGAGGTAGAAGAACTCGTAGGTCAAAGACCCTAAGTACGAGAGGGACCCCGCCGAGGCGGATGCGCGTAGTGCCCTTGAGTGCGGTTGTAACATAGATAGGCTAAGTTAGAAACGAGTTAGTCACAACGTGTTGATGAGCATGAAGTGAACCCTAGATGGAGTTGGTCTCATTTAATCAACTAATTAAATAATTATCTTTTCGTTATAACTATGATTGCTTTCATAGCTTCTCTTTCTTTCTAAGTACGTTGTACTTACCTCGAATGCATACTTTTTCTATGTGTTTGGGGACGAGAAGACGAACAGGTTTTCGAGGAAGAGTTTGACGACGACGTTTGACGCCGCTCGTTGAAGAATCAAGATGCTTCTTTTCTGCTTTTCTTTGGTTGTACTTTCCTTACTTTTGAGGTAGACCACCGGTTTTGACGATTTGTCGTATTCTGTCGTTTGGGATTTTCGTACTTTTCCAAATGTAATAATTTACATTTCCACCCTTAGATTTCTTTTCTACTCTTTAATTTTGGGAAAAATTTTATATACCCGAGTTTTGCTTCCGTTTTGCCTTTGATTTGATACGACGTAGTAGAGGCTTACGTATAAAATGAATTTACTTTAATTTTATACATGCCGAACGTTTCTTTTCCGGATAAGGACTCGGTGTCCGGGAACGGGGCGTTACAGTTGGTATCAGAGAAAAGCGTTCTTTAGACTTCCTTTCTTTAAGATAAGTTTCTTTAGATCCTTAGTAACGTCTGGTTTCTTGATCTTTCAGCATGGTAACGACAAGGAGAGGCGTTCGTGGAGCTGGGAGCTCAGGGGTTAGTCAAGGGGCAGGGAGCCCAGTGCCCGTAGTAGGGGGCGGATTTGTGAGGCAGAATCCTTCGCCTCGTTTGAGTCTTTCACCACCACCCCATACAGCCACGCCTACACCACGGTCTCAACAAGATGAGCCACCGAGGCCGCATCAGAATCTGCCACCCCGACCACCGCTAAGATATAACTACATTTATAGAGAGCCTGGACAAGCACCTATTCGTGTCACTGTAGTAGGCGACATTCCACCGATTAGTGCGCCACCACCAGTGACCAATGTGTATCCACCACCATCTAGTGCTTATCCTCCAAAGTGTATCCTCGGCAGCGGCAGCGGGTCTTCTACCCTCCTCCCGTAGGTCATGTTCCTCAACCTACGGTACCACCTTCACCACGCTTTGACCACAAAGCAAGGCGTTGGTCATCCACCCTTTGGTTTTCGGCGGCCTCAACAAAGATCGGTCTTATCGGGGTACTATCCGTATCGAATGAGCCTCAAGTAATCCCACATTATCCTCAACATCAGCAGTATCAGCCGCATGTATCTTTTGGTTACCCTCCGGTTCACCCACCAGTTAGACCGACTTTCGAGCAAGCACCAGTGGTGGATTGGTATACGAGATTGAGGAGAAACCGAGTTGAGAACTTCTTCGGTAATGTGGAGCATTCTAAAGCAGAGGAATGGATAAGAGGATTCGAGAAAGCTTGTAGGAACATACATGTTCCTGAGACAGAGATGGCACAACTAGCAGTCAGTTTTATGTTGGGAGCAGCAGAAGCATGGATTGATGCCGTTCAAAGCAGCAACGGTAAGGTAACGGATTGGGAAGGGTTCAAGACGATGTTTTATAATGAGTACTTCCCGGTTACAATTCAAGCAGATAAAGCAAGTCAATTCCTGAAGCACAAGCAAGGTAATAATCTGACTGTGTCCCAGTACACTAATAAATTCAATGAGTTAGGAAGGTTCTATCCGGAATTGATGAAGGTGGAAGAGAGAAAGATGGCCCTCTATAAGGATGGGTTGGCCTACGAGATTCAGTCGGGCATGCTAGGTTTCACGGCAAGGAATATGGCGAGTTGATGAATAAAGCCTTGGAAGTCGAGACTTTCCGGAAGAGAGCTACCAGTGGTTGTTAATAATAAGAGAAATTTGGGGACAAGTCAAGGCAGTTATAGGGGAGCGCCACAGCAAGCGACCAAGAAGACTACGGCTCCTACAATGCAGCGGCTAAGGCCCCGAACAAGTGCACCACTTTGCCCCAAGTGCAACGAAATCATACGGGGAGAGTGCAGCGAGAGTAGTAACGGTTTTTACGTTTGTGGTGAGCAAGGACACTTTTCTAGAGCGTGTCCAAGGCGAGGAAACAAGAGTGGTTCGAGCCAAGGTAGCGGGAGAGGCGGCCCGAGCCGACCGGTTCGAGTTTTTGCAGCGGATGCTAATTTTGTGGAACCAGAGGATGACGTTATTTCAGGTACCATGTTTTGTTTCATTCCTTTATTAAGATATTGTATGGCATGTTTATTCATGTTGTGATGTATTTAAATGAGTGAATGTGCATCCTAGGTACGATAATGTTAGAAAACTTAGTGGTCAAGGCTTTGCTTGATACGGGAGCGTCAAATACTTTTGTGTCAACCAAGGTAGCTAAGAAGTTGAACTTACCTTCAGAACCTTTAAGGAACACTTTGGAGATAACTACACCGTTAGGGAAGGTAACAAGGGTAACTAGAATGATACCTCAAGTGGAAGTTCGAGTTGGACCTCATCGATGTAAGAGTGACTTTACAGTTTTGGATTTTTCGGATTTTGATGTAATCCTCGGAATAGATTGGCTATCCGAGAATTATGTACACCCGGGATGTGTAAAGAGAAGAAAGTAACTTTTAAAATACGGGGAAATAGACAAGACGTATCAAGGGAATGTGTATAAGCCGAGTAAGAAGAAACATCCGATCATATCAGCGGTTAAGGCAGTAAGGGCTTGTCAGAAGGGTTGTGAAGGCTACTTGTTGTATGCAGTGGACGTGGAACAAGTGAAGCCTAAGTTAGAGGAGACTCCTATAGTGAGGGAATACCCTGAGGTATTTCCAGAAGAGTTACCGGGAAACATGCCGGACAGAGAGATAGAGTTTGAGATCCAGTTGATACCGGGAGCGGCACCAGTTGCTTTACAGAATGGCACCGGCTGAATTAAAGGAGTTGAAAGCTCAAATTAAAGATATGCTTGAAAGGAACATAATTCAGCCCAGTACCTCGCCTTGGGGAGCCCCTGTTTTGTTTGTGAAGAAGAAAGATGGCAGCATGAGAATGTGTATCGACTACAGAGCACTGAACAACCTTACCATCAAGAATAAGTATCCTCTACCAAGGATAGATGATCTGTTTAATCAGTTGCAAGGTAAGAAGGTGTTTTCCAAGATCGACCTGAGGTCCAGATATCATCAATTGAAGGTTAAGATAGCAGATATACCGAAGACGGCTTTCAGTACGAGATATGGACATTATGAGTTCCTTGTCATGCCTTTTGGACTCACTAATGCTCCATCGGCATTTATGGATTTGATGCAGCGAGTTTTCATGCCGTACTTGGATAAGTTCGTGATAGTGTTCATAGACGATATCCTAGTTTACTCTAAGGATGAGAAAGAACACGAGGAACACTTAAGGATAGTGTTGGACACACTGAAGAAGAATCAGTTGTATGCAAAGTTTTCTAAGTGTGACTTTTGGTTGGAACGAGTGAGTTTCTTGGGTCATGTCATTTCTGGAGATGGCATTCAAGTTGATCCGGCAAAGATCGAGGCAGTTGAGAATTGGCCTAAACCTACCATAGTTTCAGAGGTAAGAAGTTTTCTTGGGTTGGCTGGTTACTACCGGAAGTTCGTACAAGATGTTTCGAAGATAGCTACTCCACTCACCAGGCTGAAACAGAAGAATGTGAAATTTGAATGGACTAATGAGTGTGATAAGGCCTTTCATACCTTGATGAGTAAGTTGACTACGGCACCAGTGTTAGCAGTTCCGGAGATTTTTTATAACTACGATGTCTACACGGATGCTTCGGGACAGGGTTTGGGTTGTGTGTTGATGCAAGGAGTAAAAGTGATAGCTTACGCATCTAGACAGTTGAAGGTGCATGAGAAGAATTACCCGACACATGATCTAGAGCTGGCAGCGGTAGTATTTGCCTTAAAGACTTGGAGGCATTACTTATATGGGGTTAAAGCAAGGATCTTCACCGACCATAAGAGTTTAAAGTATTTCTTCACACAAGAGAACATGAATATAAGACAGAGGAGATGGTTAGAGTTCGTTAAGGACTATGATTTGGATATTCAGTACCATCCGGGTAAAGCGAATGTAGTGGCAGATGCTCTGAGCAGGAAACCAGTGTTTACAGCTTCCAGTGTTGAGGTAGTGGCAGAAAGGTTAGATGGGTTGGAAATCAGAAGCTTCGATCAGATTGAAGACCGGCAGTTTGTGGCACCGTTGTTAGCAAGGTCAGAGTTGATGGATGATATTCGGGGAAAGCAAGACGAAGACCCGGTTTTGTTGGACTTGAAGCGTGTTGCTAGAGAGAAGCCTACGGTTGGTTACGTGTTGGATAAGAGTGGAAATCTGTGGTATCGGGATCGGCTATGTGTGCCTAATGTTGCCGACTTGAGACAAAGAATTATGGAAGAAGCATATAGGATAGCTTTTGCGGTTCATCCGGGTGCTACTAAAATGTACAGAGACTTAAGGGAAAGATTTTGGTGGCCCTCGATGAAAGTGGAAATAGCCAAGTTTGTGGCCGAGTGTGATGTATGTCAGAAGGTTAAGGCGGAGCATAGAAGACCCGGTGGAATGCTTAAGCCATTGGATATCCCGGAATGGAAATGGGATAAGATCACAATGGACTTCATCACCGGATTAACTAAGACAAGAGGCGGACACGTCGCAATTTGGGTAATTGTGGATAGATTGACCAAATCTGCCCATTTCTTACCGTACAAGGTTGACATGCCATTAAAGAAGATGACGACACTATATCTGGACAATATAGTGAAGCTACATGGAGTTCCAATCTCGATAGTTTCAGACCGTGATTCAAGATTTGTAAGTCGGTTTTGGAAGAGCTTGCAAGAAGCCTTCGGGACCAAGTTGGATTTGAGCACGGCTTTTCCTCCTCAGACAGATGGACAATCTGAGAGGACCATCCAGACACTCGAGGACATGTTGAGAGCTTGTGTTTTGGAGGTAGGCGGATCATGGGATGATTACCTATCGGTAGCGGAGTTTTCCTACAACAACAGTTTTCATGCAAGTATAGGCATGCCGCCGTTTGAAGCGTTGTATGGGAGAAGATGTCGCACGCCACTGTTTTGGGATGAAGTCGGGGAGAGACAGATTACAGGGCCAGAGATGGTTGAACAAGCAAAGGAAAGGGTTCAGTTGGTCAAGAAGAATCTGAAGGCAGCTCAAGACAGGCAGAAGAGTTGGGCTGATGTTAGAAGAAGACCTCTTGAGTTTGAAGTCGGCGATAGAGTTTACCTCCGGGCTTCACCGATGAAATGAGTGAAACGCTTTGGACAAAAAGGAAAGCTAAGTCCAAGGTATGTTGGACCTTTTGAGATTTTGGAAAGAGTTGGGACGTTAGCTTATAAGCTTCAGTTTCCAGAATCAATGTCAAGAGTCCATAATGTGTTTCACGTTTCAATGTTGAAAAAGTGTCTGACGGAGAATGATGTGGAAACTACGGTTGACCCAGAAATCCTACAAGATAATGTTTAGGGTCAAATTGTATGATTTATATATATATATTTTATATCAATTTTCCCCATATTCTTATGATTTGTATAGAAATCGAGCCTTATATTGAAATATTGAGCAAATGAGTTTTAAAGATAATAAATTGCAAAAGTGGCTGATTTATGTGTTTTTATCGTTGGTTTTATGTTTACTTTGATGTTGTTACACTTTGCAATATTTTGGATATCTTGTAGATGCATATCTTCGGTCTAAAAGAGGTGTTTAGAGGGTTAGAAGAAGATGCCACAAGTTTACGAGTTCAACGGAGCAAATTTTCCTAAGTACTTAAATCGTTACATATTTTCGACGGAGATTTGACCCAGCTTAGAGGCATTTTCATGGGAGGACTTCTTCATGAAAATTGTAGATCTTTGAAAGATCTTTCCAACGCACTTTGAATTACGTCAATCGGACTTCTACAACTCAAATGGTGGTCAAGTGGGTAATCAATTTGGGTAAGTGGAAAATCCCGAAAACGACTCGTAATACGACGGGCTAGTCAAAAAGGCGTTTTCTGAAGAAGAGTCCTTAATGAAAGTTGTAGAGTTTTCCGAGAGCTTTTTTATGACATTCGGATCATAATTTTTGGAGGTCTACAACTCAAGATATGAATTTTAGAAGTTTAAGTTCAATCTCTAAACGGGCTTCCAAGGTGATACTGTAGCAACCGACTTAAGAGTCTTTTTACATTGCCGCATATATTCCTGATTATTCAGCCGACATACTACTCCTATATATATGCACATGCATTAAACCCTAATGAATAATAATTGATACATCACATTATTCCAGCCGCAAATTGCAAAGAGAAAGCGGCGGCAACTTGGCGATCCAAGGCCGGTCACCCGAGCCTTGTGCTCGGGTGATCCGGGGTTAGATTAGATGTAGTTTTCTTCCGTTTTTCGATTCATAGATTCAATCATGTACCAAACTACGTGAGTTTATTTATTTAATTTATTCAGTCCTTATTCGTTTTTTATGATCTTTAATTTATTTTGTATCGTTCTATGATTTTGATGCTATGATGTTGAATAGATCGAGAGATCAGTTTGCTATTGATACGTTTACAACATACGGAAGTTGCGTAGACTAGATCACCATAGAAAGATAGGATCTTTAATCATTAATTATGTGACAAATTAATTGGTTAATTATCTAGGTTGTTAGATTCTAAAATACGAAAGTTAACCTGAATCTACACCGAGTTTTGTTTGGTAAATCGATCTCAACATTCGGAAGATGAGAGATTGATAAATTGGACTCACTAAGGAATTAGGAATCCATAGCTTGAGATTAAATTCACTAAGGAATTAGGGATTTGTATCTCGTGTAAAGGTGAAACCACAATTTGAATTAAAATCATGAGATGAACTAGGATTGAAATCACTTGGTTTGTGCACTGTGTGATCCCATGTATCTTTAGTTTAGTTTAGGTTGTGTTATTTTATTTCGTAGGTTAGATTTATTTTAATTGCTATTTCGTTTATTTTATTTGTTCTTTCGTTTATTCGTTTTTCCTAAGTAACAATCGAAAGGAATTAGTGAAATTAGATTCAACATCCCAATTCCCTGTGGATCGACCCTGTACTTACCCTACTATGCTATCAACTACCCGATATTTGGTCGGTTAGGAGTTAGTTTGCATGTTAAGTATAGGTTTATAAATTTTCTTTTGTTTTTATGATGCAAAATCCTCCCAACAAAAGTGACGCCGTTGCCGGGGAATCGGTGTTTTGTTGAATCTTCTTTCGTTAATTTTTCTATTTTGTTACGTTTTATTTGTTTTATTTTATTTCAATAAAAGTAGCGTTTAACAAATCGAGAGTTTTTATTTTTGCCGTGTTTCGATAACCGTTGGGTTAAGAATGTGCAAAAAGTTTTTTACTCGATTTGTGAAACGTGAACTATATGTTTGTTTGTATCTAGTCTAACCCTCTGTGCTTTAATTTGATGTGGCTGCTCTGTGATATTTGATGTATGATCTTTTAAGAAATTAGGGTTTGCTTTGTGTTTCTGCGTTTTCTATGCAAATTCGACTGTTGGACAAGCGTTCAGGTAAGTGAACGCCCGTCCAGTCCCTAACATGCAGGTAAACGAGCGTCTGGTTTGTTGGACGCTCGTCCGTTCCAAAACGTATCAGCTCTGTTCTGTTTTCAAAAACCAGACGGACGTCCATATATCTGAACGCCCGTCCGGCCTGCATAAGTTTTAAACGCCCGTTTGAATTAGTGAACGCCAGTCCAGGTTCCAGATTCCAGATTACTTCTCAATTTGATTTTTAATGTTTTATTTGATATGGATACTTTAATTTGAGCTTCTGTGGCTACTTATTTTCACGTAGATGTTCTGAACTTGCATGTTTACATCTTTCCATCTACGGATCCATGTTAAATAATTGAATCTAATGGATAATATACTTGATTCATCCATGCATGTTATAGTTACTGTCGGTTCTCGTACGCTATAACTGTTCTTATTGTTAATTAGTAGCTAATGTCGGTTTCCGTATGCTACATACCGTTATGATGAATCTTTTAAGCTTTGAGACTTATGTGCTTTCTTGTTGTTTATGTAACTCATATGGGTAGCTATCGTCGGTTTCCGTATGCTACGTCCTTTTCCATATGAGTTATATCTCGTTTAGTATAGCTAATCGTTGGTTTTCCATAATGCTATCACCTTTGATGAGTCTTAAGGCGCGTCTACACCGCATGTAATGAACGATCTTGTCGTTTATCGTAACTTTGTCATTATTTGGTAGACGTTTATTTTATATATGTCGTGTTGCAAATGAGTGGGCTAGTTTTCTTTCTTTTATTTTCTTTTATTTTTGCATATCATTTAGCTGCATATCATTTAGTTGCATGTCATCTAGTTGCATTGTTTTTCTATTTTTCTTTTATTTTTCTTGAGTGTAGTTAACTGTCGGTTTCCGTAATACTACCTCGTTTTCTTTGTTTTTAGTTTCTGCATAGGCCGTAGTCACTGTAGGGTTGTCCTCCCAACTCGCTCAGCCTGAGCCTGTCAGAATTTATTTTTTTATTTATTTTATTTTTAGGATTGCATATCATGTAGGCTGCATTGTAGTATATTTTCATGTAGTTGCACTTAGCCTACGACTTTGTAGTATTTCATGTATAGTATTCAATCTTTAGTTGAGCTTAAGTTGAAAAATCTCTATGATCCTTTTCTTCATGTGCTTTATATATGTAATCTTTTCTTTTTCCCCGTAGACTCTTTTTGCACTGATCAAGTCTGCAGGATATTTTTGATAGCTATTGTGCACTTTCACGATGAATTCAGTTTACCTGTGATGCTCCACAGTCTACTGAGCTATGCAGCAATTTTGGTTTTTACCGATTTTTCCGGAATTGCCAGCATCCAATCAGCTAAGTTCTCTAATTTATTATTTCTGCACAACTTGAGGACAAGTTGCAATCTAAGTGTGGGGGAGAGGATGGTTTATATGTATCTATGAGTCGTTTGCTCAATTTTCGTTATATTTCTATGAAAAGTGCTTAATTTTCAAATTTTTTGTTATATCCCGAGTAGACAAAGGCATATCTTTGCTTGAGTTTATATCATTTTTGCTATATTCTGTATATTTAGTAATTTTAGTTGTTTCACCCGACACTCTTTTTCACATGCCATAGTAAATGATGAGCTAAATGTTGAAAGCCTACCCCATTTTAGTTGGAGATTTTTGATGATTATAGCATGTTTCTTTGCTTATGTACAATTCTTGAAAAGTTTAGTACTACCTCCGGTCCAAAATATAAGTCATCCTACACTTTTCTACTTGTCCCATAATATAAGTCATTCTACATTACCAATGCAACATTTATTGCTCTTTCTCTATCTTAACCTTAATTTATTATGAATTCAACAACTTTTCATTACTTAACAACTATTGCATTAATGATAGTCAAGGGGTATTTTAGACATTAACCTTCAAATTAATGACATTCAACCAATTCCTTAATCTGTGTGAAAACTCCTAGGATGACTTATATTTTAGACCGGAGGTAGTAGTTTGTATTCTAGGATTAAAGTATGACATACTGTGAATATCTGTAAGTTTGAATGTGATAAGTGAAACGTGATTAAGTCTTTGCAATAGTAATAAATTGTTTACTTGAGGTGTTATGCTCAATGGTCAGTGCTACTAGAAAATAATCTTTTCCACTGCCAGCCAGAAATCTCTAAGTAAACATAATTGTAATTGTGTGTGTCGGAAGCTGGTTTATGATTTGGGTGAGGTAGGGTGTACCACGTATGTCCTATTCCACTATGATGACCAAAAGCTCACGACGGTCGGTTTATAGCCGCCTTATGATTGGAGTAAGGTAGGGGATTATCTTGAAATGTCCTATTCTCGCTATGAGGGCAAAAGCTTATTCGATGTGTGTTAGAAAAGTGTGAAAAAAGTGAAAATATTGAAATATATTATTATGAATAAGTAAGGACTTAGTTATCGTTAATCTTATACCCGGTATAAACCGAAGGATATGTTGTAGGGATTATCCTCGAGTCCGTCGAAATGTTTTAGATATTCTCTACTATTTCTTTTTGGGATATGTATGTTTTGTAAAGTGCTCGTTATAATTTTTGAATATTTCTAACTTAGATGGGAAACCGGGCTAGTTTTGGTTTGAATAACTTTCAAATTGTGGAACTTAGTGGAAGTTTATTATGGCTATGCACACACTACACGGGTGAACTTCTAAGTTATTGAATATACTTCATATTTGTATGGATGTTTATTTGTCTCGAGCTTGACTTTGTTTTGTTTTGCTCGGGACGAGCAAAAAGCTAAGTGTGGGGGTGTTGTTTAGGGTCAAATTGTATGATTTTTATATATATATTTTATATCAATTTTCCCCATATTCTTATGATTTGTATAGAAATCGAGCCTTATATTGAAATATTGAGCAAATGAGTTTTAAAGATAATAAATTGCAAAAGTGGCTGATTTATGTGTTTTTATCGTTGGTTTTATGTTTACTTGGATGTTGTTACACTTTGCAATATTTTGGATATCTTGTAGATGCATATCTTCGGTCTAAAAGAGGTGTTTAGAGGGTTAGAAGAAGATGCCACAAGTTTACGAGTTCAACGGAGCAAATTTTCCTAAGTACTTAAATCGTTACATATTTTCGACGGAGATTTGACCCAGCTTAGAGGCATTTTCATGGGAGGACTTCTTCATGCAAATTGTAGATCTTTGAAAGAGCTTTCCAACGCACTTTGAATTGCGTCAATCGGACTTCTACAACTCAAATGGTGGTCAAGTGGGTAATCAATTTGGGTAAGTGGAAAATCCCGAAAACGACTCGTAATACGACGGGCTAGTCAAAAAGGCGTTTTCCGAAGAAGAGTCCTTAATGAAAGTTGTAGAGTTTTCCGAGAGCTTTTTTATGACATTCGGATCATAATTTTTGGAGGTCTACAACTCAAGATATGAATTTTAGAAGTTTGAGTTCAATCTCTAAACGGGCGTCCAAGGTGATACTGTAGCAACCGACTTAAGAGTCTTTTTACATTGCCGCATATATTCCTGATTATTCAGCCGACATACTACTCCTATATATATGCGCATGCATTAAACCCTAATGAATAATAATTGGTACATCACATTATTCCAGCCGCAAATTGCAAGAGAGCAGCGGCAACTTGGCAGTCCAAGGCCGGTCACCCGAGCCTTGTGCTCGGGTGATCCGGGGTTAGATTAGATGTAGTTTTCTTCCGTTTTTCGATTTATAGATTCAATCATGTACCAAACTACGTGAGTTTATTTATTTAATTTATTCAGTCCTTATTCGTTTTTTATGATCTTTAATTTATTTTGTATCGTTCTATGATTTTGATGCTATGATGTTGAATAGATCGAGAGATCAGTTTGCTATTGATACGTTTACAACATACGGAAGTTGCGTAGACTAGATCACCATAGAAAGATAGGATCTTTAATCATTAATTATGTGACAAATTAATTGGTTAATTATCTAGGTTGTTAGATTCTAAAATACGAGAGTTAACCTGAATCTACACCGAGTTTTGTTTGGTAAATCGATCTCAACATTCGGAAGATGAGAGATTGATAAATTGGACTCACTAAGGAATTAGGAATCAATAGCTTGAGATTAAATTCACTAAGGAATTAGGGATTTGTATCTCGTGTAAAGGTGAAACCACAATTTGAATTAAAATCATGAGATGAACTAGGATTGAAATCACTTGGTTTGTGCACTGTGTGATCCCATGTATCTTTAGTTTAGTTTAGGTTGTGTTATTTTATTTCGTAGGTTAGATTTATTTTAATTGCTATTTCGTTTATTTTATTTGTTCTTTCGTTTATTCGTTTTTCCTAAGTAACAATCGAAAGGAATTAGTGAAATTAGATTCAACATCCCAATTCCCTGTGGATCGACCCTGTACTTACCCTACTATGCTATCAACTACCCGATATTTGGTCGGTTAGGAGTTAGTTTGCATGTTAAGTATAGGTTTATAAATTTTCTTTTGTTTTTATGATGCAAAATCCTCCCAACAGATAACCTTGCTTATGACGAGAGACCGATCAAGATTCTAGACCGGAAGGAAAAGATGATTAAGAGACGGATGATTCCCTTGGTGTTAGTTCAGTGGAGCAATCATTCACCCGAGGAGGCAACTTGGGAAGTGGAAAGCGACATGCTTAGTGAGTTCCAAGAGTTTGGGGATTTACCAGGTATGTTCTAGTTTCGAGGACGAAACTCCTTTTAAGGGGGGAGAATGTAATATTCCGATTTTCGGGAAAGGGCAGACGTGTCTTTTTGCGAAAACGAAATATTAGGTTCGGTTTCCTATTATTTGGAGTTATTTATTTGGACATTTATATATATATAATTTCGAGTTTTATATATATAATTAAAAGAAAATTCAGTTTTTAGTGATCAAGGGCAATTAAGGGAAAGATTAACTCCTTTATTAAGTTAAGACCTAACTTAAAAATCAGAAAAATTCAGTCTAAGAATTCCCCATCTCTGCGCAAGTTTGAGGAGAGAAAAGACCAAGGAGTTTTCTTGATAATTGAAGCATCCGTTAACCGTTTTCAGATCACGCAAGAGTTTCGGAATCGTCGTGATAAGAGCATCGCTTTGGTATCAGTTCGGTTGCAAAGCATCAGATTTTTGAGGGCTGTTTGGATCAGTTCTGCGGCTGCTTAAGGTAAGGAAAACCAGTCCTATGAATTCAATTGTTGGCTATAAGGAATTGATCATGATCTAAGGCAATTTATGTGTTAGAGCTTTGAGTTGTTGCTTTGGTAATTGTCTATAGAGGTTATGGTAGTGTTAGATGAGGTTTATGTGCTCAATGTGTTGTCTTTTTTCTGGTTTTTGGTTGAAATACGATCTGGAAATCGCATGGTGATGAAGTTAGGGTTTAGGTCGAACCCAGGTGAACGAGCGTCCGGTATTCTGGACGAGCGTCCAGCCTAGGTTCCACCTTGGACGAGCGTCTGGTTGTATTGGACGGGCGTCTGAGGTGCAATTTTACATTCAGGATTGAAATGGGTTTGGTGGACGGGCGTCCACTATTTTGGACGGGCGTCCAGTAAGCTTGAACGGGCGTCCAAGTCTATAAACGGGCGTCCAGTTTTGTACTGCCTCCTTTCTATGTTAGTTGCTGTTCAGCTTTGAAAACATGCTTTAACTACATGAAACCTATGATATGTTAATATGGTATAAACATAGACAAGCCTGAATTGAGCTTCTGATTCGTTCAGTTAAAACACCGAATGTACTCTTAAAGGGAGTTGAAGTTCGGATCCGTCAGATGAGCATGATAGGTTTGTGCTTTGATGAATTAGGATTCATCAATGTCTGTGTATGTGCTAGGACTTGTCCGTGTCTAGTGGTCTAGGAAGAGAGTAGTATGTGTGAGGGAGATTATTTGAAAACACTTAGGTGGCTAGTTAATAACTTAATAAACAACGTATGTGACTAGTAAAAGATTAAACAACATGTCTCTCTTGGCTAGGCACCAGGCTAAATCGCGATGCATGTGCTACCTCTGAAGGTGGAGGAACTTCGTAGGTCAAAAGACCCTAAGTACGGAGGGACTCGCCGAGGTGTGCGTGCTATCGGAGTCTACCTTTTCTAGACTTCGTGGGTATTGGTGTGATCCAAGTAATATGTTGCAAAAGAGTGTCCCCGAGGTAGAAGAACTCGTAGGTCAAAGACCCTAAGTACGAGGGACCCCGCCGAGGCGACTAAGAGGAAGCCACATCCCAATCTCGGACAACATCTTATTCTTCATCCAACCAATTCTTCTTCTTGGGCCATTCAATAATAAGGCTTAAGACACCTGAAACAAACAAAAACAAATTGAAATTGATGTTTAAATATAAACCCAAGAAACAACTTTTAACAAAAATATACTACAATTTAAAAAAAAAACAATAATATACTAATACATTGGAATTTGAGTTGTTTCCCAAAACATAATAATCAAGAACGATACGTATAACATCATGAAATGAGTCTAAAATAAGTCTATTATTATTAACATGAGGGGTATATGAAGTTGTATTCCGTTCATTGGATCATTCGAAAACTTAGAAATACGATGGACGTACTTTGTTGGAAGACAAATATCTGACCTGATGAGTTTCAAGCGGGAGCCAAGAAAGAGATGCATCAATAATGAACGGATTCTCTCGATTATACATGGTCATAAAGTTAGGGTTACCGCAACAAATCAATAAATATTCAGGAGTAGCAAAATCATTTTGAAATGATAACAGATCAAGAAGCCAAATTCAGCAATGATGAGGACTTACATTCATTCCAATAACTCTTGAGCAATGATATTCTTATGGTGAAGTGAACCATGCAAGTGAATTCTGAAATTCTGAAATCCAAATTGATAAGGAGTAAAGAGGTCAAACATCAGCCATGTCAACCATAAAATTCCACTCAGAACAGCAGGAGAAGTAAAAAAAGAATTAATCAACAAAATGGATGAAATTACCATTCGTTTGTAAAATGGATGAAACTCTCTCCAATTCATTTTATCCATCCGCTTCACCAATTCGTTTCATAACAATAATTAGTCAACAAAATTACCATGAATCAAAAGGCTGCTCCTGAAAAGCTATAGCAATCTTCGAAAAGGAAGTGTGATTAATAACATTAACTTCAACAATATGGCTGTGAAAAATAACAATTCACCTAAAAGTTTGTTCATTATGGCTAAGAAAATGGATCAACTTTAAAATTGTAAAAACCTCAGGGTCGGTTAAATAAGAAAAGCCATTAAAAAGCAAACTCCTATGGTATCCATGAAGAAGCACACACATGTAACTCTAAAGCCTTTCACTTTCACAAAGGCAACGGCATTAAATTAACTGAAACTATAAATCCTTTCACAATGCGGCAAGGGCTTTAAGATTCACCTTCTGAGAACATATATTACAGCCTCAAACATGCATGTTGGCAGTCACCATACGAAGATGAACAAAAGTGAAGTACAACAACTACTCTTGACATGTTGCCCAAATTTAAAATAAACATGAAAGGCTATCATTAGTGTTGATCTGATAAGAAGGTGCATTTTTGTATCCATAAACACCTCTATTTGCATGGGATGGAACTATTAAATGACTGAGTAGTGATAGTGTCACAACAAAATAACCATAATAAATTAAAGTACCAAAACATATTTTTGTAACATTGATTATGACGTGATCTTATGGATCCCATAAAGATCAATGGTGTAAAAACATGTTGTGGTACTTTATTGTGTCCATTTTGTTGTGACACAAATATTTCTACAACTGAATAACCAAGTTGTACGTTAATGTAACAGACAACCAAAGAAACATGTATGTGTGGAGATGGAATAAAACACTAAAATTCTGCCATATTTTTAAATCATAGCTTTCAATAGCGTTATATAGATAACCGAATGCAATAGTGCATTGTACATCCCTGCTGATCATATACTATCCCTATCATCACAATTCATACAACCTTAGCTCAGAAAAATTGCAAATTCAATGCAAACAAATCACCGAAACTTAGTTATTTGTAGATTAAAAAAAACATGATAAGCCCGGCATGCACCTTTAAAAATGAACATACTTCTTTAATTCCAGTACAACAGTCTGCGGATTCCTACATACGTCAATCCCATACATGTCGTGTGAGTTACTGTGACAAAAAAAAGTAGAAACTAAGCTCTTTAGTAGAGACCAACATGCTTGAATCATTAGCCCATAAATCTAGCTGGAATTACCTTTAAAAAAATATAGTTAGTAATAAAAAAAGGGCAAAATAAAATCATCACAAAAGCCTGCGATGACCGTTGAAGCACCAACATTACCTGCAGTGTTTGCATTGGTTGTGATCGAAACTACATAGCCCCTGTTGCACCAAAATAGCTTCACCAGTCAAGCTCCCTGCATTATATGTTTGAGATATGCGATTATAATGAACAGTGGAGAAGGTCAGAAAATAACAAAGAGTAGATGGCTCTTTGCACGCTTCTCTTTTGATTTCAAAGTTGGACCAAATCGATCATGAACACCGTCAAACACCATATAGAAATTTTCACCTATGCCATGAAATAGAAAAAGAAATAAACGCAGCAAAATTGAAAATTGTGTAAAAGTTAAAACCTAAAATACTATACCATGTGAACGCCTATTAAATTTTAGGAATTTACAGTCAAGAAAAACTATAATTGAGACGATGAGTTCTCTGGATGGACAGGAGTCTTACATATCCAAAGTCGACGTTGAAATGGTCCATATCCATAAGGTGATATTTCTTTGTTTGGAATCACGTTCTTTGGCCTCGAATACCCTTATAGTTATCATTTTAGTCAAAGTTGGAGCTCTCATTGTCCAAAGAAGTAACCGGATACTAAAAACGGTTTTGAAAGGCGCCAGATTAATAAATCTAAAAAATAAGAGAAATAAGAACATTGGAACAAAGGTATAAAAAATCAATCCAATGAACTCTATGGTAAAATTAAGGTTCAACTCACCTGATGCGGAAAATATGTGATTGAAATTCAACAATAGATCCATATGTCATACATGCATTTCCGTTGATCTGAAAATGTAAAAACTCACAATACAGCCTCTAATGCATGCCCCAAGGTGGCGTTCATGTTGCATCCAATAACAAACATTATTTTCAGCAATAAATAAACAACGAAAACAGAAGGATCCTGGCAAAAAAAAATGATAAAAAAAGGCTGATAATTTGATGTTCAAAATGATTTAAAAAAATGCTGAAACGATAAAAAAAAACGTGAAAAACACTAATCTGGAAGTTTGATGTTCAAATAAAGGAGCAATATACCTCCATATCCATGTACTTATACCGCATTTATATACTTACCCTATAGTGACCTATTTTTCTTGAGTATATTTGTCATCTTCAAGAGATGAGACGATCCAACTTTAAAATGGCTCCATTTATTGACAATGTCTACTTGGTTGTTTTTGCGGATTTCATGGATTCCGCTTCAACCTCTATATTTTGGGGGCTTCCATAACTTGAAGACGACTTCATGTATGAATCTGTCAACAAGGAATGCAAGGTTTTCACAGTGCATCATGAAAAGTGAGAGATGTAATCATATCACAACAGCAAATACCAACAAACGTATATCCAAATAAATAAAGAATTCTAAAAATCCGGAGTAAATCTCTTTTTTCTTCAATTAAATTTATGCTACTACACGATCGATCATCGTTGTCTGATTTTAGCAGAGTAAATTAAACTGTACAGCCACAATCTGGAATCGAATGAAAGCATGGAACAAATACAAAGAAACAAAATCAATTTGGAATATGAAGCATAAATTGCTTAAAAAAGAAAAATCCGAAAATAAAATAACATAAATCATGCCAAAGATCATACCTTTCACGGGGTGGCTGTTTCTCCTGCCCAATTCGTGCTGAAGCTGAAAGAAGTGAGGAAATATCAAAATCAAGATTGCCCGACTGAAAATCAAAATCATAGTGTAAGACTGCGATCTACTAATTGGATGTCCCTAAATTTAAACATTTTACATCAAGTGCCCCAAAATCATGTTGTCCATGTAATTTAGAAAAAAATTATTATTTAACCTTAATGAAAAATTAAATCGTACTTGCGAAGACAACTAAAAAATATCTCTGAATTGATTCAATGAACAGGTTGACAGAAATGTCAAAGAAAACGTAAATCTACCGATACAGCGAATCAAGTCCTATCTCCAGCACCAATATCGCTGCAAATCCTTGTTGGAGATGAATTTTTAGTGATTTGTAACAAAGAGTTGGAATTAATGGAGTCGTTAAACATATCGTATGTAAATTTGAATCGTTACGACTTGCCTGCTGTTAGGATTGATTAGTTTCTAAAAACCCTCTTCCATGATTCTATGGATATGGAATCCCATTCAGAAAGGAAAAGTTGAGCGGCTGAAATTTTAATTTGGCAGAAGGCATCCGATCATTGGTTGAGCATTTAAAGGTATAGATACATGTTAAGGGTGAATTTATACGATTTATAACGCTATATTCTATGATATTTTTCCCCGTAATTGTACTAAATTGCATAAGAAACGAGGGTTTAATGGATATATTGAGCAAATGAGATTTTAGAAGAGTTAATCGCAAAATAGGTTGATTTATGTGTTTTAATTGTGATTTTATGATTATTTGAGCATTATTACATTTTGCGATGTTTTTATGTGTTATAGATACATGTTGGAGGCTCAAAAGATGATCAAAGGTTGATTAAGTTCAAGCTAATTGATGATGAAAGAGATAATGAAGAAGTGGGATGAGATAGAAGAGATAAAGATCAATAAATCAAAATCGATCATATCAAACCGGCGGCCCGCATCTCCGTCCAAAGTGGACGGGCGTTCGATGCGCTTGGACGAGCGTCCGTGGTGTCATCTTTGATTCAGAAGTTTGGACGCCGGAGTGGACGCCGGATGGACGAGCGTCCGGTCATGACTCGGCCCGATTCGAAGTTTTATTGAAGAGTGGACGGGCGTTCGAGGTTTCGTACGGGCGTCCGGTGGCCGACTTAGCGAACCGACTTTAAAATCTATATATAGTCGGTCGTTTTCTCCACAAAAGATGATCATACACACATTATTCAAAACCCTAAACCTAGGGGCGGCTTTAGGCTCGCGTTTTTCATCTTTTTATTCCTATTTTTATGCTCTTAATTTAGATTAAACACTAGTTACTTTTTATGTACTTTTTCTCGCAAATTTGAGTTGCCGAGGATGTTCGTAGGCTAAAAGCTTCATCAAACGAGTATTGTGAAGCCGTCCAACAATTGTTGATTTCGCTTTCTTCGATTATACCGTGAGTTTTTAATAAAGGTTGTTTCTTATTCATGCTTATTCATGTTTAATTTGCTTTTATATCGGAAGATATGCATGTGTTGATTGTTTATTGTTGATGGAAGTCTTAATAAACCCTAGATCACCATGAATAAGAATAGTAATTCGAATCTATAATAACGGAAGTTAATAGGTCCGATTACTAGGTTATAAACACAAAGTTTGCACCTTTGATTATTGAACGCGTTAATCTTACATCGGAAGATAATAGATTGATAGATGAACTTTCTAAGGAATTAGTGGTTCATGTCTAGGTAAGGTGAATCACAATCCGAATAAAAACCGCACTATAATCGAGATAGGGAATCAATGCTTGTTGGATAGGTGGATCAATCCTCGTTTGCTCGTTATAAATTTGATTTAAATCCTTAAAAGCTTGAATTTGTCTAGTTAGTTTACTTTTATCCGCATCTTAGATTAGTTAGTTTAAATTGGTTCGCAGCCCGTATCTTTCCCGGCTTTAGATCATCTCTCTTCGTCCAGCTTTTACGTTTTAGTTAAAGTTTAATTTACGTATTCGTTTAGTTTTATCCGTTATTTAGCTTAATAATCGTGACATAGGTTAGTTAGATAAAAACTAGAAATCACAATCGTTTAGTTCCCCGTAAGATCGACCCGGCATTAGCCTCCATACTACGATCCTTATACTTGAGGTTAACCGGATTATTACTTGTTTATTTTGTGTTGATAAAATCCGTGACAAGTTTTTGGCGCCGTTGCCGGGGAACCGGACGGTTGTCTAGTTTTTATTTTCGTTTTCCTTTTTTGTTTTCTGTTTGTTTTTGTTTCGTTTTCAAGTTTTAATCCGTTTTAAATTCCTCGTTTTTAGTTGATAATTGTTTTAGGTAGTTGTTAAGTAGATAATTAGGGTTTAAAACTCGTCCCTTAGTGTTTTTCTTTGAAGTTAGATATTTCGTTTTTCTCGTTTTTTTTTTTCTCGACGTTCTTCCTTCCCTTCTTGCTTTATCCGCAAATTCTCGTTCGTTCTAAGTTTTCCCGTGAGCAAACGGGCGTCCGGGATATTGGACGCCCGTCCGCCGGGAAATTATCAATTTCGTTCGTTTTATTCACTTAGACGAGCGTCCATAACTTTTGGACGCCCGTTCGTATTTCGTCGTCGACGAGCGTTTACATTACTAAACGCCCGTCCGACCTCAATTTCATCCGGACGCCCGTCCAATCTTTTGACGTCCGTCCGGTATTGTTTTCTTTAACACTTTTGTTTCCCTTTCTTCTTTTCCTTTCCTCTCTTTAGGCTTTTAATTTTTAGTTTAGGCTTTGATCTCTTCTTAGTTTTTAGGTTTTGTTCCACTTGTTTTTGGTCCGGTTTATGCAAACTCGGAGTCAAAAGGGTTTGTTAATATACACCCCCGACCCCGAGCGAACCATAGTCCGGCCAACAAAGCGGAATTTCCGTTCGCGGTTCTCGCGCACGAGCCGAGCGAGATCTTGAAGAACAACTAGCAAGAGAAATCACCGATTTTGTGATAATGGCCGCCGATAATAGACGTACATTGCGTACTACGCCATGCCAGGCGAAGTCAAGGTCAACCCGGCTATTGTTATTCCAACCCATTACCGCACAAACCTTTGAGCCGAAGCCAGGACTCATCCAGATGATGCAAAGACGCATCAATTTTTCACGGCTACCAATCGAGAATCCGCATACCCACTTACACACATTCTTAGAGATATGCGGTACTACACGCATCCAAGGAGTAAGTGAGGATGCTATTAAACTTAAACTTTTTCCGTTTTCTCCGAAAGGAGAGGCTAAAGAGTGGTACACCTCTCTCCCTTCGAATCTATCACCACCCGGCGTAACTCGAAAAGGAGTTCTTGAGTCAATATTTTCCACCTTCAAAGACGGCCCGGTGCTTAAATGACATTTTCACATTCTATCGAAAGAGAATGAATCTTTCTTCGAGTGTTGGAAGAGATTCAAGTCCCTTCTTAGAAAATGCCCCCACCATGGCTTGCCACCGGAAAGGCAAGTCAATACATTCTTCGCTGGATTGACCGAGCTTACAAAAGGCATGGTCAATAGTTCTTCCGGCGGGGCCTTTCGAAGAAAACGCCGATGAGGGATGGGCATTGTTTGAGGACATTGCCAAATATAACTATGCCCCCTCTTATCAAGCAATTCAAGCACCTCCTCCTCCAAAGGTCGAGGAAGTCAATTTACAAAGTTTGATTGCCATGCCGCAAAAGCGTATGGTCTCCCCTCAAGTTTCAAATCCTATAAATCAAACTTCCTCTTTTTCCGCGTAACCCTCGTGTTCCGTATTGCGAAAATTGTCGTCGACCGGCCATATGAATGGCCAATGTCAATTTAATCCCCCCGCACCTTATCAAGTTAATGCCGTTCATGACTATGGACAAGACAATCAAGTCACATGTCAAAATTGTGACGAGTTGGGGCACACTTCTAAATTCTCGCCCTATGAACGGACGTAATGCGGAAGTGAATGCATTCTATGGCCGTAACAATCAAAAGTTCAATCATTTGTGTCGTGGCAATTTTCAAAACCAAGGGTTTAATCCATCTTCAAATTTCAATCCCAACTCAAATTTTAATTCGAATCGAATTTCAATAGAAACCCCGGGTTTAATCGTAATCAAAACTCGAATTTTTCCAATCCTACGCAAAAATTCAATCGAATTGGCCTTCCAATCCAAATTCTCAATTTCAAAGTCGGCCCAAATGTACCCCTATGCTCCAAATCACCAAAACTCTCAAGGCCCCTCCCAACCTACAAATCTTGAGGCTAAGTTGGAAGAGCAAAGTAGATCGATGAAGAATCTTGAGAGACAAATTGGGCAACCTGGCCGAGCAAGCTAGCTTCTAGACCCCTGTGGGCCGCCCGCCACCGAGAAGAATCCGAAGGGTGGTCAAGTTGCTCAGCCGATTTGAACAAAGGCCAATGTACCGACCTCGTGCCGTCAATTCGCACGGTAAGGAGGAGGCCGTGCAATGAATCTTCGGAGCGGTACTCAAGTTAGTGGTCCTTCCCATCCGGGAAACCACTAGCCCCTCCCCGCCATTGATAAGGCAGAGGGGAAGCCGAGCACCTACACTCCCCTCAACCGCAAGAGAAAACTCGTGTGGCCGATCCCCCGAGAGGTGAAGAATTTGGTGATCCTCAAGTGGCCGATCCTTTGAGGACCGAAAAGCAAGCGAAAGTCGAGGCCGATCCCCCGACTACCGAGAAATCCGAAAAACCGTTCGTTGGAAGGATCCGGAAGACAGTAGCCGTCGTTGCATCCTCGAAAAGGTTTTCTCCGAGGATGACCTTAAGAAACTTCCATTTCCACCGAGAAAGAGCAACATCCCTTTGATTGAGGATAAGAAGTACGAAAAGGTGCTAAACCTTTTGAAAAATACTCGTGTGAATCTTCCATTGTCGGATGTCTTAGTCGAGATGCCTAAGTATACGAAATTTATCAAGGATGTTGTGTCTTCGAAGAAGAAATTAGCAGCATGGAAAGGCAGATTGGTGAGGATTGTTCCATGATTAATTATGAAAACTTACCAATTAAACGAGGTGACCCCGGCAAATTTGTGCTTACAGCTTTGATGGGAGGTCTAGTCTTCCCAAATTCTTTGTGTGATCTAGTGTGCCTCTATAAGCCTTATGCCAATGTCCGTATGCAAACAAATTTCGGTTTACAAAGTCTTCTAGAACCCACTACTATGAGTTTACAATTCGCGGATAGATCCTCTAAGAAAGCTTCAGAATCCTAAAAGACGTTTTGGTTCGATTGATCGATTTACCTTTCCAGCTTGATTGGTATGTCTTAGATATAGAGAAAGACGAAAACGTTCCCTTGATTCTAGAAGACCTTTCTTATCTACGCTCGAGCTCTCATCGATCGCGATGGTGGGCAAGTGACTATCCGAGTTGGTGACCAAGAGGTGAGTTACAATGTCTTAAAGTCCATTCAAGTACCCTCTCGTGCCTCCAACCGGCTTTTCCATTGATTATATGACGGATGATTTCACCGACTATATGGATAAGCAAGTCATGGTCGTAGAAGCGGAATATGAGCGATTAGTTGATAATTTGAATACTCATGGTAGGGTGAATCTCGGATCAACTAGCAAACCGATTTTGAGGAAGAGCCGTTGGAAGGAGAAGCTTTGGCGGTGGGACCACGAGTAAACTCAATGATATTGAGTTGAAAAGTGGAGATCTCAAGTCTAGTTTAAGCCCCCCCGCGGATTTGGTGTTGAAGCCGTTACCTAAACATCTTAAGTATGTGTTCTTAAGAGAGGGCGACAAGCTTCCTTTAATCATATCCGCCAAGCTTTCCCGTACGTAAGAAATGAAACCGATTAACGTCTTCAAGAAGAATGAAAAAGCTTTTGGTTGGCAAGTAGGAGATATCGGGGAATATCTCCCGACATCCGCATGCACAAGATCAAGACGAATGAGGGCGCCAAGTGTGTCGATGCCCCCGCCGAAGGCTAAACCCTCATATGCAAGAAGTCATTAAAAAGGAAATCATTAAACTTCCGGACACGGGAATCATTTATGCCATCGCGGATAGTGAATGGGTTTCCCCGACTCAAGTAGTTCCCAAAAAGGGTGGAATTACAATTGAAAAGAATGAGAAGGGAGAGGAAATTGCATTGAGGCTTGTTACCGGTTACGTAGTCCGCATCGATTATCGAAAGCTCAATGAGGTAACCATGAAAGATCACTTTCCCCTTCCATTCATTGACCGATGCTCGAGCGTCCGGTGGCACGCATTTTATCGTTTCCTAGATGGATATTCAGATATTTCCGTATACCCATTGATCCAAACTCGACCAAGAAAAGACCACCTTCACCGCTTCTTACGGTACATTCGCATATAGACGAATGCCGTTCGGTCTCTCGCAATGCCCTGCCTACATTTCGCCGATGTATGCCGGCCATCTTTGACGGGCTTGTAGAAAAGTGTATGGAGATTTTTATGGACGATTTTTCGGTTTTTGGTCGGGCTCTTTTGATGATTGCCTTGACAATCTTGATCGTGTGTTATCCGATGTGTGGAAAAGAACCTAGTACTTAATTGGGAAAAATGCCATTTATGGTAGATGAAGGAATAGTTCTTGGCCACAAGATCTCCGCCAAAGGTATAGAAGTAGATAGGGCCAAGGTAGAAGCTATTGAGAAGATGAGTTACCCTAAGAATGTTCGGGAAGTCCGAGGTTTTCTCGGACATGTCGGCTTCTATAGTGAGGTTCATTCAAGATTTCTCCAAGATAGCCAAGCCCCCGTCCACTTTACTAAAGGAAGACGTTGAGTTTAATTTTGATGAAAGCCGCAAGCAAGCGTTTGAGGAGCTTAAGGATCGTTTAATATCTCGCTCCGATTCTTATATCGCCCGACCGGAACCTACCATTTGAGCTTATGTGCGACGCATCAAACTATGCCGTTGGTGCCGTTCTAGGGCAAAAGATCAAGGGAAAGTTCCAGCCTATCTATTACGCCAGTCACACATTGAACCCCTCTCAAGTTAACTATACTACTACTGAAAAGGAACTACTGGCCGTAGTCTTTGCTATGGACAAGTTTCGCAGTTACTTGTTAGGAGCTCAAGTGATCGTGTGGACTGATCACGCTGCTTTGCGTTATCTGATGACTAAGAAAGAGGCTAAACCGCGCTTACTACGTTGGATATTGACCCTACAAGAGTTTGACGTTCAAATTAAGGATAAAAAGGGCAGTGAGAATGTAGTAGCGGATCATGTGTCTAGGATGTTAACCGAGGAAAAGAATGAACCGATGATATAGATCTTTACTTTCCTCTAGAAAACATCATGTTGATCGATGGCCGCTCCCCGATGTTCCATGGTATTCTTCCATTGTAAACTACCTTCATGGCCGTTATCTCGATCCGTAGATGTCTTATCAGAGAAGAAAAAGTTCTTCTCGGATTTAAAATATTTCGTTTGGGATGAACCTTATCTTTTCAAGATCCGTAAAGATGGTTTGCTTAGAGATGTATTCCGTAATCCGAACAACGCGACATCATTGAGCAAAGGCTACGTTGGACCCACAGGAGGTCACTTTGGTCCGTGGAAAACCGTTGCTAAGATCTTTCAATCCGGTTTCTATTGGCCTACGATCTTTAAAGATACGGAAGCTTTCTGTAAAGCTTGTGATAGGTGCCAAAGAACCGGTACTCTGACAAGGCGTTTTGACATGCCTTTAAAACCCATCCTCGAATGCGAAGTCTTTGATGTATGGGGTATCGATTTTACGGGACCATTCCCATCATCTTGCGGTAATAAATACATCTTAGTCGCGTGGATTACGTGTCTAAATGGGTGGAGGCCCAAGCCACTCCTCACAATGATCATAAAACGGTAATGAAATTTTTAAAGAAGAACATTTTCGTGAGGTTTGGATGTCCACGTGCCTTGATCGTTGATGAAGGGACGCATTTCGCAATCGACCCCTAGAGAAAGTACTTGAGAAGTATGGTGTTCGTCATAAAATTGGCACACCGTATCATCCGATGACTAGTGGTCGTTGAAAGGAGCAACCGAGCATTAAGAAAATCCCGGAGAAGATCGTTAACCAATCATAGGAAAGATCGGAGTCTAAAGTTGGATGATGTACCGTGGGCATATCGAATCGCCTATAAGACCCCCATGGGTACATCACCATATCGATGGTCTACGGGAAACCATGTCATCTCGCCCGTCGAGTTAGAGCATGAGCTTATTGGGCTACAAAGTTTCGAACTTTGATTCCCAATCTTGTGGGAAGCATCGACTACAAGCAGCTATACATGAGCCGGACGATTCGTACTCCGTGCCTATGAAAGTGCCAGGATTAGTAAGGATAAGATGAAGCTACTCCACGATGCTAAGATTAAGAGGAGAGAATTTCATGTCGGCGAACAAGTTCTTCTATATAATTCCAGGTTACATCCGTTTCCCCGGAAAGTTAAGGACACGTTGGTCCGGCCCTTTCGAGATTCTCCAAATCATTCCGGGAGGCGTTCTAGAACTTCGTGGTTATAGTGGTGAACCGTTTCGAGTCAACGGTCAAAGATGCAAACACTATATTGGTGAACCCAAAGAGACATCTTTGATTGTTAAATTTCTCGATATTCTCGGATGTGGTGTCACTCCGGTCGAAGAATTTGACGAGTTATCACCCGACTTGTTCTCCGAGGATGACGGTAGTGATCCGTCGGAAGAAGTTCTAGCAGTAGTGCCGATATGGAAGAGTTAGAAAGGGAGCGACAACTTAAACGTCATCGAGGAGTCGAGGAGAAAGAACACAACCATGGGGAGACTTAAGAAGGTTTGGAGAGCTTTCAAAGATTTCACCCCATGTGTGAGATGTCGTTTTCGCAGCCCACACTACCGATCGAGCTTAAACGAGGTAATGGCCGGCGTAAAGGATAAATGGCCTGATCCAGGCTGAGCTTACAATGTGTCGAGCTAACGACATTAACCAAAAGCGCCACTAGGGGGCAACCTAGATATCGTCCTTTTAGTTATTTTGTTTTATGCTTTGATAGTGTTAGTATTTAAGTTAGTTTATTCAGCTTTTTTAGCCTTATTTATTAAGTTTTTGTTTTTATCCGTCGCTAGTTGTGCTTTCTAGATATGGATTTCGGTGTTCACCGAGGAGTTACCTTTCCTTGAGGATTCCACTCATTACTGTAGATGACGGACCGGGAGGAACCATCGTTTTGCACGTAGATTTTGACATTAGTACCCGCGTCAAGACGGTCACCTATGTTCTCATTGTTCCCCGTTGTTCGGGAGGTGGAGACTTTACCACCGAGGAGTTACAGCAGCTCTAGACGTCCTTACACCATCCTCAATGATCCGATGCTGACAGATTTAGCGCTAGTGCTGCAAGCTGAGCACTTTCGAGGTGTTGATGTAGCTGGTGAGGACTGGGGTTTACAAGATGAGTATGACTTCCCTCCGGCGATTGACATGCTCCGCCGTCTCATTCGAGTGATCGATTGGTCGGACATTTATGATGACTAGCGTTCTTAGGATGTTTCGTCGAGCAAACGACGTAAAACAAAAGCGCTGAGTGGGAGGCAACCCACCGTTTTCCAATTGTTTTTATTTATTAGTAATTTTGTACTTCATTTGCTTTTTATTTGTATTTTTGAAGTTTTATTTAAGTTTAATAAGAAAGGGCAATTTTGAATTTGATGTGTATGGGAATTTTATGATTTTTGCACTTAAACTGTGTGGACGCCCGTCCAGAACTCTGGACGCCCGTCCGCCTTGACCAATTTCGGACGAGCGTCCACTAAGCCCGGACGCCCGTCCGCTTTATTCCCTCCAACTCGTATGTGATTTCAAATCTTGGACGAGCGTCTAATAAACCGGACGCCCGTCCGCTCATCGATTTTCCAAAGGACGCCCGTCCACCGAGTTGGACGAGCGTCCAACCTCTCGTCTATATATACCCCATCATCGAGTGAACCCTCACTTTTTCAGAAGTTCAAAACGCAAAAACGGTTTCTCTCCCTCCTTTTGCCCTAAAATCGTCGATTCTAAACCATTTCGAGCGATTCAAAGCGCTATAGGCCGCCCTTGATACCCTCTCTTTGATTTTCATAACCAAATCCCCCAACACACGATATTTTTGGGAGCATCAGGACCCACTTTAGTCCGACTTTTTGAGCGAAAAATCCGATTTTGGGAGCCAATTTGGTGTTGTTTGGACTAATCTTCATCTCGATCAGCATCTACTCACCCTACTTGGTAAGTTGGTAACAACTTTTCTGGATTTCATTCACGTTTTTGTGAGTTCGATCTTTGGGTCGGCTCGTTTTCTTGAATGACACCTTAATTTGTTTTTTTTTTTTCTCGGTTTTGGTGTTTCTTTCTCGCTCCGTTTTGGTGATGTGGTGTTGTGATGGGTGATGAATGGGTTGTTTGGTGATGCTTATGGATGTGGTTTGTGGTTTGGTTGATTTGAAATCCCGCTTTGGATGATAAACGGGTATCCTTTGTGCACATTTGGATTGTTTGGTTTAGATTAGGCGTGGAAATGGTTCATAAGAAGGCGCTTGTGAAGAGGCATGGTAAGGAAGTGGCCCGGGAGGCGGGAAGAAGCGTAAAGAGATTGACCCCACCTTAGTTGATCCTAACCGGGGTGTGAGTATTCGTGAGCAACCCCTGTAGAGCCACCCAAACTAGGGCGACCTTACGAGACGAGCCAACCTCGGAATCCGAGACGGATGATGATGTGCCTTTAGTACGGATGCCGAGAGTTCGAGAGGTGGAGGTTCGTCTGTGGCCGAGGAGACCGTCGATGCTACCCGGGAAGAGGAGCCGCTTGTACCTGGGGCAGCCCCTCCTAGGAAGAAGTCTAAAACCGTTGCCCCGATGCCATTGCCTCGTCGTTTCGTGAACCCTAGAGCTCATGAGGTCTATACCAAACACTATTTTTCGAGAAACATGTTGGTTGAGAGGGCTATTTTAGAGGCGAAGGTCGATCCGGGGTTCGTTAAGTTGCTTAAGGATAGGAAATGGGAAGCCTTGATGACAATCCCGACTACCCCGGTGAATAGCTCCCTAGTTCGGGAATTTTATGCAAACCGTTCGGAAACCGACTTGGGGACAAAGGTAGTCGTGGTTCGAGGGGTGGAAGTTCCCTTTACACCGGAGGTGATTAATCGGAAATACAACTTAGCGGCTTTCGAGGGTCGGGACTATAAGGAGGAGATTGTGCATAGTGCGTAGTTTGGGACAGATCCTTTGGAGGAGTTGAGATTGAGAGTTTGCCCGGATGTGGCCCGGACGTTGAAACCGGGAGGAGACCGGAAGGAGTTGGTTACCACGACCCGGACGGAGGACTCGGAAGGTCCAAAGTGTCGTTTCATTCGTAATCGGTTGTTGCCTAAGAACAACTTGACACATTTTCATATAAGGGACCCGGGAGTGTTGTATGCATTGACATTTGGCTTGAATATGGATGTGGGACAAGCATTGTACGACGAGATCTCGATCAATCGAAGGTTTATACACGGAGCTTGATCGTACCTCATTTGATCCACAAGCTTGTGTCTCGATGCCGGTGTGCCCGAGTTTGGGGCGGATCATAAACCGAAGAACCCTAGGCCTATACAGAGGAAAAGAGTAAGCCCTCGGGACATTCTCGAGCCGGAGGCACCTACGGAGCCCGGTTCATCGGCACCACCTCGTGCATCCTCCCTTCCTCCTTTATCTCCCGCCGTCGGGATGCGGTTAAGCATGGCCAATAGTTTCCGGGAATGGCTCGGTGATATTCGGGATACACAGAACAACATGTTGACGATTCTTCAAAGTGCATCCGTGAGGGCCGGCAACCGAGGGATGACAGAACCTTCAATCCGAGCTCCGTTGATTATCTTTTTACCGATGAGATTGAGCAGGTCATGCGGGTGCTTTACACGACTCCGAGTCATCTTCGATGAGGAGCAGTACCGACTCGGCAGCCTGGGATACGGCACCACCTTCCGGACCCTCCTCCGATCCTCCAAACCGATGATTCTGCGGCGCCGAGCCAACCTTGATCTTATTTTGTCTATTTTTACATTGGTTGTTTTGTATTGACATTTTTACTTTTACGATTCGTTGTAATTTTGATATTGCTACTATTTATTTTCGATGGACCTTGTAAGCCATAAGGCGAGCGTACTTTCATGTCAACTGTGTTTCGACTTTCTCGGATGTATCGAGTGCTCTCACTTTGATTTATCTTTATTTTTGATATCTCTTTCCATGTTAGTATGACTCCCCGTTTTCCCGAGATGGTTCCATGTTGTCTAAGATGTGCGTGTGTATCTACATTGTCCGGTTATACATTCGTGGTATCATTATGAAGGCTCCGGCCCGACCAACGATTCGCGTTTCGATTTAAATCGCCTAAGTCTTTTCTTTTTCTTTTCGTTTTGCTCAACATGAGGACATGTTGATTTTTAAGTGTGGGGGAGGGGAATGTTTCGATATGTATCTACACATTTGTAATGTTTCTATGCAAATGAGCTAAAATTTTTGGAAATTTTTAAAAATTTTCCGACATCGTTGTTTTTGTTTTGTCCCGAGTAGGCAATACATGTTAATGTTCTTTGTTTTCGATAGTCATCTATGCTATGTATCATATATTTGGTAAGTTAGATGTTTCACCTGACACTATTTTTCACGAGCCATAGTAAATGATGAGCTATTTTTATAAAGCTATACCCCTTTTGGATTAGTAGTTTTTGATTATCTCGTAAGTCAGCGTGCTTAGTGCTACGTATATATCGTGAGATTTATGATAGTTTGTATTTAGATCCGAAGTATGATATACTGTGAATATCTAAGGTTTGAATGTGATAAGCAACGCGTAGCTATTGTCCAATTGAAAAAGTTGAATTAATATGAAATTATTCGTGTGTGTCGAAAGCTAGTCGATGATTTGAGTGAGATAGGGTATACCACGTATGTCCTATACCACTATGATGACTAAAAGCTCACGACGCCGAAGAAGCCGCCTTATGATTGGAGTAAGGTAGGGTATTATCTCGAAATGTCCTATTCTCGCTATGACAGGCAAGAGCTCATTCGATGTGTGTTTTAAGTGAAAGGTTAAATCAACCGATAAAGTGTTATGAAATGTATATAAGACTCGCTTATCGTTTGTCTTATCCCCGATAAACCGATAGATATGTTGTAGGATTATCCTCTCGAGTATTTCGTAAAGGCCCTAGATATATTCGATCATTCTTTTCGGGATATATCACGTTTGTAGGGTGCATCTTATGAGTGTCCTTTATTACTAGTCTACAAGGGGGTATTAGCTAGTTTTGCTTTGAGTTTCTCGAGTTTGGATATGGTGGAAGTTTATTATGGCTATGCACACGCACAAGGGTGAACTTCTGATTTATTGGATATGTGTTATGCACGTTTAGATGCCCGTTTTTCTCTCGAGCCTAACTTTTGTTTTGTTTTGCTCGGGACGAGCAAAAGCTTAAGTGTGGGGGAGTTGTTAAGGGTGAATTTATACGATTTATAACGCTATATTCTATGATATTTTTCCCCGTAATTGTACTAAATTGCATAAGAAACGAGGGTTTAATGGATATATTGAGCAAATGAGATTTTAGAAGAGTTAATCGCAAAATAGGTTGATTTATGTGTTTTAATTGTGATTTTATGATTATTTGAGCATTATTACATTTTGCGATGTTTTTATGTGTTATAGATACATGTTGGAGGCTCAAAAGATGATCAAAGGTTGATTAAGTTCAAGCTAATTGATGATGAAAGAGATAATGAAGAAGTGGGATGTAGATAGAAGAGATAAAGATCAATAAATCAAAATCGATCATATCAAATCCGGCGTCCAAAGCATCTCCCGTCCAAAGTGGACGGGCGTCGATGCAGCTTGGACGAGCGTCCAGTGGTGTCATCTTTGATTCAGAAGTTTGGACGCCGGAGTGGACGCCGGATGGACGAGCGTCCGGTCATGACTCGGCCCGATTCGAAGTTTTATTGAAGAGTGGACGGGCGTTCGAGGTTTCGTACGGGCGTCCGGTGGCCGACTTAGCGAACCGACTTTAAAATCTATATATAGTCGGTCGTTTTCTCCACAAAAGATGATCATACACACATTATTCAAAACCCTAAACCTAGGGGCGGCTTTAGGCGCGTTTTTCATCTTTTTATTCCTATTTTTATGCTCTTAATTTAGATTAAACACTAGTTACTTTTTATGTACTTTTTCCGCAAATTTGAGTTGCCGAGGATGTTCGAGGCTAAAAGCTTCATCAAACGAGTATTGTGAAGCCGTCCAACAATTGTTGATTTCGCTTTCTTCGATTATACCGTGAGTTTTTAATAAAGGTTGTTTCTTATTCATGCTTATTCATGTTTAATTTGCTTTTATATCGGAAGATATGCATGTGTTGATTGTTTATTGTTGATGGAAGTCTTAATAAACCCTAGATCACCATGAATAAGAATAGTAATTCGAATCTATAATAACGGAAGTTAATAGGTCCGATTACTAGGTTATAAACACAAAGTTTGCACCTTTGATTATTGAACGCGTTAATCTTACATCGGAAGATAATAGATTGATAGATGAACTTTCTAAGGAATTAGTGGTTCATGTCTAGGTAAGGTGAATCACAATCCGAATAAAAACCGCACTATAATCGAGATAGGGAATCAATGCTTGTTGGATAGGTGGATCAATCCTCGTTTGCTCGTTATAAATTTGATTTAAATCCTTAAAAGCTTGAATTTGTCTAGTTAGTTTACTTTTATCCGCATCTTAGATTAGTTAGTTTAAATTGGTTCGCAGCCCGTATCTTTCCCGGCTTTAGATCATCTCTCTTCGTCCAGCTTTTACGTTTTAGTTAAAGTTTAATTTACGTATTCGTTTAGTTTTATCCGTTATTTAGCTTAATAATCGTGACATAGGTTAGTTAGATAAAAACTAGAAATCACAATCGTTTAGTTCCCCGTAAGATCGACCCGGCATTAGCCTCCATACTACGATCCTTATACTTGAGGTTAACCGGATTATTACTTGTTTATTTTGTGTTGATAAAATCCGTGACAATACACGTGTTTGATAAAGGTATGAGCTGGATTATTTTCCGGGTTTGGAGCGGATCAATCGGTTAAATGGGTTAAATCGACTCCACTATATATATATATATATATATATATATATATATATATATATATATATATATATATATATATATATATATATATATGTATGTATGTAGTCATGTCATGCTTAATGATGTCCCAACACGATCGGAAAAAATGAGAGGTGAAGCCATCAGGACCCGCAGCACTATCTGGATCAATGGAAAGAATAATATTGTGAATTTCCTCACTCGTAGGGGTCGTAATAAGGCTCGCATTCTGATCCTCAGAGATTTGAGGCAGAATAAACGAATTCAAAGGAGCACCAATCCCTGCCCGGCTAGCCGTGAAAAGGTTTTCAAAGAACGTCTTCGAAGAAATCCGTATCTCGGCTTGATTGTCAATCCAATTACCATCATCTGCCTTAATACGATGGATATAGTTATGATTCCGCCTTTGCTTGCAAATAGCATGGAAGTACTTACTATTGGCGTCCCCCGCCTCAATCCATTTAACTGCTGCCATCTGCTTAAGAAATCGAGTCTCAATATTGTTGCATCTCTCATAATCCATAATAGCCCTATGGAGATCCGCATGGGTATCAAGAGACCCGACTTGATCATGCCTCAATGTTTTAACATTGACCTCCGCCAACGCCTTCTGTGTATTATCGAAAATATTCCCAAAAACAGCATGATTCCACTCAGTAAGCTTATATCCAAGCTTCTTCAGTTTAGTTGCCATGAGCCACATTCCTTGACCAACTTCTGGTTCAGCCCATACAGATTTAACAACATCATAAAAAGATCCGTCATCCGTCCACACATTAAGAAACCGAAAGGAAGACTTACGAGCGGTGATAGAACCACAAGTAGCGAGCAAAGGGCAGTGATCCGAGTGGACCCTTGGTAAGTGTAAAACCTTTGTCATATTAAAATGGTCCAACCAAGCCTCATTAAAGAAAACCCTATCAAGACGTTGCCACATATTCCGATTATGCCATGTAAATTGCGAGAAATGACGCCTCACTAAGATTATCCAATTGAATGCACTCATTAAAGTCCAACATGTCATTAGCCATAGGGGAGGCTCCACCCTTCCTTTCCTCCAGCATCCGAACAATATTAAAATATCCCTCTAAAAGCCATGGCCGTGTATTAACCTCTGCCCGATCCTTAACTGCGTGCCAAAGAGGAGTACGAGATTGACGAGAATGCTTTGCATAAATGCCAGACACCAAAAACATATCACCATCTGATCCGTGACCTCAGCCGTACACATCTGATCACAATCCGTGGGCAACGAGCAAGTAACCCCAGACTAGAAAAACCAAAATTTTCCTCGCAACAGAGATTGAGAATAGTCAAATCCCAGTTTAAGCCGAATGGTGGAACAAAGATTAACAGAACACAAGGGTTCAATCAACACTAAACCTTAACTTTATTACGTCTACAAATATTTTTGAGACAAGTTTGAGAAGAGACATTACCAATACCCCGAACATTCCAAAATAAAATGTTGATCGGACTAAACATTGAAAGACCGAAGTTGATAAGCTTGAGACGGAACCGAATCCGAAGTAGTTGTCGATTTACCTTTTTTCCTCCCCTTTTTAGCCGTAGCGTTAATCATAGAGGGACCATCCTATTTATTCTCCTCAGGAAGTTGAACCTCACTTGCTAACACAGCCGTGTCAATGGCCTCTCCATCATTCGTCGGGCTGTCATCAATAGGAGAGCCAGGAAGATCAGTGGAGGGCGGAACAATGGCCTCAGAAGTGTGCTCCTGTACGGGAACAGATTGTAAAGCCAACGCCGGCTGATCCTCTAATGGACACGGATCCAACTGTAAAATATCAGGTGTAGCTTCCACAATATCCGCATCCACCGTTGACGGAGAACTGATTGTTGGTAAAACAACCTCAAGATGATGAGGGGCCGAGCTAGTTGGTTGATCCGGCTTAATGCCCGACTGCTTAAAACGTTGCTCTAGCATCCTATGAAAATCCTTTAATTCGGTGAGGACCACGTGCCGAGAGGATCCATTGCCCGCCGAATGAGGACGATTTTCGTGTTGTCTTTCGCGGTCTTCCTTAAGAAGAGATTGATGAGAAGTCTCCATTAGTTCCTCCTCAGTAAGTGACTCAAGAATGCTAAATGATTTATGCGTAACTTTTGTATTAAAAGGTTGCGGACTTGAGGCTAAAGGAATTGAAGTATTTCTCGTAGATGGTCCAGCAGCTGTAGTCACACTATTTGTGTGCATATCAGACGGATTAATAGGAGTTACAGTACTATGTTGTTTCACTTGATAGACCTGTTGAGGCTTAGTCGGATTTGTTTCAGAATTACGCCTCTCGGTCTTCCTCGTTTGACCATTGCTCATGTTCGAATTCTTTCACATATTCTCCGGTGGAGGATTTTCCGCTGACATTTCACCTCAGCATGACCAATGCGATGGCAAAAATAACAATAATCAGGCCAAAATTCTGCGTTAACTTCTTGCCAATGGCTAGTATGGACATCTTCACCCAACCAAATCTGAGTACACCGCGGTTTTAAAATATCAACCTCAACAAGAACCCGAGCGACCGACGGTCTCCTCATATCAGTGGTAGCAGCATCAGTTTGTAATGGTCTACCTATCAAGCCACCTATCTTACTCACATACTTCAGATTAAAGTAAGGAAGCGGAAGACCCGGGAGTTCAAACCAAATAGGGACCAATGAGCAATCAGCATTGCAGTGAAAATCAATCGTCCACTTAGAAAGCACAAAACGATTAGATCCCATAAACCATTCACGACGAGTAAATAGTCTATTATAATCCTCTTGACAACCGGGATGGACAAGGACATGTTTAGTATCATGAAGATCCACTTTGCAAGTAGCTTTCAGATCAAGACGCAAGAAAAACTTACGAATATCCTCGATACGAGGCCTGTAGTCAGGGAATCGGGCTATCAATGCATTCACAAATGGACGTGAAAGTATCTCTAGTTCATTACGAGAGACGAAGAAAGCTGGCTCACCTTTGCACGTACCATACACGCCAAAATCTGGTATCTCTGCTGTCGGGCTCGCTGTAGCAGCCGCATAGGACCTTGTAGGTTGGCCAGTGGCATCCGGAGGCTTAGGACCCCCGGACAAGTCAGGTGGCTCCGTCATCGAACCCCATCGGAGCAACAGAAAGCCGGCCCTTGTCGCAAAAGAACTCTAGTTACCAAGAAGGATGCTGAGAAATGGACCACCCCCGCAACTTTTCGAAAAACCAACAAACAATATGAATACTCGCCGGTGATGAACAGTTGGAGAGCAAGAAACAGGAAAAAACCGATGAAACCCTAACAATGCACATCGGATCTGCCAGCCCAAAAGGGTCTGTCCAACGAACGTGAGGATGAAGAAACAAAAAGGAAGAAACAACGTCGGAAGAAGGAATTATCTCAGACCAAGCGCCAGAAAACAACCCTAGAACCGAAAAACAAGACCGAAACCACAGATGACACAAACACGAACGCAGAAATCAGAACTCCGCCGGAAAAGCCACTACCAGTGGAAGAACCCGCCAATGAAGTCAATGTCCGCCGGTGAAGTCAAAACCCGCCGGTGAAAAACTCATGCCTCAGCTAAAGGAACTTTATTTCGTCAATGAAAAGTTACAAAAGGTGGGGGCTGATTGTTGGAAAGATTTCCGTCCTATTAGCTTATGCACTGTCTTCTCCAAGATCAACACTAAGATAATCACTCAACGGTTGAATGCGTATCACCCTATGCTTGTGGCGGATCAACAGTCGGGCTTTGTGCCAGGTCGTTCCATTACGGATAATATTCTTTTAGCTCAAGAACTGTGTAAGGATGTGAATAAGAAGATCCACAGCCCTAACATTATCTTAAGCTTGACATGGAGAAAGCTTACGATCGAATGGAATGGGGTTTCATTATGCAGATTTTGAGGATGTTTGGCTTTCAAGAGCTTTGTGTGGATCTCATCTTCCGGACTTTGGCGGATAATTGGTTCTATGTCCTTCTGAATGGTATTCCTTCATCCTCATTTCATGCGACTCGTGGTGTCAAACAAGGTGACCCTCTATCTCCTGCTCTTTTTGTTCTTGCAGCAGAGTATTTCGGGAGGCTTGTTAATGATTTCATGAACACCAACCCGGGTATGCATTATCATTCGAAAGTACGGGGGATACATTATTTGGATTTTGCGGATGATATGATTCTTTTTACTCGGTGCAATAAGAAAGGTCTTAAGCGTCTTAAGGAGGTTTTTCAGCATTATGAAATTGTTTCGGGACAACGTATTAATGCGAGTAAGAGCACGTTCATTGGTCATAAGTTGAATGCCACTCAACTTCATTGGATCCGGAATTCTTTGGGTTTTATGGGGGAGAGTATGCCTTTTCGCTATCTTGGTGCTCCTCTTTTTCGGGGACGGAATAGAATCAGCTACTATCAAGACATTCTTGACAAGGTTCATCATCGACTTTTTCATTGGGGAAGTCGGTTGCTGTCGTTTGGGGGTAAACTTATATTGCTGAGGCATGTGTTAACTTCTATTCTGATTTTTATCCTTCAAGTTTTGGTCCCTCCTAAAGAGGTTATTCATCGTTTACAACGTCTTTTTAATAAATTTCTTTGGGATGGCGGATGCAACGCTGGCCATATTCATTGGACGTCGTGGGAAAGTGTTTGTAAGCCTACGGAGGAAGGGGGTTTAGGGGTGTGAAATATTATTGAAGTTATGGATTCCTTTGCGGTTAAATTGTGGGTTCGTCTTCGTATGAGGCAGGGGATTTGGGCCCGGACTATCTATAGTACTTATGTTGCTGATCAGTCGCCCCTGCAAGCTTCCCTTCCCAGAAATCCGATGCAGATGGTTAAGAAAGTTTGGCAATTGCGTGATATTGCTGAATATGCTATCACATGGAAGGTCAATGACGGTAATATAGATTTTTGGAGAGATAAATGGATGACCGTTGATTTGGGCGATCCTCCGGACAATGAATTTAGGAAAGTGAAGGATTTCTTTGTGAATGGGAGGTGGAATGTTCCTCTTTTACAAGAGTATCTTCCTCTACATATTGTGGATGAGATTTTATGCATACCATTTCAACCTGACCAGGACGACGAGTTGATATGGACATTAAATTCGGATGGGCATTTCAGTACTAAGTCGGCGTGGAATATGCTACGTTCTCACAAACCGGTTCGTCCTCTCTTCAAGTTAATTTGGAACAATATGGAATTATAAGAGATGAGTTGGAATTGGCTTGACGAAATTGGATAAAGATGAAGAGATCCGATCCTCGCAGCTCAAACGGGCGTCTACCGATCTTGAACGAGCGTCCGTAAGTGAACTGGCGTCCATGCAGCGTCCATAATCGTATTTTACATTCATAGAGTTCAGACGGAGGATGAACGAGCGTTTACTCAGCGTCCAGGCATTCTGGACGGGCGTCCACGAGACCAGACGGGCGTCCGTTGCCGACTTAACCCTAGCCGACATCAAATTCCTATAAATATAGCAGCAGCCTCTCAACCCTAATTCATACAAAAAATCATTGAGATCGCAATTTTACACCAAAAGCTGCGGCCACAAGCCTTTTTACACAGAGATGAATTTCTCCAACCCAACAATCATCTCCAATATGATTGTTGGCTAGAAACCTTGCAGTGAGTCGACGGAGGAAGCTTATCAACAACACAACCAACTAGAGAGTTCGATGCTTATGTTTAGTGAGTTTATTTCGTAGTTTTTCATTACTTTGGATCTGTTTTGTATTGCTTAAGTTTTATTGAATTAAGATTTGATGAAACGATCTATGTTTAATTTATGCTTGAATAAATTTATGAAAGTATGTTTATTTAAGTTCTCTTTTATTCAAAGTAATGCATCTAATTGTGTTTTAAGAGATTATGCATGATTAGTTGAGTAAGAGTTTGGAAACAACCTCGTGATTTCGTTTTGATTGCATGTTTAGTTTATTTGAAAAGATAAACGGAACCCTAGAATTTGGTTGAAGAAATTTAATTGAATTCGTGAATAGATCACTACTAAAAACTACATCTTAGATCACCATCTAGTTGGGGGTTGTTGGTTGATGGGTGGATTCGTTGCCTTGCTGTGTTTTCCTTTAATTGTTTTAATCGAATCGTGTAGATTAAGTTTAGTTTAAGTTCTAGTTTTATAAACCCTAAGTCCCTGCCGTTTTCCTGCACTTTTTCGCTTCGTTCACAATCGGACGCTCGAACAATATGCTACCTCTCAAGATTTCTTTCTTCTGCTGGAGACTTATCAATAATGTTCTTCCTACTAATTCGAACATTCAACGGTGTGGTATTACATTGGTTTCTAAGTGTTTTGCGTGCCATCAAGGGGAAGATCTTCGTCATATTTTCATTGAGTGTCCTTTTGCCCAGTCTATCTGGATTCATTTTATGAATCAATTTGGCCTTCGATTCACTCCTACTACTGGGATTTTTCCTATGTTTAATTTCTGGATAAACTATTCGGCCCACATATATAACATGCACCTTCTTGTACCGGCTACGGTGTGTTGGGGCATTTGGACGGAGAGGAATAAGTGTAGACATGAAGATTTTTGTCCGTCTATTCAGCGTACCAACATTCTCATTGAGAGGATGATTAGACAGGTAGCTTTCCGCAAGGTTGTTGATCGTAAACATATTGGGATTGATTGGAATGTTCCTTTTTTCAAGCCTTTCATGGTGAAAACTCGGCCCAAGCGTCGACTAATCCAATTATGGTGGAATCCTCCTCATGTCGGTCGGGTGAAGCTCAATGTAGACGGTAGTGTCAGAAATGGAGTTGCTTATGGGGGTGGAATTATTCGGGATTCTCATGGAAACTTTGTCGTTGTGTTTCATGCCGGCTTCGGCCATGGGAATGTTCTTGATGTTGAAGTGAAGGCGCTGCTCTTTGGTATTCGTTTGCGTCCACATGTTTGGCCTCTTGATATTGAGACTGACTTATTTTTGTTTCTCGTGTGATATCGGGAAATCATAGTGGAGGTTGGCCCATCTACATCTCGATTGGTCAGATTTCGGCTTGTCTTCGGGAAATACAACACAATATTTCTCATGTTTTTTGGGAATGTAATAGAGTGGCGGACAGCTTTGCAGCTATGGAAGGGGACGATATGACGTTTAATCATCTTAACGACGTGCCTTATCATATTCAACAGCTTATTAGTGATGATTTACATGGCCCTTGTTGGTCCCTTGAAAAGGCTTTGGTTAAGTTTAGGGGGGGGGGGGGGAATAAACTTAACACTTAAAACTTTTGGAGTTAACAAACTCAGCAACTTCAAAGCAGCCCTACCGATACCTCCCGCAGTCCGTCGACACCTCGCAGCTCGCCGATCGATACACGTAGTCTACTGATAGTTGAGTTTACTGAATTTGTGCAGCGGAATTATATAAAAAATTAAGCCTTAATACTTGTTGTTAAATATGATACTAAGTATTAGATACTCGTAGTGTATGTGTGTGATTTCGGTTGCTAGATTCGGTAGGTTGATGTGTATAATAAATTAAATGCGAAATGTAAATGCGAGAAAGTAAGTAGGCGATTTTATAGTGGTTCCAGGTGGTGTAATCCTGTCAGTCCACTCTTCTCCTGTGATGTTGGAGGTAATTCACTAGAGATCTTTGATGTATCTGTTACAAAGATTTCTAAGTTTCTTGTCCTTCACCAGTAACTATGGCTTCACAAACTGAAAACTAGGAACAAGTAGGATTGCTGCTCCAAAGTCTTCCACTGGTCCTTGAAAGGTAGGATTGCCTCTTCACCAGCTCCACCACAAACAACAGATGCTTCACTGTCTTCAGCAGGTTCATTGTCTTCAGCAGGTTCTTTGTAAAATAAAGATTGAATCAAATAAATGATTCAGTTGCAGCAGCTTGATTAGGATGATATAATCAGCAGCTTGCGGTCTTCAAGTGTGTAAACTTGATGTAGCTTGAATACAGAATGCACTTGAAGATTTTCTCTCGGATCGCAAGGTTAAGCTCGTAGGTTCAAGCAGGGTGTTCTTGCAACTCAGAATTATTTCTTATATTTTTCTCTTAAAAGTTCGTCATCTTTTTCTGAGTTGAAAGTCCTCTATTTATAGGTAGGAGTCCATGTGACTTGTATTTGAAATTCAAATGTGACCGTTCCTGGTTTTGTCCCATTTGACTTGCTTTCTGTCATTATTCATAGGACTGACACTGTCAGAATCCTTTTTGACCGAATTCATTCTGTCCACCCTTTGACTTAAAACCATTGGATAAAGTCCTGAATCATCCCAACGTCTTTTTAATCTCAGCCATTGATTTGTTTGATAAATCAGAGGTAGTTGACTGTCTTTATCCATGTAATCTTAAATTAACCGAGGTATATATATCAACAGGTTCATCAGTCTGCTGAGATACCTATCAGTCTACTGAACTATGATTTGCTGTGTTTAAAACACAATGCAGCAGACTTCTTTTATCTAACTTTTATTGGAGAAGTTAGATTACACCTTTTTGCAAATAACTAAGTTCCAATCACCATTCAACTTAAGGAACTTAGACCATCTACACAAGGTATATGTAATCAGTTTAGGCCATCACAGACTTGCCTGAATTCTGATTCCATATCCTTGACTTTAATTACTAAGTTTGATCCCTTAGCCTTCATTAACTGAGTTTGAGCCCTCAGCCTTCAGTCTTCAGCGGGTTCCTGACTAGTCTACTGACTTGTCTACCCTACTGATATAGACCGTCCGTCGATATAAATCAGCTGACTATTACAGTGCTTGTTTGATCAAACCTAGTCGAAGATCAAACTCTAATAAACCTATACATTTGATCTAGACATCTTTTTGCCTTTGCTCTATAACAGTTAGTCTGACACTCATCCCTAACACTTAAAAATAAGTCCAACAATTTCCCCCTTTTTGGTGATGATGCCACTACCCTCACATAACGGCAAAGCAAAAATATTAAAACAAAAACAGAACAAATTTCAGTCATCTTTCATTATAATCATTTGTTCACATTATTACAGTCTTGATACAGCAAAGATAAAACAGATTAAGTATGCTGATCTACTGTCTTCTTTCTCTATCTTGTCTGGCCTTCTCTACTTGCTCTTGGTAGGCTCTTATTTCTTCTATCATGTCTCTCATCCATTCATTTTCAATTAAAGTGAAATCAATGTAGGGATTCACTTCTTTCCACCAGTTCTATGCTTCAGGTAGGATGAGATTGATTTGATTCACTCTGAATCCAAATTTCATGTATAATTCTTTGAATTCATCAAGTGAGTCCTTTGCTTTAGTGATAGGCAAACTCCTTTCACCTCTACCACTTCTTCCACCTCTGTAACTTGCCCTTAAGGCTTTGACTCTTGCTTCCCAAAACTTCAATCCCAAGAATGAGTTTAGACCTTCATGAAATCCCTTGTCATGATAAGGTTTCCTCCTGTTGAAGTACTCATTCTTGTATTGTTTAAGGAGATCATCAGTAAGTTGAACTCTGCCAGGTGCAGGTTCCCTGAATGCATTTATCTCGTTCTCCCATTTCTTCTTGGAAAAAATCCTTGCAGCCTCTTTTGCTACTGTTGTTTGGCCCTCTTCCCCCTTAGTGACATCATCAACAAAACGGGAAAGTAAGCCATGAACACTCTCCTGTGTGATAACCAGATTATTTAGTTGTCCTTCCATAATTTCAGTTCTTGTATCAACTGCAGTAATCCTTGATTGCAAAGTTTGCTCCAGTAGATTTATCCTCTCAGTAAGTTTAGGATCCAATCCAGCAGGTTGAGATGTTCCAGCAGCCTCAGCAGGCTTAGGTGTTTCAGCAAGATTATCAAGTTTTTGATGGATAGATGCAAGTTGGTCTTTCAAAAACTTTTCCTTCAGTGTATTTCCTTGCCTGATTCCCCTCACATCTAGAATAAGATCATTAACAGCATTTTGAGTAGATGTGAAGTTTGAAGCAACTGTTTCAGTAGATTGTCTGTTGTTGTCCACTAGCTTCATCAGTTCTTCAAATCTTTGTTCCTGCCTGTCAAGTTGAGCTCTTAATTGTGTTATGTCATTTCTGACTGCCCTCAACTCTTCCACAACATGTTCTGGTACTCCACCAGTCATTTCTCCAGCAACTCCATCAGCAGGCTCTTCTACATTATATTGAGCCCTTTGTTTGCTGATGACCATTGCTTTACTCATATCTCTCCCAGAAGGGGGAGGTCCTTCCTCAACCATAGCACCAAGAATATCTTCCATTATTGGATCTTGTGCAGGTTCATCAGCAACAACTTCTTCCTCATACAATTGAAACTCTTCATCACTGTAGTCATAGTCCAACAGTTGCTCATCCTCATCAATAACAACAGACTGTTGACCATCCTTCCCTACAGTGGTCTTGACTTCAGTAGGCTCCACTATAGCAGCCTCTACAACAACAACAGCAGGGGTTTCCTCCAAACCCAAAGATTGTTCCGACCTGTGTCCAGGTGCTGTTTGTAACTCAGCAGCCTGAACCTCCTGTTCCAACCTTTGTTCAGGTGCTGTTTGAAACTCAGCAGCCTGAACCTCCTGTTCCAACCTTTGAGGATTGAATACAGCCTTATTGTCCACTTGAAATCCTTCAGCATGACCAATCTTTGTTAGGATAGTGGCAGTTTTAGTAAGAGTGTCCTCAATGTCAAATCCATCTTGATATTGAATTGAGTCCTCTGAACTGGCATCAGGTTCATTGTGATCAATAATCCTTTCTTCATCCAGATCAATACTTTGTTGATCTTCAGATTGTGCAATAGGTTCTTCAACAAATAAAGTAGAGGATTCATCAACCAACCTGTTTGCAGTACCACTTATTCCATCATTGATCAATGCCTCCAGGTCATCCATGGTGAGATCCTCAAGATCCTCATCCATCTCTCCAGTCTGCTGGCCCTCAGCAGACCTACCAGTATCAGTGGGTTCAGCTTCTGCATCATTAGTGGCTCTTTGACCAGTGGCTTCATTTGTTGTTTCTCTAGCCACTCTACTTGTCTCCCCAGGGAACATGGGGGGCCATCATCAGAATCAGATGAATCACTGTCTGGTGTGTACTTTGGATCTCTGAACATAATTACTCCACGTTTCTTTCCTTCATTCAATAGATCCATCAGCCTAGATTGTAGCATGGTTGTATCTATCAAGTCCAATAATTCGTCCACACCCACTACCGATCAAATGCCCATTCTTCAAATCCACTCATTGGATCAGCAGCTGGTTTTGTTTCTTGTAGAATCCAAACTTCCATTGGAAATAGTTTTGCACTTTTCTGAAGTTAGGATCTACTTTGTCCTTCTTAGATGCCTTCTCATATGGCATAGTTGGCTTTCTAAGAGCTGTTTCAGTAGCTTGATGACCTCCAAAGGTCTCAACAAGCAGACTGAAAGTTTCTTCCACAGATGCTTCTAGGTCAGTAAATTTCTCAGGTTGTATATTAGTCCCTACTACCTCCATCTGTAGCACACTTTCTTCCCCCTGACTTATATGCTCTTTAGCAGGGTTAACAGGAGACTGTTCTTCCCCCTGAACTATTGCAGGAATTGCAGGGTCTTGTACAAGTGTTTCAGTTACCATAGCAGATGTAGACTCAGTGGTGTGCTGTGGTTCTTCAGAAGAATCTACGCAGCCCGGTATAGTAGATCGTCGTTATTCTCCAAGCAGGTTGCTCAACAACAACCTCTGCATCCTTATTAGGCTTGATGATTGTTAAAGGTTCTGCCTCAATAGCCTCTTCTACTTCTTCTGCTTCTTCTTCCTGTTCACTTTGAGCCTTTAAGATTTTCAATTGTTTCCCTTTTCCATGTTTCTTTTTGTGGAGAATCTCCTTCATCCTCTTGGAAAGTGGCTCATCATCAATTTCAATCACAGTAGACTTCCTCTTTCTACTGGCTTCTCTCTGTTGTTCCTTGAAAATCTCAACAACATTTTTCTTCCTTGCAGGAGTAGGTTCAGTAACCTCAATCTCTACTGGTCCCTCAGTGGACTCAGCAGGCTCAGCAGTTTGTTTTCTTGTCTTTCTAGGCTTTAACATCTCAGTAATCTTCTTTGTATCAGCAGCCTTCCTTTTCTCTGTAATCTTCTTTGGTGCAGCAGGCTTAACAACTTTCTCGACCTGCTCACCTCTTCATCACCATCATTTCCATCATCATCACTCTCAGCAGCCTCAACAACACCTTCTTCATCATCATCCAGACAAGGGATAGCATAATCAATCTCTTTCTTGTATCTGGATTGGTTTATCTTTTCAGGTGCCACATCAGGAATCTCCAAATGATTCAGCAGGGCCTGAACCATTAATCCTAAGGGTAAGGCCTTGGATTTCCTTTTCCTTCTCTTTCTTCTTTGGCTACTTTCTTCATGTAGTGGATAAAGTATCCAGCCCAATCAAATTTCATACTTCTACAGATAATCATCAGCAGCTCTATCTTGGGTCCTAATAGAGTATCCATACTTCCAACCAGCCCTAATATGTTCTTAGCAATGATTTTGCTCAGCAGGTTGTATTCATAACCAATGTGTTTCACATTGATGCCTAGAGTTGATTTGATGGCATCATTGGTCTTGATTCTATCAACAAAATCGATCCTTGACAATCCCATTTCCTCAGGATTTACAGGAGCATCTATTACCTCTTCAAAACCAAAAATTTCCCTCAGCAGACTTGAGGAAACTTCAATTTCTTGAGCATTCACAGTTGTTTTGAATGCTTCTTCTCCTTCCTTTATCACAATATTCTTCCAAAAACTAACAACATTTGTGTACGAGATTGTTTCCAATCTTTTGTTCAGTACATTCTCAAGGCCTTCATATCTTCTTATTCTTCGACCAATGTTAATAGCTAACTCTGTTTTATTAGCATCAACAACAAAACCTCTCACACTTTGGCTTGTTCCGACTTGAACATCAGTCTTTTCCGCCATTGTTAAAAGAAAAAGATGAAGAAGAAAGCTTGTAAATCTGTGTTCACACAGTGTAAAAACAGAGATATAAACAGATTTGCAGTAGAGTGTTTCATCTGTGTATAGGTCTGTATATATAGACAGAGAGTGGTTGTAACTGTCAGTGCTCGTACATCCACATTAACCACGATTAATCTGAGTAACTGCTAACTTGACACGTGGCCTATTTCTTCTCCATAACGTTTGTAACCGTTGGATTGTGTTAACTCCAGTTATAAAGGATGAAATAAATATCCCGCCAATCTGCTTTTTGACATTAATAAGTTTGACTGTGTAACGTAACATTCAGTAGACTTGTTATCAGCAGGGTTGGTTCAGCAGCCTGCTGATAAGGTCACTCTGCCGATGCTTAAATTCCTTTGTATTGTCTAACTGATAATACAAGATGATGTTTAATACCAATGACTGATCTGTCAAGTGAGCTCACCCAACATGACAAAGACCAATCCCCTTGGCAACCTCATTTGCTCAACTGTCCAACAATAAGTACATGGAATTGTTGATACCAATGACTAATCTGCTAAGTGAGCTCACCCAACATAGCAAAGACTAATCCCCTTGGTGAATTCCAATATACTGCTGATTATCAGTCAACTTTAATAATTCCAAGTTCAGTCCTTAGTTTAGCAAACCTTTCACTATCAAGTGGTTTAGTGAACATATCAGCAAGTTGATCTTCAGTAGAGATATACAGAACCACCACATCCTTCTTTTCAACATGATCTCTTATAAAATGATGTCTCACATCAATGTGCTTGGTTCTTGAGTGCAAAACAGGATTTTCAGTAATTGCAATTGCACTTGTGTTGTCACACATGATTGGAATTTCTTTTTCTTCAATTCCATAATCCCTTAATTGTTGTCTTAGCCAAAGTACTTGTGCACAGCAACTTCCAAAGCAGCAATGTATTCAGCTTCAGCAGTGGAGGTTGATATTGAGTTCTGTTTCTTGCTGAACCAGGAGACCAGTCTATTTCCCATTAACTGACAGGTTCCTGTGGTACTTTTTCTATCAATCTTGCATCCAGCATAATCAGAATCTGAGTAGGATATAACCTTGAAACTTCCATCCTTGGAATACAATATCCCTACTCCCAAAGTCTCTTTTAGATATTTAAGAACTCTTTTGACTGCATCTAAATGACTTTCTTTAGGTTTGGATTGAAATCTGGCACAAACACCTACAGCAAAGGATATATCAGGTCTGCTGGCAGGAAGGTACATCAGACTGCCTATCATCCTTCTGTATAAGGTCTGATCAACATCTTTGCCTTCTTTATCTTCATCCAATCTGATATTTGTACTCATAGGAGTTGATATCTTGGTGCTGTTTTCCATACCAAGCTTCTTCAGCATCTCCTTGGTGTACTTGGTTTGATGAATGAAGATTCCATCTTCCATCTGTTTAACTTGCAATCCTAAAAAGTAGTTCATCTCTCCCATCATACTCATTTGGAATTTGCTCTTCATTAGATTTGCAAACTTCTCACATAGCAATTCTTTTTCAGAACCAAATATTATGTCATCAACATAAATCTGTACCAGCAGGGTGCTGTCCTTCTCATTGATTCTGAAAAGAGTCTTATCAATGGTGCCTTTTGTAAAACCATTGTCCACCAAGAATTGAGATAGAGTCTCATACCATGCTCTTGGTGCTTGTTTCAAACCATAAAGTGCTTTGTTGAGTCTATACACTTCATCTTCTTGATCTTTAACTTCAAATCCAGGAGGTTGCTGAACATACACTTCCTCCTCTTGAATGCCATTTAAGAAAGCACTTTTGACATCCATTTGTTAAACCTTGAAGTTCTTATATGCAGCATGTGCCATGAATAATCTGATAGCTTCCAATCTTGCAACAGGTGCATATGTTTCATCAAAATCTATTCCTTCTGCTTGAGAATAGCCTTTTGCAACTAGTCTTGCCTTATTCCTTACAATGGTAACTGATTCATCAAGTTTGTTTCTGTATACCCATTTTGTACCAATGATATTAGCATGACTAGGCCTTTCAACTAGTGTCCAAACTTGATTTCTTTCAAATTCATTTAATTCTTCTTGCATAGCAATTATCCAATCTGGATCTGAAATTGCTTCTTCAACAACTTTAGGTTCAACTTGAGATAGAAAACAAGTAAACATTGCTTCTAATTGTGTTCTAGTCCTTACACCTTGCTGAATGTTGCCAAGACTTGTTCAGCAGGGTGATCCCTTAACCATTGTGGATTCTAGTTAGATTGATTCTCAGGAACCTCATCTTCAGTAGAGTCTGCTGTATCTTCAACAGGGGGTTCAGCAGATCCGTGAACTGTTTCAGTTGTTGCATCAGTAGTATCACCAGCAGGGTGTTCAGCAGGGGCAGAATCAGAAACTTTTAAGTCATTAAACCTTTCCAAAAATTCAACACCATCCGGATCGTGACTTGTAAGTTCTCAAAGCAGTTCACAACCTTCATCTTCCATACCAGTGAACTTAGGTTCATCAAACACAACATGTATTGTTTCTTCATGTTTTAGTGACCTCTTGTTCAGTACCCTGAATGCCTTGCTGACTGAAGAATATCCCAAAAAAATTCCTTCATCTGATTTAGGTTGGAATGTCTTCAAATGTTCCTTATGATTCAATATAAAACACTTACTTCCAAATGGATGGAAATAAGATATATTGGGTTTTCTTCCATTCCAAACTTCATAAGGTGTCTTCAGCAGCTTCTTGTTCACTGATGTTCTGTTTTGTGTATAGCATGCTGTATTAACTGCTTCAGCCCAATATCTTTCAGGCAACAATGCTTCACAAATCATTGTCCTTCCTGCTTCTTTTAAAGTCCTGTTTCTTCTTTCAGCAACCCCATTTTGCTTAGGTGTACCAACAGCAGCAAGTTGATGTAGTACACCATTCTGTTCACAGTATTCTCTTATAACTTTATTAAGAAACTCAGTACCCTTGTCTGATCGATTTTTACTACTGTTAAACTTTTCTCATTTTGTAATCTTTCCAAAAGATCAGGCATCTTCTTGAGTGTTTCACTTTTCTTGTTCATAAATACCACCCAAGTGTATCTAGATTAATCATCCACAACCACTAAGGTGTATTTCTTTCCTGTAACACTTGTTGGTGTAACTGGTCCAAAAAGATCCATATGCATCTGCTCCAAGACTCTATTAGTTGATTTCTTAGTCTTTGATTTGAAGCTTGATTTGGTCTGTTTACCTTGCTGACATGCATCACATATAGTATCTTTCTTGAATGTGATCTCAGGTAAACCAATCACCAGTTTCTTCTTCATCAATTGATTGATGTCATCAAAATTTAAGTGATTTAATTTCTTGTGCCATAACCAATTGAGTTCTGACTTGGTATGCACAATCAGGCAGGTTTCTGGAACTGCAGTAGACCAATCTACAATGTACATGTTTTGTTGTCTTCTGCCAACCAATACAACTTGATCACCTCTTTCACTGATGACAATACAGTTGTTTTTGTCAAAAGTGACCTTGTATCCCATGTCACAGAATTGTCCAGTGCTCAGCAAGTTGTAGTCCAGTCCTTCCACATAAGCAACATTTTTTTTATTGTAAGTCCATTCCTAACAAGTGTGCCATATCCTTTTGTATATCCAGGTGTATTTTTGTTGCCAAAATTCACCCTTGGACCATCCTTTGTCACAAAATCTGACAAACAGTGCTTATTCTTTGTCATATGTCTGGAACATCCACTGTCAAAGTACCAGACACCCTACAAAACAAAGTTAATACATTTTAGGTACCCAAACCTATTTGGGTCTATAATGGTCAGTGGTAAGCATGACCCCTAGGATGTTTCCATAAGGTCTTCTCCTAAAAGTGTCATACTTTGGTTCATACATGTATTCTACACATCCATAAGTTCTAACAGTTGGTTGTGTAGGATTCACATATGTTTTATGGCTTTTGGTTTATAATGTTGTTTGAAGTGATTCTTGTTGTTAGAAGCATTGGCATAACCATTAGTCTGCTATCTGTTAGGAACAGCCCTGTAGTATGGAGTCTACTGAGGTCCCTGCTGAGGTCTTGTATAAGCCCTCTGCTGAGTCCTTTGCTGATTCCATTGCTTAGGTTTTACCCTAGAAACATGGTTATACTTGTTGTTTCTATCATTAGATGCAGGAATATTCCAATCATCATCAGTAGGGAACAATCAACCCTTCCCCCTGAGATAAGTATCCCTAGAATGATTAACATTTTTGGGTTTAGGATTCTTATCCTTGGAATGTTTCTGCTTCTTGCCTCTTTGTGGTCCAGTAGACTTGGTAGTAGGTCTGCTATCAGTAGGTCTAGAAGGCACAGCAATCCTATATTTGGATTTATTCTTTTTATTAGGAGTTGTTGACTTCTGATTTTGCTTATTTGAAGCATTCTCAGTAGGCTTTACTACCTCAGCAACCCTTTTGGGAGTTGGATCTTGTGCAGGCACAAACTTAGGACCAATCCTGGTGCTAGGTTCAGTGACATTACTGGATCCACTCTTGTTAGATTGTTGAGTTCCAAATCCAAGCCCTGTTCTATCACCATAAGGCTTTCCGATTTGTATGCGGTAGAGGAACAGATTCGAAGCTACCGAATGTTCACAGCTTATACTAATTCTGTCCAACATCTTTCTCTTTACCTTTGAGAACCCTTAATTCAGCATTCAATCATTCAACTTCTACTTGAAGAGCTTCTTTTTTAGCCTTCACAATCTCATAACCAGATTGTATTTTCCTCAGTTGATTAAGGATGGCATCCAAAGCTTCTTCATTGTAAGAGTTTCTAGGATTTGAACCACAAAGTTGATTCACAATCACTTCCAGCAGGAGTGTTAATTGATACAGTATTGTATACCTCCTCTGGTTTCATCCATATTAGCCATTAATGCATAGTCTTCCATATCAGCAACCAATGCTGTGTCATCTAATTCATTTCCCTTTTCAGGTTCCACTTCATATCCAGATCCATCTTCAGCAATCATAGCCTTTTTGCCAAGTCTTCTTTGTTGACTTTTGGTCTTCAATAGGTCTGGACAATCAGGTCTAAAATGTCAAGGCTTTTTGCAGTTGAAGCAAATATAATCTGGTTCCTTTTTCTGCTTTAGTTCAGGACATTCAGGCTTGAAGTGTCCTGGTTTCTTGCATTGAAAGCACAAGTAGTCATTGTCTTTCTTGGATTCTTCCTTCTTTTCACTAGATTTCCTTGTAGAATTCCTTGGGGAACCTCTTCCAGTTTTCATCATTCTGATCTTCTTGCTCAGTAGTGCAATCTGCTCTTGCATCTCATCCAGTAAGTCATCTTGAGCTTCTGATGCTTCTTCTTGATGTGAAGCAGCCAGTGCTGTTGTTTTTGGCTCTTCCTTTTCGTAGTAGGTGACAACTTCTTTTTGAATTCATATGCCTTAAGATCCGAGAACAACTTGAATGTATCCTCTTCATGCGATCTTCTCATTTCTTCTATGGCTGTCACCTTCATCTTCCATCCCTCTGTAGCAGGTAAAGCTTCCAAGATTTTTGTGTTGATTTCTTCTTTTGAGTAAACAACACTTAGTAGGGTGAGTTCATCCAGAATTGCATTGAACCTAGATTCCATTTGTTCAATGGTTTCATTGGGTTTCATTTCAAACTTTTGGAACTTCTTCTTTGCCACACTGATTTTATTCTTCTTTATTTCATCAGTTCCTTCACAGATCAACTGTATTTTGTCATAAAGTTCTTTAGCTGTTTTGCAATCTTTAACCTTCATGTACATATTGCTATCCAAGGTTCTATAGATGATATCAATAGCAATATTGTTGAGGTTTGCTCTCTTTCTATCTTCAGCATTCCATTCTCTTTTTGGTTTTGCAATGTACCGTGTCTCATCTCCCACAGTTACTAATTTGACAATCTCTAGTGGTCCATCTGTCAGCACATCCATCATTTCATCATGAGTTGCAGCAAGGTAACCCTGCATTCGACGTTTATATTCATCAAATCTATCTAGAGAGCACATCAGCATAGTTATAGCATACTAGTTGTTATCCATGATGCAAGTCTTTGAAAATCAGCGATTTGAAAGAGTTTTCAAAGTATTTTCACAAGCACAACAAGTAGGATTTCTTCAGAATAGAAGCACTGCTCCGATACCAATTGTTGGTCCCTTGAAAAGGCTTTGGTTAAGTTTAGAGGGGGGGGTGAATAAACTTAATGATGACAGTTAAAATATACATATTTATGTCATCAATTCTAACCTTAAATCGGAGTTAATTATATATATTTCATATTAAATCACGCGTTTATATTTATTATTTAATGATAAGTGACTATTAATGTGATAATTGGTATTTAACTGTTTTTATTATAAAAGAGCAATTAATTGTGTGATAAATGCTGATTTTGCAGATCGTAACGAATCGGGAGGATAATTGTCATGCAATCGAGAAATCTCAAGATAAATAAGGAAGAAAATCGGAGCATTAATGGAGAGACAAATCAGATCAGCATAGAAGAATGAAGTGGGGAACAAGTCAGACGAAGCAAAATTGAAAACGCGTAAAGAGGGAGGCTCGGTCGACCGAGCCATGCCATTCGATCGACCGAGCGTAGCCGTTCGGTCACCCGGGCCTGATCAGATTAACGCGTCTTTATCTTCTGGATCCTTCTTATGTCGGCTACAACCCCTATATAAGCAGCAGCCACGATGCTGAGAACCATACCATTACAACACAAGACAATTTATACAATTTGAGTTTTTAAGTTTTGTTTTCTTTTCTTTTGTTCATTGTGGATTCATCGGATTCTCCGGTTGGGGAGCGTAATAAAGAGTGGGAGTCACTCTCGTCTTCGAGGGTATGACTATTCAATTATGCAATCTTTATTCGTAGATCTGATGTATTTTATTATAGAGTAGTTTTTCTTGTATTGATTGCGTGATGTAGATTAATTTACGAACCCATGTGTTTAGGTTAGAAACGTTAAGAAGTAATCATGATTTGTACCGGCACAGAGCTGTGTTCGGTCAACCGAGACATGTCATTCGGTCGACCGAGTGCTGTCGTTCGGTCGACCGAGCGTGGTGATGTGTAGGGCAATATTATGATCGGCTTCGACTACGTCAGATTCTCTGATTTGGAATTAAAACGAATAATTAAACCTGATCAACTTAATTATTTGTCATCATAATTAACATGAAACCTAAAAAGTTATTGTTACTTAGGATATAGATTGAATCGGCATCTAAGAATGTACGCCTCAACATAGGAATGTTGCTTGGATGAGGTTACGGTTTATACCGGCATCCCTAGTTTCGTACTTGTGTCAGAAGTTATATGAGATGGATGCCCAAAAGGTGAAGTCACGTAATGGAGGCACGATGATTTAGATGGCCTAATCGGAGCTAAATCTACCTTAGGGGATGACTCCCGTAGTCATAATAATTAATCTTTAACGTTTGTTTTATCTCGTTATCATCCTAATTCACATGGGGGAGTTATAATCTACTAGCGTAATCAATACTATTTGTTTAGATAATATCAACAATATTATCCGTGTTTGTAGTCCTTAGTTTGTCTTGGTAGTATTCTCTTGTCTTGTGGTCGTGTCTGTCTTATTTACTACGTTGAGTTGGTCATAGACTGTCCTTTCAATTTAGTTCTAGTATAAGTAAGTTGTGTTTTGTTTGTGCCGAGTCTCTGTGGGATCGACCTCGACTCTATCTAGCTATACTGTGATTGAACCTAGTTCTCTTGCTAGTTGGTTATTTAGTATCGGGTATTTTTATTACTTGACCCGTACTGTCATCAAGTTTTTGGCACCGTTGCCGGGGACTCGAGTCATTAAATTAAAATATAGCTTATTTTATTATAACTGGATTCGCAAATATTCTGTGAATAAGAGTCTGTATATTAAACAGTGTCGTTAAAAATAAATTAAAAAAAAAAAAAGTGTTCGGTCGACCGAACATCAGCGCCCGGTCGACCGAGAGTTTATTTTTCTGTTTCTGTTTTTACAGTATTCTGTTTCTGGTTTATTTACAATTTTTATCCGTTTCGAGTCTGTTTTAGTTAATTATAGGTTAGTAAAGGCTTAGCCTTTATAGTAATTGATTGTTTTACTTTTTTTTGTAATTTTATAGTATACAACTCGGAGATCGAAGGAACCGCTTGAGCCATATAATCCTGAAATTGAGAAACTTTCAAGGTGGAATAGAAAGTTATCTAGATAATTGGCTAGACAAGAAGAAGGCCATTCAACCAATCATTCTGAGCAGTCTGAATCCGAGACAGAAATGGCATAAATTTCACAAAATCCGAATCAGGTACACAATGCTGAAAATATTGTTATTAATGATGCCAATAATATGAATGCAAATGCTAATAATGAGAACCAAGCCCTAGTTCAAGGAGCGAGGCGTACTTTGCAAAGTTATGCAACGCCCACTATTGAACAGTTCATTCCTGCTATCGTAGCACCGCAAGACCCTGCGGAAGCTTATCACCCTAGGCCTAATGTAATTCAAATGGTGACCAACTATTCCACTTTTCATGGAATCCAAAACGAGGATCCTGGTGTTCACGTGACGAACTTCTTGGAGATCGTTAGCACAGTGAAACCAGAACTAATCCCTGAGGGTAACATTCATCTTAAGCTTTTCCCTTTCACTTTGAAAGATAAAGCTAAGCAATGGCTTCTCTCTTTAGAGGCTAGATCTATTCATACTTGGGAACAATTGTTGCAAAAATTCATGAATAAGTACTTCGCTTTAGGAAAAACTTTTAAGTTACACCAAGACATCTTAGGATTTAAGCAACAACCCGGGGAAAGTTTTGATCAAGCTTGGGAACGTTTTAAGGAGGCTATGAGAAAGTGTCCTCATCACGATATCTCTCTTTGGCTTTTAATGCAAACTTTTTACCATGGGTTGAGAGAGACTGAGAAAATTAGAGTAGACGCCTTCAGCAATGGAGCGTTTGTTCTTTTATCTCCTGAGGAGGCACAAGGAAAGATGGAACAAATAGCGATGAATAGTCAATGGGGAGGCAATGACATAGCTACTGTAAAGATGGCCGCTGACATATTTGAAGATAGTGCATCTACCAAAATCTTAGAACAATTGTCTGTTATCAATAACAAGGTAGATGGAATGCAAGAAAGGATGGCAAGAGTAGAGAAAGGGACTGGAATCGAAGTAATTCCTCAAAGTTAGAATGCTGGTACTGAAGAAGCCAATTATATTGGAAAACAAGGAAATCAATGGGGAGGATATAAGCCTAACCATAACCATCCTGGATTCCGATATAGTGACCCCAATGCAGGAGAAGGGCCTAAACCGCCTACTACTTATGTACCCCAGCAAACTAAAACCTTTGGTTGGGAAGCTGCAATGGAAAAACTGAGTAATGTCGTTACTGACAATATGGGACAACTTTCAAAATCGATGGCAGATTTAGCCACTAACTTTAGCCAATATTGTCAAAAGACTGATGCTAAGGTGACCAACCAAGAAGCTTTAGTCCAAAATCTCACTCACCAAATAGGACAACTAGCTGAGCAAGTCTCAACTAGACCTCCTGGAGGGTTGCCAAGCAACACTGAGAAGAACCCTAAGGATTTGAATGCGATCATGACAAGAAGTGGAAAAGAAGTAACTCCACCATCCCTGCAAGAGAAAGCGAAAGTCACAGAGAATAAGGATGGTGAGCCAAGCAATGAGACTAATACTTCCGAGACTTTGCCTGAGCAAAGAACTTATAAAGAGCCTGCTGGCCCTAGAGTTGAACTTTATAATAACAAGTATCCAATTTTCACTGATGTCGATCCTTCAAATTTACCTTATCCGCCACCCAAGCCGAAGCCTAAGTTTGATAATAAAAGGTATAAGAAGTTTGTGGATATGTTCAGTAAGTTACAAATCAATATACCCCTAGTTGAAGCACTAGCTGAAATGCCTGAGTACACTAAGTTCTTGAAAGATGTTGTCTTGACTAAAAGGAAACTTCTAGATTTAGAGACCATATGCCTCAATGAGGAGTGCTCAGCCATTCTTCAACATAAGTTACCCCCAAAATGCAAAGATCCGGGAAGCTTTCTCATTCCCTGCACTATAGGTAACGTATGTCTAAATAAAGCTTTGTGTGATTTAGGGGCAAGCGTGAATCTGATGCCCCTATCTATTTTTCGGAAACTAGGCATGAAAGATCTTAAGAAGACCTCAATCACATTGCAATTAGCTGACCGTTCTGTCAAAGAACCTTGTGGAGTGGTTGAGGATGTGCTAGTAAGAGTTGAGAAGTTTGTATTCCCTGTCGACTTTGTGGTATTAGATATGGAAGCTAATTACGAAGTGCCCTTGATATTAGGGAGACCTTTCATGGCCACTAGTAGAACGCTAATTGATGTTTACAAAGGCGAGTTAGTGTTAAGAGTGAATGAAGAGAAAGTTGCATTTAATGTCTTCGACACTATGAGGCAACCTGATGATGGAGAGGATGCATGTTTCATGTTGGATTCCATTGATAGGATCATTCAAGAATTTCAACAACATGAAAGTATCAAGGATTTCTTAGATGCTGTCCTGGAAGAAGAAGATGAAGTCAAGTACGTGAGTAGTGAGGAGGAGAAAATGATATGGCCAGGATGTAGTAGAGGAACACCTAGGCCTGTAGAGGAAGTAAGTGCTGCGGAGATTGAAAGATTCTATCATAGACCAACGTGGCATAAGTACTTCGAACATAAACTCACTGGTCAAAAGTTGAAGACCTCTTTGGAAGAACCTCCCACTAATTTGACTTTAAAACCTCTTCCTGCAAATTTGAAGTATGTATTTCTTCAAGATGAGACTTTGCCACTGATTATATCTTCTTACTTGACGGATTTACAAGAGGAGAAACTAATGAGAATTTTAAGAGAGTACCGCGGAGCATTTGGATGGACCATAGCTAACGTTAAGGGCATTAGTCCTAGCGTATGTATGCACAAAATCTCCGTGGACCCTGAAAAGAAATCGGTTGCACAACCTCAGAGGCGTCTAACCCCACGATTAAAGGACGTGGTTAGGGATGAGGTTATAAAAATGCTAGAAATGGGAATCATATTTCCAATTGCTGATAGCGAATGGATAAGCCCTATCCACGTAGTTCCCAAGAAGGGAGGATTGACGGTGCAAGACAATGAGTTGAATGAGTTAATTCCTGTGAGGCTCATTACCGGTCATCGAGTATGCATAGACTTTAGGAAACTAAATGATACGACTCGTAAGGACCACTTTCCTCTTCCCTTCATAGATCAAATGCTCGAGAGACTGAGCGGGCATGCTTACTATTGTTTTCTTGACGGGTATTCGGGATACTATCAAATCCACATCTCGCCCGAAGATCGTGAGAAAACAACATTTACCTGCCCATATGGGACATTTGCATATAATCGAATGCCATTTGGATTATGTAACGCTCCCGCGACATTTGAACGATGTATGATGTCATTATTCACGGATATGGTGGAATATTTCTTGGAAATCTTTATGGATGATTTCTCCGTATTTGGAGACGATTTCGGTTCATGTCTCACACATCTAGCACGAGTGTTGAAGAGATGTGAGGAGACGAATCTTGTGCTTAACTGGGAGAAATGTCATTTGATGGTTACGGAAGGTATAGTACTTGGCCACCGCATATCAAAGAACGGAATAGAAGTGGATAGAGCCAAAGTTGAGGTGATCGAGAAATTACCTCCACCTACCAATCTTAAAACTTTGCGAGGTTTTTTAGGCCACGCCGGATTTTATCGTAGGTTTATTAAGGACTTTTCCTTAATCTCTAGACCTCTTACCGAATTATTGGCCAAGGATGTGCCATTTGTGTTTTCTAATGAATGCATAAAAGCTTTCAACGAAATAAAAAGTAGGCTGATTACCGCACCTGTTCTGGTCGCACCGGATTGGGATCTTCTGTTTGAACTGATGTGTGATGCAAGTGATATTGCTGTTGGCGCCGCTTTGGGTCAAAGAAAAGATAAGATCTTTAGGCCTATTTATTATGCAAGCCGGACTTTGAATGCTGCCCAAAGAAATTACGCCACAACGGAAAAGGAGCTTTTGGCCGTCATCTTTGCTTTTGACAAGTTTAGATCCTACTTAGTGGGATCTAAAGTCACTGTGTGGACTGACCATGCGGCTCTTAAGTATCTCCTACAAAACAAGATTCTAAGCCAAGATTGTTGAGATGGATTCTACTGCTGCAAGAATTTGACGTAGAAATCCGAGATAAGAAAGGAAGTGAGAATGTGGTGGCCGATCATCTGTCGCGCTTACAATTAAAGGATGGTGAGGAAGTACCTAAGATAGGAGAATCTTTTCCCGATGAACAACTTTTCTCCATCACCACCATAGGGGGACATGATGATTGTGTTGCTGTTTCTTCGCGAATAGAGGTTGTGAAGGAGAAGAAACAACCATGGTTTAGTTTGTTTGTTAATTATCTATCCGCAAAGTACCTACCACCAAATCTCACTGTCCAAGAAAGGAAAAAGTTCTTTAAGGATCTTAGACACTATTATTGGGATGAGCCTTATCTGTTTAAGCTAGGATCTGATAATGTTTTTCGAAGGTGTGTACCCGAGGAAGAGTATAATGATATCATGAAGTCATTCTTATGAAGTTGGAGGGCACTACGGGGGAGATAAAACCGCGGCCAAGGTCCTCCAATGCGGTTTTTATTGGCCGACATTGTTTAAGGATGCACACCAATATGCATGAGCATGTCATGCTTGTCAAATGACGGGAAATATTTCACGGCGGAATGAGATGCCACTTAAGAGCATCTTAGAAGTAGAACTCTTTGACGTTTGGGGAATAGATTTCGTTGGACCCTTCACTTCATCCCTATCTAACCGATACATCTTAGTTGCGGTTGATTATGTATCCAAATGGGTTGAGGCCATTGCTTCCCCTACTAACGATGCTAAGGTTGTGGTTAGATTCTTGAAAAAGAATATTTTTACAAGGTTTGGGACGCCTAGGGCGATTATAAGCGACAATGGTAGTCATTTTTGCAATAAACCTTTTGAAAGGCTGATGATTAAATATGGGGTTCGACATAAGCTAGCAACCGCATATCATCCCCAGACTAGTGGGCAAGTAGAAGTCACCAATCGAGAGATAAAGCGTATCCTAGAGAAAACTGTCAATACAACTAGGAAAGATTGGTCGTTACGCTTAGCCGACTCTTTATGGGCTTATAAGACTGCATATAAGACCTCGATTGGAATCTCCCCGTATAGGATTGCTTTTGGAAAGGCATGTCGTCTTCCTGTGGAACTTGAGCACCGGGCCATGTGGGCAACAAGGATGCTAAATTTTGATGAGACGTTGGTCGGTGAGAAGAGGATGTTAGAATTGACTCGCCTGGAGGAGTTTCGTTTAGAGGCATACGAGAATGCCAAGATTTTCAAGGAGCACACGAAGAAGTTCCATGACAAAAAGATTCTGGAGAGGACCTTTCAAAAGGGTGATCTGGTTCTCTTGTACAATTCGCGCTTAAGACTCTTCCCGGGCAAGTTAAAATCAAGATGGTATGGCCCATTTCGAGTATAGCAAGTCTTTCCTTCTGGAGCGGTGGAGCTATTCAATTTGAAAAATGGGTCCAAGTTTGTGGTCAATGGACATCGTGTGAAGCATTATCAAGGGCTTCCGCCTGGTGCTGAGGAAGAGGTTATGTACCTCGACGACCCTATCTATGTATAAACCATCTTGACCTGAGTCGTGCTAGCGACTATAAATTTAGAACTATTTGCTTATAACTAACTTTTTCGTTTTTGTTTTTAATAAAGTAGCATGCGCCTATCACGGTTTTTTTCATCTCGCCATGTTCCGAGTCTAAGTTCGGAATAAACGAGGTTTTTTCCTTGATAGCCGTCATGTGAGTTTTTATTTAGGTTTAAATTCCTTTTGGTATTATCTATGGTTGTATAAAATAAAGTGGCTTAAACTATTTTTAGGTATTTATATCTAATTACTGCCACATTATTTTATAACCTCCATAGACATAGTATTTGACGATTTCGTGGAGTTTGTTTGCTTATACATGATGTGTCTGTTTCTCCACGACGTGCTGAGGTTTACTCCGATATTGTTCCTTTACTTGGTGGCCGTTTCCAGAGCTAAGTCTTTTTCTTAACTTCTCATTTATTTTTGTCATTGAGGACAACGCCATATTTAAGTGGGGGGCAAGGGACTTAGCTGCTATATGTTGTGCTACAATATAAAAACTATAGAGGAACGGCAATATTGAGTCAATATTGAGCCAAATTTAAAAATTTTCATGGATAAATGCCAAGTTGTTTAACTCGTACCCTTAAACTTGTGAAGTTCTTATACTTAGAATTGATAGGAAAGGAACCAAGCTGCGTAAGTACGTGATCATGTTATACTTTTACGATAACATGTTAGTAAACTTAAGGATATTCATGCCAACGATTGCAAGTAGTTAGGTATTGTTCAATTACTCAACATGTGAATCGCTTAGTACCGAATGAATTATAATAATTGAAAGAAGTATGTGTACATTGCATAGATGATTGGTTATGCTTACCTAGTGTCGTTATTTATCAACTGATGTATTTTGATCTTCTAGCCATCAAAGCGGAGTAATAAGCTTGAGACGTACCTGTGTTTTGCCAATGCGTTAAAACACTGGGCTTGTAGTAAATTACCAAAGTATCCTTGAGCTTGTGGTAATATTCGATGCTATGCTTGATCTAAGATAGGGAGATACTTTAAAAAATTTTCTCCCTTGAGATTGGTAGTATTTGAAAAATATGAAGAATTGAAAAAGTTCAAGTTTTTAGAGGCTTTGAGTAGTACTCGGTCTCCAAGTCCAAAATCCCTATAGATACGCTCTTGCTTATTGTTCTAGTGCTTTAACCATTGCGAGGCATAAGAAGTATGAATGCTGATGTTGGTAAATTTTGATATGAAGTCTGCATAAACTCTAATCTTGCTACATTTATATAAAATCAATGCACATGCACACAATCACTTCGATTCATAGCGAGTAACGAATAATGATTATCTTATGAGCATGACTGGTATGAATTGACTCGAGTTTCTTGTGTAAGTATGAGTTGACCACGGAAAATGTTGTCTTGGGAAAGGACTTATTGATGCTTTGTTCGGGACGAAGCAAAGTTTAAGTGGGGGGCATTTTGATGACAGTTAAAATATACCTATTTATGTCATCAATTCTAACCTCAAATCGGATTTAATTATATATATTTCATATTAAATCATGCATTTATATTTATTATTTAATGATAAGTGATTATTAATGTGATAATTGGTATTTAGCTGTTTTTATTATAAAAGAGCAATTAATTGTGTGATAAATGCTGATTTTGCAGATCGTAACGAATCGGGAGGATAATTGTCATGCAATCGAGAAATCTCAAGATAAATAAGGAAGAAAATCGGAGCATTAATGGAGAGACAAATCAGATCAGCATAGAAGAATGAAGTGGGGAACAAGTCAGACGAAGCGAAATTGAAAACGCGTAAAGAGGGAGGGCCATGCCATTCGGTCGACCGAGCGTAGCCGTTCGGTCACTCGAGCCTGATCAGATTAACGCGTCTTCATCTTCTGGATCCTTCTTATGTCGGCTACAACCCCTATATAAGCAGCATCCACGATGCTGAGAACCATACCATTACAACACAAGACAATTTATACAATTTGAGTTTTTAAGTTTAGTTTTCTTTTCTTTTGTTCATTGTGGATTCATCGGATTCTCCGGTTGGGGAGCGCAATAAAGAGTGGGAGTCACTCTCGTCTTCGAGGGTATGACTATTCAATTATGCAATCTTTATTCGTAGATCTGATGTATTTTATTATGGAGTAGTTTTTCTTGTATTGATTGCGTGATGTAGATTAATTTATGAACCCATGTGTTTATGTTAGAAACGTTAAGAAGTAATCATGATTTGTACCGGCACAGAGCTGTGTTCGGTCAACCGAGACATGTCATTCGGTCGACCGAGTGCTGTCGTTCGGTCGACCGAGCGTGGTGATGTGTAGGGCAATATTATGATCGGCTTCGACTACGTCAGATTCTCTGATTTGGAATTAAAACAAATAATTAAACCTGATCAACTTAATTATTTTTCATCATAATTTAACATGAAACCTAAAAAGTGATTGTTACTTAGGATATAGCTTGAATCGGCATCTAAGAATGTACGCCTCAACATAGGAATGTTGCTTGGATGAGGTTACGGTTTGTACCGGCATCCCTAGTTTCGTACTTGTGTCAGAAGTTATATGAGATGGATGCCCAAAAGGCGAAGTCACGTAATGGAGGCACGATGATTTAGATGGCCTAATCGGAGCTAAATCTACCTTAGGGGATGACTCCCGTAGTCATAATAATTAATCTTTAACGTTTGTTTTATCTCGTTATCATCCTAATTCACATGGGGGAGTTATAATCTACTAGCGTAATCAATACTATTTGTTTAGATAATATCAACAGTATTATCCGTGTTTTAGTAGTCCTTAGTTTGTCTTGGTAGTATTCTTTGTCTTGTGGTCGTGTCTGTCTTATTTACTACGTTGAGTTGGTCATAGACTATCCTTTCAATTTAGTTCTAGTATAAGTAAGTTGTGTTTTGTTTGTGCCGAGTCTCTGTGGGATCGACCTCGACTCTATCTAGCTATACTGCGATTGAACCTAGTTCTCTTGCTAGTTGGTTATTTAGCATCGGGTATTTTTATTACTTGACCCGTACTGTCATCACTTAACACTTAAAACTTTTGGAGTTAACAAACTCAGCAACTTCAGCAGCCTACTGATACCTCAGTAGTCTGCGATACCTCGTAGCTCGCGCGATACACGTAGTCTACTGATAATTGAGTTTACTGAATTTGTGCAGCGGAATTATATAAAAAATTAAGCCTTAATACTTGTTGTTAAATATGATACTAAGTATTAGATACTCAGTAGTGTATGTGTGTGATTTCAGTTGCTAGATTCAGTAGGTTGATGTGTATAATAAATTAAATGCAGAATGTAAATGCAGAAAGTAAGTAGGCAGATTTTATAGTGGTTCCAGGTGGTGTAATCCTGTCAGTCCACTCTTCTCCTGTGATGTTGGAGGTAATTCACTAGAGATATTTGATGTATCTGTTACAAAGATTTCTAAGTTGCTTGTCCTTCACCAATAACTATGGCTTCACAAACTGAAAACTAGGAACATGTAGGATTGCTGCTCCAAAGTCTTCCACTGGTCCTTGAAGGGTAGGATTGCCTCTTCACAAGCTCCACCACAAATAACAGTCTTTCACACCCAACAGATGCTTCACTGTCTTCAGCAGGTTCTTTGTAAAATAAAGATTGAATCAAATAAATGATTCAGTTGCAGCAGCTTGATTAGGATGATATAATCAGCAGCTTGCAGTCTTCATGTGTGTAAACTTGATGTAGCTTGAATGCAGAATGCACTTGAAGATTTTCCCTGGATCAGTAAGGTTAAGCTCAGTAGGTTCAGCATGGTGTTCTTGCAACTCAGAATTATTTCTTATATTTTTCTCTTAAAAGTTCATCATCTTTTTCTGAGTTGAAAGTCCTCTATTTATAGGTAGGAGTCCATGTGACTTGTATTTGAAATTCAAATGTGACCGTTCCTGGTTTTGTCCCATTTGACTTGCTTTCTGTCACTATTCATAGGGACTGACACTGTCAGAATCCTGACTTAAAACCATTGGATAAAGTCCTGAATCATCCCAACGTCTTTTTAATCTTAGCCATTGATTTGTTTGATAAAACAGAGGTAGTTGGCTGTCCTTATCCATGTAATCTTCCAATGTAATCTTGAATTAACCGAGGTATATATATCAACAGGTTCATCAGTCTGCTGAGATACCTATTAGTCTACTGAACTATGATTTTCTGTGTTTAAAACACAATGCATCAGACTTCTTTTATCTAACTTTTATTTGAGAAGTTAGATTACACCTTTTTGCAAATAACTAAGTTCCAATCACCATTCAACTTATGGAACATAGACCTTCTACTCAAGGTATATGTAATCAGTTTAGGTCATCACACACATGCCTGAATTCTGATTCCATATCCTTGACTTTAATTACTAAGTTTGATCCCTTAGCCTTCATTAAATGAGTTTGAGCCCTCAGCCTTCAGTCTTCAGCAGGTTCCTGACTAGTCTACTGACCTATCTACCCTACTGATATAGACCAGTCTGCTGATATAAATCAGTTGACTATTACAGTGTTTGTTTGATCAAACCTAGTCAAAGATCAAACTCTAATAAACCTACACATTTGATCTAGACATCTTTTTGCCTTTGCTCTATAACAGTTAGTCTGGCACTCATCACTAAAACTTAAAAATAAGTTCAACAGCCCTCCTCTTATTCGACATGTTGCAGACAACTAGGGAAGCGCTCTTCATTTGTGAAGGGTGCAAGCCAGATTAGGGCACCTCCTTCAGGGACATGGCCGGCGTCGATATCTGGAAGCACCCCTATCTGGAAGCACCCCTATCCGGTGCAATTCAGGTGTACATGTTCCTTTATTGGATTCTTTTTATCATGGTTGATTTTTTATGGCTCTCTGATTTCTATGCTTTATCCGGCGTTTGCATTTTGAGGATTCATGTTCGGCTAGCTTGGACCGGGCATTTCTCTTTGAAGGTGACACATATTTGCAGAATTCTGGCGGAAGATAGAAAGGGTTCAATGCATAGGACCAGGATTGGCATTCAACTTTGGAGGCACCCCTATCATCCTGTTAGGGGTGCAATCCAGGTGTCCTTGTTCCTTTTTTGGGTTATTATCTTCTTTAGTTATTTTTGGGGTTATCATCTTCCTCTTATGCCAGGTGTAACCATCCGTTGGGTCGTAGTAGCAAGGACAAGGTGGAGAAGGAGTGTTACAGTTTTCATGCTTCATGCGCTTGTTCGGAGGCTTTGGCTCATACCTTGGTCGGATACACGGGCTACTTTTTCCTTGGAATAGCTATGCGGAATCAATCGTGCTATCTTTTGTGCTTGAGAAAGGACAAGTTTCGAGTGGAGGATAATTTACATGTATATGATTGTAATATTTATGGTGTAGGGATTTTGGGGGTGCATAGAGCGAGTACTCTTCCATATGTGCTGGATTTTCCTACACTGGGTTTGCCACGCATAGGGTTTAAGGAGGCCATGCTATGCACTCTATCACGTACTTGGGGCGGGCCGGGATATGGCATTGACTTTGTAGCACTTTATTCTTTTTCATTTTAATAAAATAAAGTTGCTTTTAAAAAAAAATGTATGTATGTATGTAGGCGCAGATATGTATACACATGCATACATATATACATATGCATGTATGTATACACACACACACACACACACACACACACACACACATATATATATATATATATATATATATATATATATATATATATATATACTACTAGAGGCGGTGACGTGCGTTGCACGTTTTTGACCTCGTTTTGGTTGTGTTTTGTGTGTAAGAAATGAAGAGGCAAAGCAAACCGTAGTAGATAGGCATTACTCTTGCTCGGTACGTAAGTGTTTGTATCAACAAAGACACAACAACTACTCCTATTAACAACTACTCCTATTAACAAATATATACAGTGGAAAGGATGAAGTTTCAACTGGATTATCCATGGATACGCCAGCCTCCCCATTAGACAGAAAGGAGAGGAACAAAGAAACAAACATAACAACCCCGTTTACGATATACGATCTGGAGTTCTTCATTCCGACATTTTCAAGGTACCTTCATCCACAAGTCAAAGAACCAAATTTCAGGAAAGACTAAAACGACAGAGATGTAAACATGTAAGCCGAATTGACACATAATTTGAAGGGCTGAATATCACCGTACCATCTCAAATTCACGAAGGGGTAGTAGTTTCGTAAATCAAGACCATGAAGGTGTAAAATTGCCCTTCACCGCCGTATCGCATACATCAAAGATACCGTAGCAAGAAGGTGATGAATTACCCGAAATAGCAAAATCTAGATACGTCTTTTCGTAGAAAAACGGATGCATCGTACCTCCGAATGTTATAGTTGATAAGAAAACTTGAAGGGTACAATATGAGAATAAGTATATCCAAAACGTGTACTTACATACTCCATCCCACCAAGAGAAGGATAAAACCAGAAGATCATCGCAATATCGCTTAAGAAATAGCCAACTGAAGCCTGTCAAAAGCGTGTGAAATTCAAATCATGTGGAGCAATATCTTAAAGAAAATAGACACCTCCATACAAAAACAAAGGAAACCTATATCTTTTGCGGAAAAGAACCAAATTGGGTGTGTGTGAGTTAGATGGAATAGGAATTCATAACAATTTGGGTCAATCCTTGACCTTTAGATCCAAAATATCCAGGTAATTGTCGATTCCTTATGACGGGACTACTTATATCAATAAAATTGAAAATAAAAACGACGACAATACCTATGAGCTTACCCCGTTGATCATAAAAAGGGCGCGCAAGAGAACCGCCAGAGTACAGATCTGACAAAAAGACGAAGTAGATTGACACCGTTGTGATGAACACAGCATGAATCGTTGATATGGCACTGCAGGACATAAAAGTACATATATTATGATCAACGAATCATATGGAAGAATCCTGCATAGCAAAGAAAGTTCATTATCAGAAAACCATAAATATCAGAAAGGAAGATAATTTACCTATTGTTCTACTCGATTTGTAGGGATTTCGTAAGGCTCGGGTAGCTCTTAAAATAACCTTCACTAAGAACTTGACTGATATCATAAACCTAAATTGAAAGAAGTTCTTCAACTTGTGAAAAATGAATCGTGCCATTACATGCCCTGTTGGCCTATGCTGAAGCCGATCAAACAAATGATGAAATATGATTCGCTTCTAATTGTAATGAAAAATGCATGTGAGGTGTCTCAGAAAACAGAAATATACCGTTTTGGAAGCACAAATGCCATGAACGATAGATGTATACATAATTCTTGAATCAGGCAGTATATAGTCACGGAAAAGATGCTCTGCTTGGACTTTGTAGGACGTAAGCACCATCTTAGATCCTTCAACTGATACCTGAAAAAGAAATTCCTTGACATGAGAAAGAACAAAATATTATATTCTAGTATGAATGCTTGTCTATTCAGTAATTAAATGCATCAAACATGTCTAAGCATGGAAGATGCTCAACTTTTAGGGCATATTGGAGAATGAATGCCGGATTTTAAAGATATTTCTGTTGATTATAATAATCAGGACATGCATCAGCTTTTGTTAATTAATGTACACTAAGCTTATGACCACAGTGTACATTAATTGTAAGCTTATGACCACATAGCTCTAATATACATGAAAGAAGGCAACATAATGCCTATATCATATTCTAACAATGATCAAAGAAAGAAGAAATAATAGCATTGCACAGATTTAACTCACAGCCAATGGCATCAGCGTTTTAAGCTAATGGATGTTTTTTCTTAGCAATTCTTTTTAAGCTAATGAAATGTCTTTATTTGCCTTTATATCCACCCACCCTTATTTACCATACACACATTACATGTCCACCACACTTGAATCGACGTTTTGAAAGTCGATTCTTGTTAATAATCAACTTCGTGAAAGTCGAAGGCAAGGGTAGTCTTACAACAAAAGAAAAAAGAAGGCGAGGGTCGACCTTTTGAAAGTCGATTCTCGAGTAAAGAATCAACTTTGCGATGGTTGATGAGGTGTGGTGCATGGTAATGTGAGATGCAAATAAAGACATTTCAATTCCTGCAAGTAGAATCTTGAACCAGATCCAAGGAATTAGCATAACTTTTATTGCCTTGCAATCACCTGTCCTTTGTAAGGAATTATATCATGATCAATCTTGTAGGCCTACTTGGGTATTGAGTATTTACTTTTAAGAACTTAACTTTTTACACTTGATATTTGGAACTTCGTAAAAAGAATACAGTAAATTTTTTTTACATCCAAACGTTCCTATATGTGTAGATATAGGTAACATATAGAGTTCATCTGGATTCATTTGCTTCTTTTGATTCTTGCTCGAGCCGGATGATGAAAAATTATCATGTCCGGTTCCTTCGGGGGATGGATTGATAAGAATTCAGATTTGCAAAGCATATGCTAAAAATGACTATGCAGAAGCAAGGAAGAATCTAGACAAACATTATCATAGACAAATTAAACTCTCTGGTTTGTAAACAACTTGCCTAATCAAAGACGTTCAATATCATGGAAACCTATCCTGCCACATCACCATATGTAATTTGGAATCATCACGTGTAATTTGGTACGTCACCATTCTGATAAGGGGTTCTGAAACAAAAACTTGATTGCGCAATTCCCTTTTCGAGGAAAAATGACCCAGGGAATTAGTTAAAGTATAATATGCACCACGGTATTTCGAAAACCTGAAATCTAGTTTGAAGTTGGGCATTTAAACAGTTCAGAGAAGGTCATAAATGTCTGTTCCATCATTGTCAGAGTCGATAAAATTGTATACCATTTAAGACCAGAACAAAATGAAATCAGGCATTACCTGGCCGTTGAAACCGTACGTACATTGTTGGATTCGGAGAAACCGTTCCATGTGTGCCCTGTAGCCCAAACAATGCGGCATACGAAAAGAAAGAGTGATAACTAAAACGCAGCAATCAAAAATAACTGACCATAAATACAGAAAGTAAAACATGGTAGAATTAGCAGCAGAACCTCTTCGTCCTCCACCTGTCAATACCACTCAGATGTGAATCCAAAAAGATGATTAAAAGCTCTTGAAATTGCCAATAAAAAAGACCGTGAATAAAAGTACATATATAAACAACGTATTAACGGTTTGATCAACTTGCCTTTGGCTCCAACATAGATAGGTGATCGAACAATGTTCTAGAACATTCAATCCATATATAATGAAAAGAATCTGTAAAAGTGAACATAGCAGGAATGTAAATGGAAAATAAACATATCTTGAGGCCTGAACTCATCATTCAGAAAGAAAATATAGCGAACCATAAGCCGATAACATCCCGGTATAGCAGCGTTTAAGAAATGAGAACACCCTGTTGGGGACAGATTGCGTGAGCATACATGTTGTGTTTCATTCAGCTGAGAATGCAGATTATAAATAATCAAATGAACAATATATATACCTGCAAGGCAAATGTGATGTCGGCTTCATCTACCTTTAAGGCTGTGTGTTTTTCACAGGAGCAAGCACGAGAACACTATAGGCTTCCTATTGTTAAAAATTCTGTCAAAAGAAAAGATAACATGTCCACATGAAACAAAAAGACAACAAGGCAAACCAGGTTGTGAAGTTACTGCATTTCTTTCTTGAACATTAAATACCAGCAGCAGTACAAGGTTCCACACCCCAAAACCAGATGCATACTCCATAGAAGCCAGAACATAACAGAGACAACAAATGCAAGCAGATAAAAGTCACCGGTAAGAGAATCAAAGTCTGAACCTTCAGACGCACCCAGAGCAATAGTAAATGGACAACACAGAGAAAGAATACCATCAGGGAAGAAGCCCAATAGCAGAGACAATGTACCGAAACAACCCCACGAAAGAGAAGAAAGGCATAACCCAAAGGATAAGCAAAATCAGAGTGCACTGCACCAACCTTAATTCCAAAGCCAAGAACTACACCGCTGATGAGGGTAAACCAATTGAGAAGCGGAGAAGAACACCAGCGACAAGGGTAAACCAATTGAGAACAGCAGCAATTCGACCATATTTTTTTCCCTAAAGTATATGGTATTAGTATATATATTTATTCAGTGTATATATTTTGTATTAACTACAGCAGATATTTAGCATTCATTACATAGTATCAATTAGAGGAGTAAATCACTCCACTGTATTTGCCTTGTAATAGTATATATATCACTGTACCGGCTCATATTGAAATACAATCAAAATTATAATTCCAAAACACAGTTGTTATATGGTACCCACCTCCCCCATCAGTGGCTTATATAGTCCAGCAATTATGTGACCGGTGGAGCACCGTCAATTGATTCACCATGACCGCCACCGCCGCCGCCACCGCCCAACATTGTCTAACTCTGCACAATCAAGAAGCAAAAAAAATTGATCTATCAATCAATAACAAGTTCATTCACCGTATGCCTCGCCATTTTTCTTAATCTTTAGATTCAGAGCAACGACGGGCCGGTGATGAAGAGTAGAAAAGCTTAGATCAAATGTCTCACCATTTTTGTTAATCTTCAGATTCAGAGCAACGACGGGCTGGTGATGAAATGTGAATCAAGAGAAGCCTGAAATGGGTAAGTGATAATCCGGTCTAGATAGAAGCGTGAAGTGAAGGTGGAAGACATGCATAACGAATTTGCTTGATGGTGGAGAGGCTGGGCATTCACTGGGGTAGGAATGCGGTGGACACATATGTGCCTTGAGGTGGGGGTACGTGTCATATGCCTGGGAGATTATAGAAAGACAAAAAAAAAAAAAAAAAAAAACCACAAAAGGACGAAACTTTGGTCGTCCATAGATATGCAAAAATAATAAGCATAATAATACTACTATATATGATATATATACTGATATTTAATATTAATATATATATATAATACTATTACTAATATCCAATATTATTTATTCAAAATAAATAAATACTTGAATATTAATTTCTACAACTCATTATAGTTGGAATAAACAAATCCTTATTCGGTTATCAAAACAACCACAAATTAATTCCGTCTAGTTGTCCATATGTGTGAGACCCGATAGCTTTCTGAATATATTGGTTGTAAGTGCAAAGTGAATATACTGAAATACCTTTCACACCTAACGATTGTGATTAGTGTCTAGAAACACGTCACGACCCGCAATCATCGGAATGAGTCAAGTGCTATGACTACAACCTTTCATATGAAATAGTAACCGTGTAAATAAAATCGTATCACATATATAATATCCATACAGTCGTAACTCGAGTGTCAAAACATCAACGGCCGTATTTTATTATATGAATATCATATTCTTTCGAAGTAACACATTACTTCCGTTTTGCAAAGACTCTCGCAAATTAGACTTTCCCTATAAGTAGGCCCTTTCGGATATTTAAACTATTAGGAAACGTGATTTCTGGACTAGCGACATAAATCGTATGCATGCTTCAATATCATACTCAATCACTACCGCACGATCGCCTCGTGGCTAAAGGAAACCTCAATAGTGTCAAAGCATGGCAATCCACACCGTGATGTTATGAAGACTCTGGTCTAAGGATAATTACACAACCGCCACATAGTGCGATATTTAATAAATTAAGTGGGTGATGTGACCCGAAAGGTCCTATTTTGACAGTCCCTCCAATTACATTGGAAGATCTTGATCCAGCCCGGAAAGCTAGAAGGTGCGGCCATTAAGACCATTGTTTATGCTATTAGGATTGAAGACATCAAAGTTGGGCTTGGATAAGTTAATTATGAGTCTTTTATTTCATTTTTGTGTCAATAAGGGCAGCCCATTTGTTTGGGGCGCCACTTTGGTCCTTTATATTATTTTATGCTGTTTTTAAGTAGTAATAGGCCAAAAGCCCATTCAGGGAGACGCCTATATGTTAGTATGTTGGGTCAAGTGTTTATTTTCAGCAAATATTTGGGCTTATTATAGTCAAGTTAGGTCCACTAGGAAATAAAGTTGCGAAAATTACAATGTAATTTATCCCACATTGCTTAGGAGATTGGAGAGTCTTTTATTTGTAGCCTATATATATAGGCATTCTACTATCATTGTAAAGACAACACATTTATTATTGAGATTTCAGTTAAATATATATTTAAATCGAGTCGGCTTAAAACAATCACTTGCGAGTGTGTATCTTCTTCGTCGTAGAGGATACACCTTTAAGAACGAATCAGCGTCGTGAGCGAAACGTTGTGTGTTCTTAGCCTCGGTCCTAAGTTGGAGACGCTAGGTCTAGGTTTTTCCATAGCTCGTCATCGGTCCCTTAGTTATTTCCTGGGCACGTATCGCATCAGTGGGTCTATCTAACATACACATTTTTAATACAGGTCCACGTCAGTCCAAGTGTCTCCACACTTTTATTGATGAGATCAATCACGATCTTCACAAGATAGAAGAAATCAATACGTTCTAGTCTAATTGTAGTATTAATGTCCTATTTAATAATACATACGGCCAGAGATATTTAAGCATCAAACCATTTAAAGTGAGCCAAGATCTCATCAACAATAATCACTATTATGATTTCTCTATCACAGTTTGTATTGGTCCTAGAGAAAGGCTGCAACAAAGGTCAGTGGGGGGGGGGGGGGGGTTAATGACCTTGTTCACTTATTTCAAAAACGATTTCAAAGTGGTTTATGCAGCGGATTTACCTTTCTATTACTTAAATGTTTTTCAAAGATCTATATGCCATGCACACGCATACTAAAAGGGCAGAAATTAAAGTGCTGAAGGTCAGTGCATAATGGGAAATAACACTAATGACACTCTATTTGGTACTCTATTATATTCATCATTTGCCCCTGATTTATGCTCAATTGATGAGGGATAGTCTGATTATTGTGTGAAATGCATATCGATTGTCTAGTGTGTATTCCTTTGGTCACGATTCTTCATGGACGTATTTATTCTTTTGAATTGGTATGTTTCATCTCATTTTGCATGCTTTTCAAGTAGTGCCATTTTCCGGGATCAATGAAGGCATGAATCTGGGCTAGAGAAGTTATTGGGCTAAGAAGAAAAAGTAAACGAATAGACCTGTTAAAGAAACCGGAGGAAGTTGGGCTCGATCCATCGAAGCCCAACCCGATGTATCGAGTTCTTGAAGAGCAAGTTAACCGATCTATGGGTCAATTTTAAGTCAGCTAGGGTTTTCATTCTTCAGCCTTAAAAGTGACTAGAGAGCAAAAGGGAAGAATTATGGAAAATCATTGCGATCAAAGAAGACTCAAATATTTTATTGTCTGGGAGTACAAGACTTCTCAAGCCAAAATTCAATTATCTAACAAAGATGCTTGCAACTTGTATAATTGGAAATACAGGCAATTTCAGCAATCTTTCTGGCACCAAGATATATTTGATGTATGTTATCTAGTTTCAAGAAGATTTCAATTGGCAGAGATACATTTTAGACCAATTGATAGCACAATCTTCTGATGTTCCTAAGAAGAAAACTGACGAGAAGAAATGAAGATTTTACCATAAGAAGACTCTAGCAATATTGGCTCAAAGGATTATTGACCACTTTGGTATTGCTAGGAGAAAGGAAATGGCAATTATAGATGGCAAAATTGCAGCTAAAAAAGAAAAATCTGGGAAGAGGAAAGCTGAAGGTTCTATGATTGAACCTAAGAAGAAAAGGAAAAGATCATCCAAGATAATGACAACCGGGGAAGCCTTGACGGGATAAAAGAAAAGAAAAGAAATCTGGAAGAGTTGGAAAAAGCCAACGCTGTGGTAATTGTTGAGAAAATCATGGAGCCTTCACCCGCAAAATCTGCTACCTCTGTTGCCAAAAATCAAGCAAAGAAACCCAGAACTGAGGAAACTCCCATAAATGTCGGTCACCGCTGAAAGAGAACCAGTTGTTGAAGCTGTTTTTGAATAAGGGATAGTTTCAGCACTGCCAGAAGCTGACACTCAGGGGGAACAAACCTTGAGAACTGAGATTGGTGATGAAGAAACTGACAGTGAGGAAGAGCTGATTGGTTCAGAAATCTTGAACATGCTCAATTTAATTGCTAAGTCCAAATCAACTCCATAGAAATTAGTGACTACATTTGAGTATGAAGAGTCAATCAGAGAATTAGAGGCCTCACAGTCGCAAGAAAAAGAAGCTTGTGAAGTTGAATCAGGACCAGTACAAGTCATCACTCTAGATGAGCTTGTTAATGAAGAAGAAGTTGAGAAGAAAATTGAATTTAGTGAAAAAGGGAAGGAACCAGTCGATGAACTGGCAATTGAACTTATCAAGGAATCGGTTGCTGAACCAAGTGAGCGTCAAGTTATTGAATTAAAAGAAAACCCTGATCAAACAGCTGAACCTATGGCTGTAGTTGAGCCCATAGCTTAAACTGAACCCTTATCGAGAAAAGAAGTTGTTGCTGAAGAGAAACTGGAAACTGAGCAAGACACCTCAGTTCCAGAAATTGAAGCTGAATCATCCGTCATCCCAGTTGTTGCTGAGGGGGAATCCAGCAAAACTGAAGAAGAGAAACCGAAGCTGAGAAAGTTGAAACTCTAGCTGAATCAAATCGGGAGATTCCTAGGGAAACTGAAGAAATCGCAACCCAGCTTGATTCATCTTTTGATGTTGGGAAACTGATTGAAGTTGACTATAGAAGACTTGATGCTTATCAAAATTGGAAGTTCAGCTCAATCCCAAATCAAAGAAGTCAACTAGAAGAAATGGAGAGCACAGAGAAATGGGTTTTTTTACCTTTACAATATCACTCATCTGTCCCAACTATTCAGTTCTGAAGATTTTCTGAGCACGGTCAATGATCAGAAACAATCACTGGAAGAAGCATGCTGGAAAGGAAATTTCTAAGTCTAAGAAGGATGACAATGATGATGATGATGAATCATTAGGAGATCCTAATTTACAAAAAGGGATTCTCGCCTCACTCCAAGAAAAGGAAACGGCAAAAGTTGTTGCTGAAGATTCTGATGAAGATAACTCTGAAGGAAGTATAAATTCAGACTTTGAGACTCAGTCTGAATTAGATAATGAAGAGAAAGAAGGATATCAGTCTCCGACTGACAAAAGTTTGCTCGATATAGCAAAATCTGAAGCTGACCAAGCAAAAGCTGACATTGCTAATAAAGAAACTGATGATAAGTCACCAGTAAGAGAAACTGAGGATTTCATAGAAAAGCTGAATCAAATTTATTCTGCTCCTCTCAATGAAATAAAGACAGTTGATATTGTTGCAAGCAAGTCTCAAATTGAAGCTGAGAAAGTACCTAGAGATGAAAAGGATAAAACTAAAGAAAAGAAAGCTGAAACCAAAAATGAAGTGCCTACACAAGCTGAGACCATCAAATTCTATTTTAATGAGCTTGTGAGAATTCAAAAAGATGATCTAAGTGTTTTTGGAAAAGTGTTAAAGTCCATGGAGGAAAACAAACATGAAAGATTCAACATGGAAATGAGATTGAACAATGTCAAAGAGGACCACCACAACACTTTGATCAAAATTCGCAAAACTACCATCAAAACTGATACGGAAAACCGAGACACAAGGAAGATAGGAAGGCATTCTTAACAATGTGGTTGACAGATTGATTCTACTGGAGAATGCAATGAAAGACTCGGTTGTTTCACATACTATATTAGCATCAAATCAGTAGCACCTGAATTCTTACATCAGGAGCTTGATCAATAAAGATGATGTCAATAAGGGGGGAAGTCTGGACCTCTTAAAAGTCAATTCACTTGATATGCCACAAGTTCTTGAAAGCATTGATGAGAAACTGGTCGAAGTGAAGAAAGCCAGAGGAGACAAGACTGATGAAGAGATGGAGCTGATCGCAAAGTTTTCAGAACCAACTGAGAAAAGACTTGGTCTAGATTCACAACTGTATAATGTGTTCAAAAACCTACCAGCACAGGAAGGTGAATCAAGGGAACAAGCCTTAGAAACTTTTTGAGCATGCAAATCTTGTGCACTACTGGCACAAACTGAGCAAATTGGAAAGAAATGGTACTCTAGATAAGGCTTCAGAAAAAGCTGAAAATACTGAACCTGAGTTCGTTCAAGACTTACTGAAAAGAGCCACAAGCAAAAGATTAATGAGAATTGTATTCATATTTCAGTATTGTTCAAGAGTAAATTTTTCAGCAAACATAGCATGGCAGATTCATGGAACATATAGGAAAACATCCATTGAATCGAGAGCACGACAACGAATGCTGGTATGAGAAAAATTGCTGAAATCTTTGACAACAAGACAAGTGAAGCTGATCAAGGGATAGGAAAAGAAGCTGGAACTTAGTTTCTTTTCATGTATTTGTATTCTAATACTTTGTAACTCAGTTCATCAATAAAATCTCCGTTTCTCGGTTCTTTGTGTTTACTTTTATTTTGTCCTTATCTTTTTGCATTGCTTTTAAGGAGGGTATTGACATCATCAAAAAGGGGGAGATTGTTGGAAATAAAATTTATGTATTGATGATGATTCATCAGTTATTTAATTATTGTTCTTAACCCTATTGATGAAGTGTCATACCTAGCGGTTATAGTGCAAAGCAAAAAGATGTCTAGAAATCAATGTATAGGATTTATTAGAGTCTGATATTTGTATAGGTAATTCAGACAAGCACTGTAATAGTTGTAGGATCAGAAGTGAGAAAACGAGAAACTGACTTGGTTACTTTAAGAGAACTGAGCTTACAACCAAAGACGAATCAGATTGGAAAGCTGATTCAGAACACAGCTACAGAAACTAAAGACGAGGGACACAGACTCAGTTATAGAAGATTGAAGAACTGAGGGTTCAAATTCAGTTATGGAGGATAAAGCCGAGACTGTAAAGTCAGAATTTAGGAAAGTCTGTGATGGCCTGAACTGACTTTATGGATCTTGTATGTTACGTAAGATACATGGACAATGATATCTTTGTTGATTTGTGAATTATGGTGTACTATGATTAAGTCAATTATAATCAGTTGAAAAATAGAGTACTGAGCTTTTTGAAGAAGAGTAAAAACTCAGTTAATGCTCTTAAGCTGAAAACTGACTAAGACCAGTTTTCATTCTGAGGTCAAGAAAAACTGAAGGAGAATTTGACCGTTATAAAATAGGCAATTTTATTGGTTGCACGGAAATGTCAGAAAAGATGCTGACATGCAACAGAATAAGCAGGACCACCAACGATTACAAGGATTCAAATTCAAACGTTCAAATTCATCTAACCATTGGAGAAACCCCTATAAATAGTTAACTTCTACTTCAAGAAGAAGTGCGGATTTCTAAGGTTAAATTTACCATGAAAGATTCAAGTAAGGGGGAAAGTGAATCAAAAGAACTCCTGCTAATTTCTTATTGAAAGATCAAGAAATCTTCAAAGTGTTCATAAGCATTCAAAGAAACATCAAGACTCACACTTGAAGAAAAACGGAGCCTGAGTATATCATATACATCTAGAAGAAGAAGCTCAAAACACAAATTGAATCATAATTATTGATTCAAGTCTCAACTTTGATTTCATAAAAGGTTTAGACTGTGAAACACCATGAAGGTGTGAAGGACAGTTGAGTACAGTCAGGAAGATTATGTTTGTGTAGAGCTGGTGAAGAGGCAATCATATCCTTCAAGGACCAGTGTAGCAAGCTTAGTTCAAACAACAATTCCACCTGTTGAAGACTGAAGCTGGAAGATTGTGAAGCTAGGGATTAGTGAAGGACAATCAGTGTTTGAATTTACTTTGTGTCTTGTGATATCGTGCAAAGCACTTACTTGCAATAGGACTAGGTCTATCATAGCCGAGTACTGGAGAGTCAAGGTCGATCCCACAGAGACTCGTTAGAACGTCTAATTATCAAGATTGAGTTGTCACGATAACGGTCTACGACCATCTATATTATATAAACAGTAGTATTGGTGCCTCAAACTAACAAAAATATGCAAGTTCAACTAAGCAACAAGAGTTTCTAATGTATTAGTTCAATTATGAGTAAGTAGTTATTCCCCCCACACATGCAACAGTCCTCCTTATTGGTGAATTTGTTCATTGTTCAGCTACGGGTACAACTCCTAACCCTATCTACTCTGACAATGGCAGTAGACAATCTATACACAAGCTACCCTCCTTAATTGGTCCGTAATAGCCCATACGCATAAAGAACTAGAGCTGCCGATATTGAGTGTTACTTCATACCGCAAACCCGCCTAGACAGCTGTCGACATTCACCAGCACGTTCCTAGGCTCCATTCTAGATAATGTCCTAATTAACACTTCACTTGCGGTCCTTCATGTTAATTTATGATTACATGCAAATAGTTGATCAGGCTACTAACATGTAAATTAAATCTATCGATCAACGTAGCTTGTGCCGATTATCATGAATTAGTAATTTACTAGGTAATCAGATCTAGCGATATAGACCATCGCAGATCTAAAGAACGCAACTAATATCTCATGATTTCTTCACCAACGAATCAGATCTATAACACATTGGGTAAAATAAACTAACTATTACATAATTAAACTAAATAAGCAATTAAACCATACTATTCGAATATAACAACGATAGATCTACATCTTGGAAAAGACAGAAAATCATACCCTCAAAGACGAGCGTAGATCTCCTTCGTAACTCACCCTAGGCGGAGACTCCATCGTCTCTCCGATCAGAACTCATAAAATAAATAAAATAAAGAACAAAGAACTTTTATTGTATAATTTCCTTGAATAATTTGAGTACATTTTGTTCTGAGGCGAAGCCTCTTATTTATAGCTATCTAAACGGACTTATAATCATCTAGTTTGACCCTTCATCCAAGAAAATGCGTTTCAGAAGATTCTGGACCCTCGGTAAGTCGGCACCGCCCCTCGGGTTACCGAGGGTATATTTGTCTTTTTTTCTTTAACCGATTTAACTTGGATGCTTCTAGAATACCCTAGGGTCATTCCTTTCGTCCATTCCACTCCATATTCGTCCATCATGCTCAACCCAATATTTTGTATCCTGAAAATCATCAAATAATGCACGAAATAATATCGAAATAGGGAAAATAAACGCTAAGTGCAGATTTCTCGACGTACGAACCCGACATATGATATTCAACATTAATGGTTCATATTTATAGGTCGAAACAACTACTTTTAGCTCGGAATGGATAGAATATTGATGCCGCAGGATAGACTATTTCAACCGTCATCAACTACCCCCCACTAGCCTTCTGCTCGTCCGCGAGCAGAGTATCAATGCAGAATGTACCTCCAAGAACTATCTCTATCAACTACCACATTGATGGAAATAAAATTTATGTTTTGATGATAATTCATCATATTTACTCAGAATATTATCTTAACCTCATTGATGAAGTGCCGAAGCTAGCTGTTATAGTGAAAAGCTAAAAGATGTCTAGAATTGAATGTATAGGTTTTACTAGAGTCTGATATTTTTATAGGTTACATTAGACAAGCACTATAATAGTTAGTGTGTCATAAAACTGAAAACTGGAAGTCATTTAGAAAACTGGAAATCGTTAAGATATACAAACTGACTCAGAATACACCAATATGAAAATGAAGAAGATAAGTTCGCTGAGGGACACAAACTCGGTTGGCTTATCTGGAAGATAGAAGAATTGAGGGTCACAGACTCAGTTATAGAAGATTGAAGAACTGAGGGTTCAAACACAATTATGAAGATTACAAGTCGAGACTATAAAGTTAGACTTCAGGCAAGTTTGTGGTGACCTGAACTGACTTTATGGATCTTGTAATAAGACCTAAGAATCATAAGGACAATGAATTCTTTATTGTTTATGGTGTACTCTGATTAAGTCAATTATAATCAGATGTAAACTGGAGTACTGATATTTGAAGAAGAGTAAAATCCCAATCAATGCTCCAAGTCAGTCAAGAAACTGACAACTGATAAACACAGTATAAAACTGATCAGTAAACTCAGTTTCATTTGTCAGCCATCCAACAAATTGATAGTACAGTCATACATTTTAAAGGAAGCAATGCTATTGAATGAAATACTGACACATCAGAACGGTCAGAAAATATAGCCGTTACAAAATAGATGTTGATACAATTCGAATTCAATCAAGATGAACGTTGGACCTTACACTATAAATAGAGGACTTTGCACCAAGAACAAAAAAAAAGAATTATTAAGATCAACAAGCATTTTTGTGCACTAGTCTTAGTTATTCGAATTGCTATCATCTCTGCGCTATAACAAGATCATATTAAGAATTTCTTCACGTGTTCAAGCTACACAGAATTTATCCAGATTCAGACACTTTGAAGAACCACAAACATGAATCAATTTATTGATTCTCAGCCCAACTTTGATTCTACATCCAAGGTTATAAAATTTGCCTACTTACTTTCAACATTTAATTTCTGCATTTAGTTATTGATTACATCAACCTACTGAAACTAGCAACTGAACTACACACACATACACTATTGAGTATCCAATACTTTGTATCATCTTTTAAAAAACAAGTAATAAGGCTTAATTTGAATATATTCCGCTGCAACAAATCCAGCAATATCTACTGTCAGCAGACTACTGAGTGGTCAGCAGACTACTGAGCAGTCTGTTAGGTATAGTGCCCGAAAGACAATTATCTAATTGTTTTAGGACAAAATTAATAATTCATCTTATTATATGCATGTATGCTTATAATTAAGACACTACTGAAAACCCTAAGTATCTCGTTTATGGAATCACATAACTCAGTGTATGGCTATACACAAGAGGATTGAGTTAGTGAGATGTACTTAAAATTAACTTAGTCCGTAGCGTTGATTAATCCAAGTACGGGTCTCGACGATTAATATGCTAATAATGCGCCCAAAACACTTTACGGTGTGACAGTCTTATCTGGACTGTCGGTAATAGGGTACCTAGTGGGGCATTTATATATGATGATAATCATATAGGGCTGGACCGATTTGATTGGAGTTCTCGATATAATTCCGTAATCGATAAGTATTATCGAATCACAAGATGATCATATATGGATTAATCTCAATCCTGAGGTGATCACAGACAACTGCTTAGACTAGGGTAGGGTTTGATGTGTAAGTAAGGATCACTTCGCAGTATGTGGTCCAACACTTCTCGTTCGCTCTATTCTGGGATGAGTGAGTAGTCTGTGCTATCACAGATATGGAATTCATTCCTTCCCTCGTGAAGTAGACAGACAGTTCCCATGTTTGTTAGCCCTAGAAACTGATCGATCGGCCGAGTTCATATTATATTGGATATGAACTAATTGATCACTAGATGGTTAATGGTAAATAAGGATAATATGTTTCGAGAAGGGTTTACGGAAATATCCCGAACCGAAGTGAACAGTCTATGGAGGATTTATCCGTATGTAATGATTATATCAGTGGACGCTTTCGACTCATAAATTGAGTGTAAGTTATCTATATTCGATATAGTTTAGTTTCGGGTTTATGGTGGTGTAATCCCGGAATTAATAGGTTGGATATAATTATTCCGTCTGATGAATAATTTTATTCGATTTATTGTAGCTACTGAATATGGGTCCATGGTCCCCGACGTGGCTCCCAAAATAGCATAATTAGTTTTCTCGACGTTTCACCTCAATTATAATTAAATAGTGCATTGGGCTATTTAAGTTGGTATGTGGATTAATTGTTTAGTTGGACTAGATAATTAAATACATAAAAAATACATTTTTCGTGGACTCGGACCAATATGGTGTAAATGTGTATGTTGTTTATTATTGGGAAATTTGTTTTCTCAATAAATAATAAGACATGTGATTAAATTATTTATGTGTTAAATAATTTAAGAAAAAGAATATCTTTTATATCTCCTTATTTATTTTGGAATAAGGATTAATCTAATAATTATCTCTTAATTATTAAATCCTTGGAGGACAAGGATTACTCTCCTATATAAAGAGAGTTCTCCCAAGCCTTATGACACAATACAAATTTCGAAATATTGCATGGAAATAGCTTAGATTTTTCGGCTATTTTCCTTGGGTTCGAGTTTTAGAAAAACTTCGGGTTTTTCTAAGGTAGCATATCGAGGAGGTCCGGTGGCTTGAAACACCATCCACCTGGTGGTGCATGGAGACATACGTTGGAAGACTGTGGCTTCTCATCTAGCTTGGATCTTGGATTGAAGATTGTTCTTGGAGTTTATTCACCATAAACTGGTAAACAATCTAACCCTCTCGTAGGTTAGATCTATTTATTTTATGTATTTTGGTTGACTAGATCTAGATCTATACTATTCCGTTGCGTAATCGGGTGGATCTTGATCCATCCGGTGATATTACATCCAACAACCACAATCTTGCCTGAAGTCTAACTTTACAGTCTCGACATAGTCTTCATAACTGAGTTTGAACCCTCAGTTCTTCAATCTTCAATAACTGAGTCTGTGACCCTCAGTTCTTCATCTTCTAGATAAGCCAACCGATTATGTGTCCCTCAGCAAACTTATCTTCTTCAGTTTTCATATTGGTGTATCCCGAGTCAGTTTGTTTATCTTGATGATTTCCAGTTTTCTAAATGACTTCCAATTTTCAGTTTTACGACACATTAACTATTACAGTGCTTGTCTGATGTAACCTATACAAATATCAGACTCTAGTAAAACCTAAACATTCAGTTCTAGACATCTTTTAGCTTTTCACTATAACAGCTAGCTTCAGCACTTCATCAATGAGGTTAAGATAATACTTTGAATAAATATGATGAATTATCATCAAAACATAACTTTTATTTCCAACAATTTCCCCCTTTTTGATGATGCCAAAACTCTCCCTAAAAGAAAATCTTAAAGATCAAAACAATGTAAAACAATGTAAAACCGGAAAACTGGATTTCATTAGAATGAGCAAAAACTGGAATAATTACATTTTGTCCAAATAATTGAGATTAAAGACTAAGCTTTTTCTTAACTGAAATAAACGTCTTCTCCTTGTCATACAGACGATAGTCATTTTCTAGCTTGGAGTCTTCTTTTGAAAATGTCTTGTCTAGTCAACTTGACTTCCTTCTTTCCATCTTCTCCATAGAAATAGCTTCGGTAAGTCTGATTCTTTCAAGTAGTATTTTTCAAATTCTACTACATCAGCTTTCATTTGTTCAGTCTTGTCTTTAATCTTCAGTTTATCATCAATCCTCTGATTCTTCTTATATTGTGCCATTTTCTGCTTTGAGAATACATCAGATAAAAAGTAGTTCAAGGATTCTTCAAATGTCCTGTCCTTGTACTTGGCTTTGATAGGATTGTGATCGTTGATAAACTTCATCCACAGATCCTTTATAAGGGTAGCTCTCTGTTCTCCAGGTAAACTTCATCCACAGATCCTTTGTAAGGGTAGCTCTCTGTTCTCAAGGTTGACTGTATTTCACAATGAGCTGTTCGTCAGTTAGCTCTTTTCTTAAGAACTTAGGATCTGATTTGTATCTGTCCAATTCTTCTTCAAGTCGCTTCATCTCTTTAAGTAACTTCAGCTTTTCTTCTTCAGCTTCCCCCTTTTTGGCATCATACAGCTGATCTACGAAAGCATGGGTTGCCTGTTGGTCGGCTGATATACGTTGCTGAGAAGCAATTACTTCCTTAAGTTGAGTTTCTAGCCCGTAGATGTGTTGATTCATATGCCAGTGAGCCGGAGCATGTGTTTCCCTATCCACCGCGGTTGAGTCTTCAAGTTTCTGTTTTAGTAATAGAATTTCTGAAGCAGAACTTGAACTGGATTTGTGGATCATCTCAAGTCTTTCATAAACTGAGAGATCTGTTCTTGTTCTATAATCGAGATATCCAGAAATATTTGATAGAAGGCCATTTTGTGCATCCTTGTGACTGAGCACAATCTTCAAGTGTTCATGAACTTTGGCCAACTCATCCTTGGTTAGGATGTCAGAAGGATCATATGTAATTTCAGGTTGATCCTTGGGCGAAGTGATATCTTCAATAATCAGCAGTTGTCGATTATCAGTTCCATCAGCTGCTTGTTGAGTGTCAGTTGTCTGATTTCCAACTGGCAACTCTTTTTGCTGACTTACAGTTTGCGTCGCTAGAGATTGGGGTTGAATTTCTGAATGCAAAACTGTAGTCACATTAGCTTCTTTCCTTGTATGATCATCTTCATCATCATCCTTTTTCCTTGAACTTTCTTTGGGAACAGATGATGTGGCTGATTCTCTCCTTTGAGCTAGTTCAGTAAACCTTTTGAAACAGTTTTCAAGAAACTCTGATATAGGAAATAGAGTATATAAATCTCCGATTTCCAATTTCTCCAGGAGTAATTTTTCTTCAGTCTGGAGACTAGATCCAGTAACTGGGGGTCTGTGGCTCACTGATATTGCACATCATCATTTAGCTATTGCAATTCTTTTCCTGATAACGGGTCACATGTATAGGACCAATTGGGGCATTGGTCATGGTTTGAAAGATATTTTAGACTTCTCGGTTTACATAATAATGTTAACCGTTATTTTGCAACCAATTATCTTAATCGAGTTTAGCAGTGTATTGTAGCACATCAATAACTATATAGGGCAAGTCTGTGGTTTCTTCCTCAGTGAGAAAACATTCCACTAGGAGGCAGGCCGAGCATCAGTCCCAAGACTATGCGATAGCCTATTTCTGAGCATGGAATACTCTATTCTCTGCTAAAATCAGAGACTCCTCCTCGTATTCTTTCGATAAACTAAACCGTGTTTCGAGTAGTTAACGATAAAGTGCTATTTCTATTTTATAAACACAATCTTATTGCGTGTCCCAAAACGGTATAAGATTGTGACACGCAATCTTATTTCTATTTTCAGGAGAATCTAATTCCTTTTCAGACAACTCCTGAAACACCCTTCAGTTATTAATTACTTCAATCCAATTGAAGATTAATTCCTAAGTTATTCATCAATCTCGTATTCATACTAGTTTGAACTTTTCATACTTTCCGAATTTCGTACTTCACTGAGCACGCTTGACTATTTCTTAAATTAGTCATAGTGAGTAATAAATAATAATATCGCTTGTGGAATTAATTTTCATAAGCCAACAAACATCAATATGTTCATACTTAAGGCAATTTCCCCAAGTTTACTACATGTTTCATAAAAGGGTATTTTAGTTATCTTTGGATAAGATACGTATTACCAATATGATTCATAATCACATGGTTCAGACATCATCAGAATGACACTGGATTACACGTTTCTCTTCCAGAGAGACTATGTCCAGAACAACCACAAAATATTAAGGTTAATAGCCAACAAATATTTGGTTGAGATTTCATCACTTATATCAACTATATAGTGACACTAATCTAGTATATTAGATCCGGTGACCATTCAAATTTATCGGAATAAAGTTTATTCCTTACAATTGAATTTGCCCATTAAATCCTAGCAGATAACAAAAAAGATGTTCTTCATAAGAACCGGAACACGATAACATATTTTATAGTTCCTTTATCAGTTTACCAGATTCAGAATACCGTAAAGGAAATATTACAACGTTTGCTTCACTTTCCATATCTTAGTGTATTCTATATTTAATCTTTCTAACTTATTCATACTCATAGATATCATATATCTGAGGTTCAACTTGAGCTTAGATAGATTTATCTCAAATTACTTGCTTAGAATTGAGACTTCGATAAGTTACCTAATTAAGCAAATGGCCTAACTTTCCTTTTAATCCCTTAAGCACTTTCTAAATATTTCTTAGTTCAGTCTTCATAAGACTTAAGAAAAATCACAAGAGCTATGTCTTTAGTTTTTCTCATAAAGAAAATCCGAAGTTTATTAAATAGTTTATTTAACCTTTTGAATCATATTCAAAACATGAACCATTTAATTAATCTTCATGCAATGTTTAAAGAAATAAGTCAAAACTTAAATCTTACATTTTGGAAACAACCTTTCCAAAATTCGTTGTGGTCATTATTATTCAACACATCTAATGTTTGAATTGATTGTCATTGTATGACAGAACGATCCATTGGACATCGTCGTATCCAACATATGATTAATTCGTTGAAACAGATTTCAAGTGGCTCAATCGTTGAAACTAATTTCATGAGCTTCCGTTTCGATTAAGAACTAAAGTGTTAGAGCACCGCATCAAATATGTAGTCTCGTTGTCTTTAACTACTACAACGAAATTGCTCAAGCATCACTTATTTTAAAAGGATTAAAATTACATAACCATACTTGAGAACGTTTCTTAAAAGGTAAATGTTAGACATATTCTAGTTCTAATGATGAGTGCCAGACTAGTTGTTATAGAGCAAAGGCAAAAAGATGTTTAGATTAATTGTATAGGCACTAGAGTTTGATCTTTGTATAGGTTTGATCAAACAAGCACTGTAAAGAGGTCAGCTGACTTGTTCAGTAGACCTGTCTAGGTCAGTAGGGTATCTATGTCAGTAGAATGTCTAGGAACCTACTGATGGTAGAAGGCTGACAGTACAAACTCAGTATTGAAGGCTAAGGGATCAAGCTTAGTAATTAAAATCAAGGATATGGGATCAGAATTTAGGGAAGTCTGTGATGACCTAGACTGATCACATACACCTTGTATAGAAGGTCTAAGTTCCATATAAGTTAAATAGTGATCGGAACTTGGTTATGTTAAAATGGTGTGCTCTAACTTCATTATAAAAAGTTAGATGAGAAGCAGTCAGCTGATGTGTTTATCAAAACACAGCAGACTAAAAGTCAGCTGACAATCAAGGACATCAGCAGACTTACATATCAAATATCTGCTGATGTACAATTCGAATTAATCCAAGTTTTTCTGGAAGATTACATGGATAAGGATGAACTACAAACCTTGGATTAATTAATCAATCAATGGTCAAGATCATAGAGACGTTGTAAGGAATTCAGAGCCATATCAAATGGAAATAAACCATTGGTTGACAGTCTGTTGTCAGAGGGACAATGACAGTGTCAGAAGGTACAGGAGAGGAATTTTCAGGAATATTCATTAAATCCTGTAACGGTTATCATTCAAATTTAAATTCAAATCACAGGATCTACACCTATAAATAGAGGACTCCTGATTCATATTGCAACAGATACAATAGCAAGAATTAATAGAAAGGAACTAAGTTTTTGAGCAAGAATTTGTGCAATCTGACCCTGCTGATACATAGAGCTTTAATCTACTGATCATGTTTTCTTCAAGTGTTTCCTGGTAATCAAGACTTACCCAGTTTACACACTTGAAGAATTCAAGCTGCTGATTCATTCATCTAGATCAGAAGTCTACTGAAAGCAGAATCACTTTCTTGATTCAACCGTTCTATTACTATAAACTTACTGAAGACAGAGAAGCACTTAGGTGCCAAGGACTGTTGTTTGTGTGGTGGAGCTAGTGAAGAGGCAATCCTACCCTTCAGGGACCAGTGGAAGACTTAAGAGCAGCAATACTACCGTTTCTAGTTTTCAGTTTGTGAAGCCATAGTCATTGGTCAAGGACAAACAGTTCAGAGATTTTTGTAACTGAAACCTCAAAAGTCTCTAGTGAATTTCCTCCAACATCACAGGAGAATAGTGGAGTGATAGGATTACACCACCTGGAACCACTATAAATCTTGCCTACTTTACCTTACTGCATTTACTTTCTACAATTATTTTATCTGCATGTTTATCACATCAAACCTACTGAACTAGCTACTGAATCACACCACCTGCACTACGGAGTATCTAATACTTGGTATCATATTTAATCAACAAGTAATAAGGCTTAATTTATTATATTCCGCTGCAACAAACTCTAGAACTTCAATAGTCAGTAGACTACTGACCTTGCTGAGTTTGTCAACTCCAAAAAGTTTTAAGTGTTAATTTTATTCACCCCCCCTAAACATAACCAAAGTCTTTTCAATGGACCAACATTAACAATCATTGTTAGTAACATTTTATTATGTTTTGATGATGGTCATACTAGCTGTTATAGCAAACCTGAAATAAGTTAGAATTCTCTGTATAAGTATTTACTTAGAGTCTGACATGTTGTATAAGTTGAGTCAGACAAGTATTGTACTAGTTGGTAGGACGGCTAAGTAAAAAACAGATACCCGGCAGAGTGAAGCCAGCCAAGTACTAGCAGAGAAGCATGAAGACATTATGGTCTGACTTATAACCAAGGAATTCTGTGATGACCTTGGATAAGTCTAAGTTATAATTCAAATGATGAATTACATTGTCAAATATGGTGTACATGTTAGGAAATCACTAGTTTAATGCAGCAGAATTTAAAATTTGATTTCCTTTTACTAGATCATTCTTCGTTTAATGCAATAAACACGTTAAGTAGTTTGACGGTTATACCTTGATGATCTATAAGATCGTTGCTTTGACCGTCAACGGAGAGTAGTACAGTGCGCAAGCCGTCCATGCGTCCAGCCTCTATCGCTAATCCACATGAACTTCTCACCGGAATCCTCCTTGGATTACTATTGGAAAACTCCGGTTGCTAGACCGGACTTTTTCCTCCCTCACAAACTCACTATAGGTTGCTCTCTATTTTACACAAGAACTATGAGCTCTTGCAATTGTGATGTACAAAAGAGCTTGACACCCACCTCTTCTTTATAGTAGAAGGTGGCACCCCATATGGTGTGGAGGAGAAGAAAACCTTTTCCCAATAAAATAAGGAAAATCTTCTAGATTGATTTATCTCTTTTATTATAATTAATTTTGCCAATATCTTATATTGAATATAATTATCTTATTACCATAAATCTATTTTTCCAAAATCAGTTAATATCTTATATTAATATTATGGTAATCTTATTAATTAAAGTGCACAATCCAAGTGTATCTTATACACTTATATGTGGCGCCCCAAATGCCAATTAATTGGCTTCCGGAATATTCTTTAATTCATACATTTTGTATATAATTAATATCTTGTATTTTATTTATTCATAATAAATAAATACCACCATATTAATTTACCACTTTAACCTTTATAGTCTAGAGATAAACTTTCCTTATTTGGTTAACAACTATAACCGCATTTTAATCCGACTTGAAGTTCATATGTGTGTGACCCGATAGGCTTCCGAATATGTTGGCCGTAGACACAAAGTGCAATTTACTAAAATGCCCTTCATGCCTAACGATCACGGGAGAGCGTCTAGAAACACACCGTGACCCCCAATCATCGGAAGAGTCAAAAGCAATGACTACTACCTTTCATGTGAAGCAGTTACCGTGTAACTTACATTCCTATCGCTGAAATAATATCCATACGATCGTATCTCGAGTGTCAATACATTAACGATCGTATCTTACAATCTGGAAATCAAGCTCTCTCGGGATAACATATTTACTCCCACTTTGCAAAGATTCTCGAGAGCTAGACATTCATTATAAGGCCATTTCGGATATTCGATCCCAATCATAGGATACGCGATTCCCGGACGACCAATCATGTATACTCCGCATACTTCAATATCATACCTAATCACTACCGCATGATCGCCCCGTGGCTAGGGGAAATCTCAATAGTGTCAAAGCATGACAATCCACACCGTGATGCCATGAAGACTCCGGTCAAAAGGATAATTACACAACCGCCACATAGTGTGACACTTAATGTAAGTGGGTCAGTCTAATGTATGCATTCTCTAATACAATCCACGTATAGTCCAAGTGTCCCTACACTTCGATAGACGAGATCTATCCCTATCTTCTAAAAGATAGAGGACATCCAATACGTGCTAGTCTAATTATACTATCAATGTCTCATTTGACAATACATAAGACTAGAGACATTTAAATACCAAACTTGTTATAGTGATTAGAGATCTCATCAACCATAATCACTATCATGGTTTTCTCTGATTGATATCGTTATTATATATATACAACAAATAATATGAAGACAAACAATATATAATAACATAATTGATACTAGGGACGTTATTATACTAGGAACCCTTCCGTGCAAGTGAACACTACTCCGCCGTTAAGCGTGAAAACAAATACTATCCTCTAATTGTGACATAAAGTCATCCTTGTCGACCGAGATTCGGAACCGGCATGGAAGGAACCACACCAAGTTGTGTAACCTCGTAAAACTAAATCATCGTTCCCGAAAACCGCCGTTAAGCGTGAACATATCCCTAGTACGCCTTAAGTACGTGTAACCTCGAGGATATTCCCGAAAACCGGGAACATATTGACTTAAGTACTTGAGGAATCCGACAAGTGACCATCACCTGGATTGGACCGGTACCTACTAGTCATACTAAGAGGGTACGAGACCTTTGGTCTTGTGCATAACATGGCATACATGATAGAGCCGATTTCCGAAGCATAAGGGACTTTACTCATTTGTGCCCTTTCCTCCTCTGTCTTAGGACTCATTCCCTTCGACAGGTAGACCCCATGTGACATGGGCAGCAATCCTTTCTTGGACTACTCCATACTGAATCTCTTCAACATCTTGTCTATATAGGTGGATTGCGACAGACCAAGCAACCTTTTAGATCTATCTCTATAGATCTTTATTCCTAGAATATAGGCTGCTTCACCCAAGTCCTTCATAGAAGTTCTTGGATAACCAAGCTTTGACTTATTGTAACATTGGCACATCATTCCCTATGAGAAATATGTCGTCAACAAAAAGCACTAAGAACTGGCACTCCCACTAACCTTCTTTTAAACACAGGGCTCATCTTCGTTCTTGATGAAATCAAACTGTTTCATTATCTCATCAAACCAAAGATTCCAACTCCAAGAAGCTTGCTTTAATCTGTAAATGGATCTTTGCAGTTTACACACCATCCTGGCGTCAATGGTTGTGAAACCCTCAGGCTGTGTCATATACACTTCCTCAGACAGGTTCCCGTTAAGGTAAGTTGTTTTCACATCCATCTGCCAGATTTCGTAATCATGGTATGCTGCATGTTCGGTAAAAACTCGTTTTAAATTTATAAACCGAAACACCCCAAGTATAAGGTTCGTAGTATAGGGTGTTAACGGGTCGTCCTAAGGGAGTCGAATGTTTATCGGATCAAGGAACAATTATTCTATCGATTATGTCACGACTATTAACTACAACTAGGGTTTAAACTAGTTAAACTACAAAAAAAAACAATGAACAGTAATTAAGATGATGAACAGTACGATGAACATTAACTTGGAACAGAAAATTTGCAGAAAAATAACAATTAACATCTAGGGTTCCTAAAACAACTAAGCGTAGCAATCAAATTGATACGAACTATTCGATTTATCAAGTAATTAAAAGGAAACGGCAAGGCAACGGGAATCCACCAATCAACCAACCCAACCCCAACTAGATGGCAAGTTAAAGATACGATTTTTAGTAATGATCTATCACGAATTCGATTAAATTCCTTCAAACAAATTCTAGGGTTTCGTTTTCTTTCTCAAGCAAAACTAAACGGCATGCAAAATAAGATCATGATATTGTCTCCACTATCCTACTCAACTAATCATAAACAATCTCTTGAATTATAACTAATTGCATCAATCGAAATAAATCAAAGCTTGAATCATATTCTCATATAAATTCAATCAGAAAAGATAGTTCCATCGATCTCACGATTCAATAAAACATAAGCGATAAATCACAACATTCAATTGATGAAAAACCATAAATTTAACTCACTAAAGATGTAGCTAAATATCCTCTAGTTGGTGTGGCTGTTGATTGGTTTCCTCCGTTGTCCCACCGCAAGATGCTTAGCCTTCAATCATCTTCGAACTCCCAAGCAAGATTGAAAGAAAGAAACTCATGTTTTTGTGTGATGTGGTGCTTTTTCTGTGTGTTCTTTTCTGCTCGAATGGTGCTGCTTATATAGGAGTTTCGCCGACCTAAGGAAGGATCTAGAAAAACGCGTCGATTTTGCAGCTTCGGGGCTCGGTCAACCGACTTAAGACACTCGGTCGACCGAATAGCATGGCTCGGTCGACCGAGCCTACCTATTTACGCGTTTTCACACTGCTGCTTCGTATACCGTGTTCCCCACTTCACTCTTTCGATCTGATTTGATTTATCCTCTCTTCAATGCTCCGATTTTCTTCTTTATTTTGAAATCACTTGATTGAATGAGATAAATCTTCTCCATTAATAATATCCCCATGCATATCTTTTAATTTCCTGCAAAATTGTTGTTACACCAAGTCATCGAATAATAATAATAATAAAATGTGTAACAAAAAATAACATTTAAACCCAATATTTCCTCATAATTAAATTATAATTCCTCAATAACCATTATAGGAATTTAACGGTTAAAAGACGCTTTTCTCATTTATTTCCCTTAAAAATAAGGTAAATTGTTTAGGGATTAAGCCCGAAAATATAGTAAAATATACCCTAAACACTGCAATAGCGAGCAAAATTCTAATGGATTTTAACATGGCAACAGGCGAAAAGGTTTCGTCGTAGTCAACTCCTTGTCTTTGCTTATAACCCTTTGCCACCAACCTAGCCTTGTAGGTGGTCACATTACCGTCCATGTCGGTCTTTCTCTTAAAGGCCCATTTACACCCTATAGGAACTATTCCTTCAGGTGGATCAACTAAGTTCCAAACTTGGTTGTCTTTCATGGATTCCATTTCAGAATTCATGGCTTTCACCCATTTCTCTTTGTCATGCCTTAATAGAACTTCCTTATAAGGTCTAGGGTCCTCATCTTCCATGAGATAAACTCCAGTGTACCTTTCGGGTTCACGGCATTTCCTGGTAGATCTTCGAGGTGCTAGTGTGTCTATTGTAGAGGGTGGCACCATGTCTGTATGTGGTGTTTCCTCTACTTCCATCAACGGACTGTTGTTGTCCGTAAGTGGTTCTTGAATTTCATCAAGACCAATTTTACTCCTACTGACCCTATCCAAAATAAACTCTTTCTCCAGAAAGTGGCTAGTCCTGGCAACAAACACCTTTTTTTCCACAGGGTGGTAAAATTGGTACCCTTTGGTTTCCTTAGGATATCCCACAAAAAGACATTTGTCAGATTTAGGTTCCAGTTTATCAGGCATGGTCCGTTTCACATAAACTGGACATCCCCAAGGTTTCATGTAACCTAGTTTTGGTTTCTTCCCTTTCAACACTTCATAGGGAGTGGACTCAACCATCTTTGATGGAACTCGGTTCAGTGTATAGGATGCGGTTTGTAGAGCATACCCCCAAAATGATTTTGGAAGAACTGCGTAGCTCATCATGGATCGTACCATGTCTAACAAAGTACGGTTCCTCCTCTCAAATATGCCATTCATTTGAGGCGTCCCTAGAGGGGTCCATTCAGGTAGAATCCCATTCTCCTTTAAATAACTTTGAAACTCTCCATCTAGGTATTCTCCACCTCGATCGGATCGAAGTGTTTTGATTTCTTTACCTAGTTGTTTCTACACTTCACTTCTGAATTCCTTGAACTTTTTGAAGGCTCAAACTTATACTTCATTAAGTATATATAACCATAACGAGAATGGTCATCAGTGAAAGTGATAAAATAAGAGTATCCTCCTTTGGCTTGAATTGACATTGGGCCACATACATCAGTATGTATGAGCTCAAGCAATTCATTGGATCTTATCCCTTTGATACTAAAAGGTGACTTTGTCATCTTGCCAAGCAAACAAGCTTCGCATTTATCAAACGATTCATAATCGAATTGATCCAACATTCCATCCTTATGGAGTTTGTAAATGCGATTCTTATTTATATGGCCAAGTCTACAATGCCATAAGTAGGATTCATTCAAGTCATTTGTCTTGGCTTTCTTGTTATTTATATCAAGTACGTCAACATTCATATCAAATATGTAGAGACCATTGATAAGTGTGCCAGTACCATAAAAAATTCCATCACGTGAAAAATAACAACATTTATTCTCAAATGTAAATGAAAATCCATCAACATCTAATGCGGAAATAGAAATAATGCTCTTCGTAAGAGCAGGAACAAAATAACAGTTATTAAGCTCAAGAACTAGACCACTGGGCAATGAAAGAAAATAAACTCCTGCGGCTAGTGCAGCAACACTTTCTCTATTCCCAGCACGTAGGTCCACCTCTCCTTTCCTTAGCTCTCTAGCTCTTCTTAGTGCCTACATATTCATACAAATATTAGAACCACAACCAGTATCTAATACCCAGTGGTTAGACTTAGAAGATGTAATGTTGATCTCAATCATAAATATACCTGAAGTCGAAGCATCAGAATGCTTCTTCATGGTACTCAAGAAGCCTTTGCAGTTTCTCCTCCGATGTCTGGTCTCACCGCAATGGAAGCAAGCATCCTTGGATTTGTCTTTTGCTATCTTAGGCGTTGGCTTAGGTGCAGCCTTCGCCTTCTTGTACTTTTTCTGGGCTTTTTCCTTGCCCTTGCTTGAAGTGACCAGCAACACTTGCTTTCCCTTCCCTACAGTGCCTTCAGCAGTTTTTAGCATGTTCAATAACTCCTCAAGGGAGCAATCTATCTTCTTCATGTGATAATTCATCACGAACTGCGAGAATGAATCAGTTAGAGATTGCAGAATCAAGTCAATACTCAATTCTCGTTCCAACATGTGGCCCAGCTTCCTAAGCCTCTCTATGTACCCGATCATCTTAAGCACATGTGACCCCATAGCAGTCCCGGATGCCATCTTACAACCAAACAGGGCCTTCGAGACCTCGTACCTCTCAGGGCGAGACTGAGATGCATAGAGTTCCTTCAGGTGGACCATGATTGAGTAGGTGTCCATAGACTCATGCTGTTTCTGCAGTTCAGGTGGCATAGAAGCAAGCATGATACATGTAGCATCAGTACTGTTAGAACAGTGCTTGTTATACCTCTCGACAGCATCTGTAGCCGAACCCTTAGTGGGCTTTTCCGGTAGGGCCTCGTCCAAGACATAGCCAATCTTCTCGTGCCTCAAAACGATTTTGAGGTTTCTTTCCCAATCGAGAAAATCAGTTTTGTCAAGCTTGTTGTCGATGATAAAATGAAGGTTCAATTTGTTTGACATTTTTCTACAATAATAAGTAAAGATAGAATAAGTAAAAGCTCATGTATAAAAAACCCTAAATTTGCACATAAAATTTTATACGGTTTTACTCCCACTAGCCAACTATTCCCAATTGGCTTTCAAGAAAATAATTTTTCTTTAGTGGCTGGGATCCAATCTAGTCGCCTTAATCCCCGACGGTGGTCGATCAATCTTCGCAATTTCGAAAGGTAAGTTCTACTACCAGTCGCATCATATGCAACTCCCAGTGGTTGACCAGTCAACTCTTTGACAGTCCGCATCTCTATGTCATAGTCAACCCCTTGTCTCTAAAGTCATATGGCCCTGACGGTGGCCAATCACCGAAAGACTTTAGTCGAGTTGTAACCCAATATTCACGAGATCTCATGCGATCATATCTCAAACGACGATATATCCGAGGTAGGTCAACTCCCGACGGTGGTCGATCAGTAGGATCCGAACACAGGCTCTTCACCATCACTATAATATTGGGAGACAATTTTGGCTTGATTTTTGTCGTGGGAATAATTTTAAATTAATTCACTTAATTTTTTAATTTGGTTTAAGTATGGTCTCATCTACTATGTGCATCTACGATATCATATAAAGTAAAACATACACAACATTCCGCGCAAAAAATAACCGGTATGATCACGTACTTTTCCTAGGTGCGGTTTCGAATACAAACTGACGAAACCGCGGGTCACAAACTAAGGGTGTCTGCAACCGCCAATAATATCTTTATTGTTGTACGCCAATGGGTTCTTTATATTTCTTTGGTCTTCATCTTCTTGCTCCATTCTTGTTACATAATAATCTATCTAATAAATAATTACACCCGCCGCACACGGGGGGAGTTAACGGGAATGGGATAAATGCAAAAAGTAAACTAGGTCACGTTCTTCATAACGGCCTAGGACAATTTTTCAAAAACCGACATTAAGAAAAAACTCCCATCTATCCTATTGGTCGAGTCCATGATCAATCGGGGTCCATATAATCACATTATATCTACACATCTAATCCATACAATTTTATCTTATGAAAAAGATTAAGTTCTAATTTTACTACTTATGCGTCTTATTTTATCACATCAAATAATTAAATAACATTTAATTAATTGTATGACTTGATCGAAAATAAAATTTACATTTAATTTTAAATCGATTTTAATTTCAATTTTATTAAATTTGAATTATTTAAAATAAAATTAAAATTATAAAGGTCTCCATTTTGTTTCCTTTCCTTTTGGTTCTTAACCAAAAGGCATCTCCCAAAACCAAATTTGGTTTAGGCCTGGCCACTTTCCAAAATCAAAATTTTGGAAGTGGCCTAGGCCTAGGCCTTTTACAAATCAAATATTTGGAAAGGCCAAATAGCTTTGGTTTAGGCCTGGCAACTTTCCAAAATCAAAATTTTGGAAGTGGCCTGGCCTAGGCCTTTTACAAATTTGTGTAGTCTTGAAGATTGTGTAGTCAAGGACAATCATACTATTGTATTTGTGAAAGGTACACTGTATTCAATGTTAATAATTTTGAGGAGATCACATATCTATTAATAAATTTGAGGAATCCATAAGTTTCTATACAAATCTATTATTTGTACTTATGGATTCCTCAAATTTCATGTCAAAGGTACATGTATTCAATGTTAATAATTTTGATGAATATAAAATAAGGATGTTCTCTCATCTTGCAGCAACTCATGAGGAGATGCTGGGTGTAATAAATGATGGACCAATCAAGATCACAACTGTGATAACCACAAGGAGCAGATCAAGGAAAAGAAATAGATAAACTCAAGAAAGATTGGACCAAAGATGACAGAAGAAGAGCAAATCTAGATTATTTTGCAAAAGACATGATCTTGAAGACTCTGGACAGTAACATGTTCATGAGAATCAAATATTGCAAAACAGCAAAGGAGATATAGGACAAATTAGCATTGATCAATGAAGGATCAGAAGCAGTTAAAGAAAACAAGTTATCTGTTGCAAAACAGAAATTTGAGAACTTCAAAATGATGACTGGTGAATCCATTGATCAGATGGATAACAGATTTTCAAGCATCATCAGTGAACTGCAGCAACTTGGACATACATATCCACAGAAGGATTTCTGTCTAAAAATCTTGAGAGGCTTACCTGAGAAATGGAAGATAATCACATCAAAAATCAGAGGGACAACAAATCTTGCAAACACTGAAACCTTGACTCTGATGTCTCAGTTAAAGGCTCATGAATTTGAGTTGAACGGTGAAGACACCAGCAGAGGCACACAAGGCCAGTGCATTGGTAGCACCACAGCAAACCAAAACAGCTGATGCAAACAGCAAAGAGACACAGGAGCTGAAGGAACACGGTGCTTTACTGGTTAAACATTTTGACAGGTTTAGCAAGAAGAAGCAATTCAAAAGAGGTTCATCATTAAACAAGAAGTCAAGCTCAAGCAAAGACATGAAGAAAAGGGATGATGAAAGTAGATGCTTCAAATGTAAGAAGAAAGGTCATTTCAAGGCTGATTGCCCTGAAGAAAAAGACAAAGATAAGGATAGGAAGAAGTATAAGACAACTGAAAAGAGAAAGAGTAAGAAGGCACTCAAAGCTGAAACTAGCACTGAAAGGAATGAAGAATCATCTGAAAATGAGTCTGATGATGATGAAGCTGACAACTCAGACAATGAAAAGGCTTACTTATGCCTTATGGCTAAAGAATCAAATGAGACAGAGGGAACTCTAGTTCATACTCATCATCAAGAGCATCCACATCTAACACTGCACAATCCTCTATTCTCCCATTAGATTCTGCAAACCTAATCCAAAATCTTATGAGTAAATTTGAAAAATTGAGATGGCTCATGAAATTCTGGAACAAGAGTGTGACAATCTGAGAGAGGAAAATAGAAGGCTAAAAGAAGAACTGGATAAACTAAAAGCTGAACAAACAAGTAAGGAAGTAAACTCACATGATCAACAAACAGCAGATGAACATACATCTGGTGTTGAAACACCAGCTGAGAAAACCTCCCTACCAGTTAAGATCACCACTGCACCACTTAGTGCACCAGCTTACAAACCCCCAAAAAGGTTTGGATCCAGATATGGTCTTGGCTACAACAGTTAGGATGAAAATAGAAACAATGGACAACACAATTCTGAATCCAGGACCAAGACTAGACCAAAATTCAGAAAAGGACAGACCATAGTTTCAATCACTCATCCTGCACTGATGAAGTCAAAACCTAGTGTAGTAAAACAGCAGAGCAAATCATCAATCCAATCAAATAAAGGCAAAGGAGTTCAGAAAGGTAAGGGAAGACCTTACCCTTCTGAGGATGATTGGAATATCACACCCCCAAAATATAAGAAGAAACCATTTCATAACATGCATCATGTGTTTAAGAAAACTAGTCAAGGCATATTCGTGGACACAAGAAGCAGCATGGAAATAAGTTTCCTTCTACATATTGGAGAGTGAAAGAGGATGAAAATGCACCAAAAGTAGAGAAAAGTATCAGAATACCTCTTGCAGAAACACTAGAAGTTATTCTGCCATGCCTTATACATATGAAGTTGATGACTTTAATTATCCAAAAAGAAGATCCTTTGGATACACACTAGGAGTAGGAGCCATGACTGCTAACAGGTATGGACCCAAACTGTGTTGGGTACCTAAACAAAATTAAATTTTTTTGTAGGATGTCTGGTACATAGACAATGGATGTTCCAGACACATGACAAGGAACAAGGGATGGCTCACTGACTTTAAAGCTTTTGATGGACCCAAAGTCACCTTTGGAGGCAAAGAAAACTGGTAACATTAACGGGAAAGGCATAATGCTCAAAACAGCTTGAAGATTCAAAATATGGCTTATGTTAAAGGACTGAATTTCAATAGTTACAGTCAATTTTGTGACAAAGGTTACATTGTGCACTTCAACAAGGAAGGATGTAAAGTGATTCAAAGCCAAACCAATACAGTTGTATGATGATACGGAACCTAACACGGTCCCATTATCCCCGGTCAACTCTCCTGAGGGAATAAGTCAAACTACCTCCCCGCACAAGACCGCGCGACGTCGCCAACTCCTTGGCCATCCCGCCGGCGTCTTCGACATAAGGGGGCCGCCACGCAGACTTGCGGGCCTGTTTATAGGAGAAACTCAGTACAAGTTAAGGGAAAGTTCATAAGCTTAGATAGAACGCGGCGCCAACTGCCATCTGTCGGGCACCGGCGTCGCTAACACGTGTAGGCTTCACAGCTTTTTCCCTTCCCTATAAATACCCCCTCTTTGACATTAATAAGAAGGATGGCTCTTTACATTTATTGTTCTAAGCATTTCTTCATTTACAGCTATCATTTATTAACTGAATTGTATTAATCGCTGCCACCACCGGAAAACACCTTCACTCGGCGGCGACGCCCTCACTGATCGGAAAACACCACATAAAAGATAGATATCCTCCTCAAATTCATTGCCTAAACCTCCTGGAGGAAACAGACCCGTCAACTGGCTCCGTTACCGGGAAGGTTTTAAAAGATTCAACACTTTCGTGGTGTCCAGAAATTCCTCAGCTTGTTCCGATCGTCTTCCTCAGCACTCCGACGACCTGCTGAGCTCTAATTTGGTGTTGCATGTGGCAGTTCGCCATCGGATTCATCACTGTCGTCTCCAGGATCGACATTAGGATCTTCATCCTCCTTATATAGCAGGTTTTCACTCCATTTTATCATCATCAAATCGGTTACCTTTGTCTTCATAGTCCGTTGAAAAATAGCTCATATGTTTATGTAGATTATCCCAATCTTGCGTTTGAAGATTCACCACTATTGTGATATTCTTATATAAACAGCTAAGAAACGACTGTGGTTAGCGTTTTTCCGATTTGCATGTTGGTTTGGACGGTATAAACATCACGAGTATCAGTTTGTAGCATTTCTGCAGCAAGATCGAATGTTTGTGGGTTGGTAAATTGTTCATCGGATGTCGTATGCATAAATTCTAGCACCAAGTCACATCCAGTCACATCACACTAACTACCCTCTAAAAGGACGTGAGATTTGTCTTGTGTCAGAGGTAATAATCCAACTTGCTACCTTGGAAAACGTGTTGTTAGGCTTGCGTCAGGCGCTTCATCATGGCTAATATCACACCTAACCCCATCACACCCAACCCGCCTGAGAAACAGGTCGCACCGACGAGGTCGAACGAAAGTGTCCCCGCTAATACGGCCATCGATTACCGCGAATTCTTGGAATTAAAGAAGAAAAATTCTCAATTGGAGGCAGAGCTCGCCCGAAGACAAAGGGCAACTGACGGCGCAGCCAAAGAGGCTCCCGCTCCACCGATTCCTAGCGAGACCGATCTGGCGAGGTTAAAGAGTTATGGTGAGTACGCAGCAAAAATGAAGGCGGCCAACGAGATCTTGATCTCCCGTAGCCAGCCCGCACTAGCAATTGATCCTCTCCCAACCATAGAGGGCATGAACCCCGGACCTAACGTCATCACCCATCCTTTGAAAGTGGTGAACGTGATGGAAATAGCGCGAGCTCAGTGTCACGAGCAGCAGGGGGAGAGTGTGTCCTCCTCGCGGCATGGCGAAGGCAGCCAAACTAGAATATCGGCGCATGACCGCCTGGGTAAACGTAGAGCTTCACCATCCCCACCAAGGAATGAGGATAGAAAGACACGGGACAATGTCCGAAGAAGTCTCGGTCCTCTCAGTGAAAACCCACGGGACATCATCTTGAGGAGAAGAGCGCGGGCTGAAACAGAAAGGCCCGACAGTGACGAGGACGACACCCATTCTCATGGCGCACCTCGAATCAAGACCGACCAACGGTTTGAGGATCTAAGGCTGATGGTCCTGGAAATGAAAAAGAATAAACGGGAAGAAGACAAGGAGCCTAGTGCCGCTATGGATGCGCTTTCAGATTCACTCATAGCCAGCCTCCCACAACACCGAATATCCAATGTTAATTTGATGGATTATCAGGGTAAGTCAGACCCCTACGAGTGGTTGGCTTCATTCGAGAGTAAGATGATGCTTGCAACTCGCCATAGCGCGGCCTGGTGCGTGGCTATGGTAGGTTGCATGAAGGATAAAGCCTCCACATGGCTTCATAAATTACCAGCTAGATCAATCTACAGCTGGGAGGATATGCGAACAAAGTTCTTGGCTGAATTCAAGACGGCGCATAGGCCTCGTAAAACCACAACCGATCTTTTTTTGATAAAGCAGGGCACTGATGAGTCCGCCCGGTTGTATTACGAAAAATTCGTCCAAATCTACGATCAAACCCGGGACGAGCCCGAACCCACAGTCATGATGGCCTTTTTGACTGGGCTAGTGGGTGGCGAGCTCAAAACACATTTGACAATGCACCCTCCAACAAACTTGAGGGATATGTTGGAACAAGCCCGAATTTTAGTACCGTGGAAGTCATCCCCTCCAGAAACCAAGGTCTTCAATCTGATTCTACGGCCCCATCAAACCGAGTGCGCGGACAATCTCCGAAAAAAGGAGGAGGTCGTCAGTCCGCCAATGAAAGAGGGACGACCGTGATCTCAAAAAGCCACAGAAGTTCGAGGGGAAAGATTACATTCCGCTGAATGCGCGCCCATCGGCAATCCTGAATGAAATCTCCGAACACATCCGCAAGCCTCGCGTTAATCGTAACGAGAACAGGGTTCGGAAAGCGGACACGAGTAAATTCTGTGAGTTTCATGACTATCACGGCCACAACACAGACGAATGTTTTTCCTTGAGAAAGATTATAGATAAAATGGTCCGGGAAGGAAAGTTAGATCGGTTTAAACTGGAAGGCGGTGCAAACCAGAGGGCCGGCGCGGCTCAGTACGAGCGCGAGCTTAATGTCATCCACGAGAGTCCGCCGAGCAACAAACAGATAAAGGAGCAGATAAACTCAATCAACGAATTCGGACGCGAGCATCCCAGAACTCTGCGACCAGAGGAAGAAGCCCTGACTTTTATGAAAAGCGAGCTCAGCTTTGTTACTGGAGCAATGGAGATGCCCGTAATCATTAAAATTGGGATCGCCAGGTGCGGAATTAACAGAGTCCTGGTGGATACGGGCGCCGCCAGAGACATCATCTATCTGGACTGCCTCAAAGGTTTGAATTCCACCGAGGCCAATCTGAAACCATACCTAGGCTCGCTAGAGGGCTTCACCAACCATGAGGTAAAGGTCAAAGGAACGATCGACCTGGATGTCTGCGTCGGAGACTTTGAGCCTTTCAGGATCGAAAAAAATAGAATTTCTAGTGGTTGACTTGCCAGCTCGCTACAACATGATCGTGGGCATACCTGCGATGCGTAAGTTTCAAATGGTATCCTCCATTCCGCATCAAAGGGTCAAGTTTTACACACAGAATGGCAAGATCGGGCAGGCGATTAGCCGACCGCAAACCTATCTTGATCATTTGACAAAGCCAAAAGGCAGGGTCATACTACACCTCACATCGCACCTGTAGAAGGGACCCTCGCCACCACAAATTCGATAAATCTGTTGGAAGAAGTTTTGGTTGTGAACGGTGCTGCTGAGGTTTCGAGCGCCGCCGAGCCAGTCGACACCTGAATAAACGAGTCTATGGCCGAGTTAGAAGCAAGCGCTAAGAAGAGAGCGTTGGAAGCTCACTCCGATCGGGGAAAAAGCTCGAGCACCCATCCGCCGCCAAAGAAACAACGAAAGGAAATTATTTGCGATACTTTGCAAATGCGATACGACCCAAATTTCGAAACAGAGGGGGAGCTCGTCGAAGTAATCATCAATGAGATGTACCCCGACCAAAAAATCAAAATCGGGGCACACCTTAGCGATGTAGACAGGGCCGTACTGATCGACGTGTTAAAAGAAAACCTGGATGCTTTTGCCTGGGAGGTTACAGACATGTGAGGCGTCGACCCTGAGGTCGCACTCCACCGTCTTAATGCGAACCCCCACTTCAAGCCGATTTAGCAACAAGCTCGCCAGTTTTCAATCTAGAAAGAGGAGGCTGTCAAAGTCGAAATCACCAAGCTACTTGCGGCCGGTATCATCAAAGAATTACAATATCCAACTTGGCTTGCCAATGTCGTCATGGTTCGAAGCACAACGGCAAGTGGCGAATGTGCGTAGATTTCACTGACTTGAACAAGGCCTACCCAAAGGATCCTTACGAACTACCCCGCATAGACAGGATGGTGGATCGGATAGCCGGATTTGAAATACTCAGTTTCGTCGACGCATACTCTGGTTATGATCAGGTTCGTATGGCTGAGGACAAGATGCGGCTCACTGCTTTTAGAGCCGGGGGCGGCATGTACTATTTTAAGATGATGCCCTTCGGTCTGAAGAATGCGGGTTCAACATGCCAGAGGATGATCAACAAGGTTTTTCACACTCAGATCGGCCGCAACATGGAGGCATACATAGATGACATGGTTATAAAATCCAGCAAGAGCGACGTCATAGCAGATTTGAGGGAAACTTTTACGAATGTGCGGAAAAACAATATGAAGTTAAACCCAGTGAAATGCACGTTCGGGGTCAAAGATGGAAAATTCTTGGGCTTCATGGTCACGCAACGCGGCATCGAAGCAAATCCTGAAAAAATCAAAGCCGTTCTGAACATGGCGCCACCAAAAACTATAAAGGAAGTTCAAAGGTTGAATGGAAGAATAACCGCTCTGGGACGATTCATTTCGAAATCTGCGGACATATGCCTTCCTTTTTATAAAACTTTGAAGGGCAGCAAGGGTTTTGAATGGACTGAAGAATGCACCAAAGCTTTTGAAGAGCTCAAGCAGTACCTGGTCAGCCCGCCTCTTTTAGTAAGTCCTATTACTGGCGACCAACTATATTTATATTTGGCGGCTTCAGATAGGGCTGTCGCCGCAGTTCTTGTAAAGGAAGATGGGACTCCTGAAAAGCCCATTCAAAAGCCCATTTATTACGTCTCAAAAGCTCTCAGTCCTGTAGAGGGTCGATATTTTAATGCAGAAAAATTGGCCTACTCTCTTGTTATAGCGGCTAGAAAGCTCCGTGCGTATTTTTCATCACACACGATAATTGAACTATCAGACAGTCCACTGCGTCAAGTTTTGCATAAGCCAGACCTCGCCGGTCGTCTCCAGAAATGGGCAATCGAGCTTACTGAATTCGACATCAAATATGAACCTCGGAAAGCAATCAAGGCACAAGCCTTGGCGGAATTCATCCTTGAGACGAGCTTCCAGGAGCCCCCGACATCACGACCCGTTTCCCCTTCATCGAATACCCCCGACAAAACGGCTTTTAGCGGCCCCACGAGGCCCAGCCACAGTTGGGAGTTGTACGTTGACGGTGCTAGCGGAGTTGCAGCATGCGGGGCTGGAATCGTGTTGCTTGAACCGGGAACGTCCGAAGAAATTGAGAAAGCGCTTCGATTCAATTTCACGGCGTCAAATAACCAAGCAGAATACGAAGCAGTGATCGCAGGCCTCGAGCTCGCAATAGCAATGAATGTAGAAAACATACACGTCTTTTGCGACTCCCAGCTGGTAGTCAATCAAGTGAAGGGAGCTTATAAGATTTATTGCCCAAAGCAACAGCGATACATTGACCTAGTCCCAAAGCTACGTCATCTGTTTGGATATTGCGAGCTCTCCTATATCCCACGCACTCAGAATTTAAGGGCAGATTATCTATCCAAATTATCCGACGCCGACGCGGCACTTTCTCCCGACATTCCTCTAGAGTATCTCGAGGAACCCACCATAAACATATGCGAGGTTATGGAAATTCAACCCGCCTCGCGTTGTTGGATCGACGAGGTCAAAGAATATATTGAGCACGGAGTTTTGCCCTCGGAAAAAATAGAGGCGAGAACCTTAGCACGTCGCTCCGCGAGGTACGTCATTCAAAACAGGATACTTTACATGCGATCTTTCTCCAAACCTTTACTACGGTGTGTTCGGCCCGAGCAAACAACTGGTATCCTTCGCGAGCTTCATGAGGGAGTGTGCGGCGGACATCCCGCCTGTCGCACGCTCCCCCAAAGGGCGATCACTGCAGGATATTACTGGCCCACTTTGTTGAGGGATGCGGATATATTTGTCAGAGAATGCGATCCCTGTCAGAGCAAAGTATCGTCACCGCCTCTTGGCCCTTCGAGATGTGGGGAATTGACCTTGTCGGTCCAATGCCTAAGGGGCGAGGCGGATGCGAGTACATCGTAGTAGCGGCTGACTACTATATGAAGTGGATAGAAGCCAAACCACTCAAAGACATTGCCACGTCCCAGGTCATATACTTTCTGATGGATCAAGTGTGGACTTGTTTTGGAATACCTCGAATCATCATATCTGACCATGGACCACAATTCAGATCGGAGTTGTGGTGTTATTCATGCGACGTCCTCAGTCAGCTATCCGCAAAGTAATGGTCAGGCGGAGAACGCGAATAAACAGGTTTTGAGAGGTTTAAAACGCACATTAGATGGCAAGAAAGGAAAATGGGTGGACGAACTGCCTGCCAATCTATGGTCACTCCGGACCGCCAAAAAGTCTACAACAGGGGAGACTCCGTTTTCTCTGACTTATGGTTCGGAAGCGATGACGCCGGTGGAGATGTCTTTACCTAGTATCAGAGTATCGCATTTCAGTGAGGACACCAATGTCCGTTCTCGCGAATTCGAGCTCGACACGCTGGAAGAGAAGAGATTGCAAGCCGCAGCTCGTCTGGTTAACTTCAAGATGGCCGCTAAGCGACATCACGACAAGAAGGTACACCATCATTTTTTCAAAGCGGGAGATTTCGTGTTAATTAAATGTGAGGCCGCCGGACATAAGCCCAAAAAGTTAGACAGCAACTGGGAAGGACCCCTCCAGATCTCCCGCGAACTAAAGAAAGGAACATACTATCTCAAGGACATGAATGGCCGCGAGTATGAGAACACTTGGCACGCCGACAACCTCAAGAGATATCACATGTAATCCCTTCGCTTTTTGGAAGTTTTTGTTTATATACATATGTATACTTTTCTTCCTTTTTAAGTTGTGAGTTCAAAAAAAAAAAAACAAAAAAAAAAAAAAAAAAAGAAGGGGGAGTAGGGGGACTGTGCCCCGCGCCGCCCCAACCCCGCGTCCAGGTTTGTGTATTTTTGGGTTAGCAAAAACAAAACTCAGAGTACCAAAGCAAAGGATAATAAGATTGCATAAAAGAAATGGCCATACAACGGCCCCAATGTTTGTACAGATAAAGGAAAGAAATATCGAAGTTATCAGGGTGGCGAGCCCCACATCAGCCAACAACAAAGTTTTAACAATACAAATTTCAACAATAAAGTTTCGGCATTACGAAGTGAAAATCAAGCACCCACGGAATCAAGGCCAGCTTGCGAGTCTCCCTGTTGCGCCCCCTCCACACCACCTGGAGCCGCCTGATTCCCTTCCATATTTGCTGCATCCAAGATTGCTTGCACAAGAGATCGCATGTTGTCCTCTGCCGCCGCTGGAAATTCCGCCGCCGGTAGATCTTCAACCCTACACTGTTCGTGATACTCGGCTATCTCCTCTTCGGAGTACGGAACCATAGGGTGATATGGAATAAGGTCGGCACTGAAGGAATTTTCCTGAGTCCACGCCACCATATCCTGTAAGCTTGGGACCCTCGCCTGGAGACATACCTCGCCATATGATAGCAACCTTGGTCATAATTGTCACCTAGATCTTTCCAGTATTCGGCACTATCTTTGTATTCGGAGAGGGCGGTCTCAATTTCGGCCTGAGTCTCCGAGGCGAGGTCCTCAGCCTTCTTGCTGGCATCCTCAGCCCTCTTGTCGGCGACCTCAGCTTCCTTAACAGCAGCAGCAGCAGCATCTTCAGCGACTTTGAGCTTCTTCTCGCATGCACCCAGGGCGGCCTCGACTTTCTTGCGATGATTTTTCTCATGAGTAACTTGACGCTCCAACTCCGCAATGCGATCCGCCTAGGTTTTTTCTCTAGCAGAGACAGAGCCTTAGCCTCCTCAACTTTGGCCTCTAGGTCCTTCATTGTTTGCGCCAACACCTGGCTCTCCCGCTCTTTCTTCGCCAGCCCATCACCCGCCCGGCGTTCGCTCTCCATCAGCTTCTCTACGGTATCCAAAGCAGCGAGCATGCAACGCGAGACCTGAGAAAGACATACAGTAAGTACTTGGAGAATGAAAACGAATTTGCATGGGAAAATATACTCACCTTATGGGCAGACATCCCATACTCAGCGACGGCAGCCCTCACAGCCTCGCGTGGATCGATAGAGCTATCGCCAATATTGGTAGGAGCAATCCTTCTAATCAACCAAGTTCCCACGGATAGGCGAGCTTCAGCGCTCCATTTTCTGGAGAGTATTGGAAGAGGAGGGACCGCTGACAGAGTTGACTCCATCCTAACACCCCAATCAGGCGCCGACTGATCGGCACAGAAAGCTTCGTCAAAGTAGATAGGAGTATCAGCACCCGCCGAAGCTCCTTCCAGTGCGGGCTCCTGCGACGCAAGCTCAGAAACTGGCACTATGTTAAGAGGGGGAGAACCAGGACCTTCTAGTTCGACGATCTCGGACGACACGTTCATTCTGGGTCTCTTGCGGGACAGTTGGGTTTCCTCGGGAACATCTTCAACCTCTACCGGCTGCTTACCGGGGCGGTGCCTAGAACCTTCAGCGGGCGGGGGACGAACTTCTTCTGTAACCGCTCTGACGATCGCAGCGCCAGAGGTTGTCCCCGCCTCAGATGTTGCGCCCGCCTCCGTGCCCGCCACAGCAATTGTCACTCCTTGATTGATCCCCACATGAACAGTCGGTATGATAACGGGATCCGCTTTCTTCAACTCCTCCTCCCGCGTTCTCTTTACGGCGTTAGCAGCGGCAGCATTGACACTCCTGCGAAGACCGGATGCCGGCATCTCTGAAAAAGAAAAAAAAAATTATCAACGCTCCACAGGAAAAGAAGACGTGCACTCAAAAAATATACAAGTAAAAAAAAAAAAAGGGGGAGTAGGGGGACTGTGCCCAGCTCCGCCCCGACCCCGCGTCCAGGCTTGTGTATTTTTGGGTTAGCAAAAACAAAAGTAGAGAAGCCGAAGTGGTCTTACCCTGGCGACTCGACCAATCACCGCCACACTCTTCGCACAGCAACGGAAAGGTCCTACCCAAGTGACATTCGCCGACCCAGTCAGGGTCGCTATGTTCCGCAGACAGCGGGGGAATATTTACAACAGGCAAAATCCCTGGTACCAAACAGCCCGAGATCCCTGCCATCCTCGCACTGCCCAGCTTTACATTCGTCAGCATCCGAACGCTGATCATGCGGACCTGCGCAGATCTATCCGCATAGCTCATCAGGGCCACGATCGCCTCCACTTCTTCAGGCCTCGCGGGAGGAACCACTCTTTCCTTGAGCCACTTGGAATCTAGTCCACGAGCGGCCCGGTTCCCAAAGTGCGGAAATGGCCACCCGACCCTGGATTGTACCCGCATCACCCTCTGGTTCCAGTTGTAAATTTTGTTATCCGCCGGGTAGAAAGGGTGAAGCCTCCCCTCGCGCGCCCTCACGCTTACCTGACCCGGGGTTTGGGTACCAACAAAATCATGAAACTCCCTAAATAAGCCCAGAGAGGGCTCAATTCCATTCAGACGGCACGTCGCGATAAACGCCGACAGAGTCCTGACAGCGTTGGGATGAATGTCCGCCGGCAAGGCTTCCAGCAAGTACATCACTTCCACGAAAAAAGGGTCAAAAGGGGGCCTGAACCCGGCCAGGAAATTATCAAAATGAATATACAGCTGGTCCCTGATAGAGCGCCCACACGTGTACTCATACTGCCGGCTATCCGTACACGGACAAAAGTGGTAGTCATTGGAGAGCTGGTATCGGACATGGATAGCGGTGTTGAAGTTAGGAGCCTCCGCCTGCAAAGACTTCCACTCTGCGTCGACAGCGCGATGCATGGCCTTCAGCTTATTAGCCTCCTCCAGAGACGCCGCAGTCAGCAGGCTAACCTGGATTTTCCCCTTCTACGGGGCAGAGCTAGCTGGTTTATGAGCTCCTGCAGCCGCCCCCCTTCGCTTTTGAGGCTTTGAGGCAGGCGCCGCCTGTATTCTTTCCCCGGCGGTCTTAGAAATCCGCCCTCTGGGAACCAAGTGCTGCAGGGAATCAGAGAGCAGCTGAGTGCCCCTTGTTATGAGGAGCCTTTGGGTTTCGCTGGTCACTAGGCGCGAGTCCCCTTCATCAGTGTGGGAAGGAGAAACCTTGCCGCCAGCCCTCTCCTCAGCTGCGCCGTCACCATAGCTGAATTCCTCTTGATCATTTTCGTCCCCACTGTGCGACATGCTGCAAAATAAAGAGAGGTGGATCAACACTTCGTTCAGGTCAACACCGCCCCCCATTTCCGCACAGCCAACAGCACATGGGGCAACGGGGTCATAACGACGAATACTATACGAAAAGTTGAAAATTGCTTCCTAGCCCCTAGAGGCTTCAAATTCACAAAAAAAGGGCTCAGGAATACGGATTCTATCACAGGTTAGAAAACCTCAAAAATCCGAGTTTCTACAGGCCAAAGACATGCTTATGATCACTACAAGCCTACAATCAACCACAAAAACAACAATCAAGAAGAAAAACTGCCTTAGATCAACCAAAGATGGTACCTTTACGATCTGGATAGCAGGAAATCGGGAAGACAAGGAAGATCGCTTCGATCACTGCAAAAAACTCACGCCATCGAAATCCAAACACAACCACAGCCCTAAAATCCTGGAAACTTGGCTTCAAATCGCTACGAAACGTATACATTCTTTGGTTTGCTGGAGAGGATTTGATCGAAGAATGCAAGGAAGAAAGAAGGGTTTTTGTAAAAGTGATAAATGGATGGGCTATGTCTCCTTAAATAGACAGGCATTCGGCCAACCAACGGTTGAGATCATTACCATCTAACGGCCCAGATTTGCGCGGGAAAAATGAAAAGTTTCAGGAATCGATGCAACGCTTTGAAATCCAAAATTAGCGCTACAAACGAAGTGTCATCATTAGCAGCCGTCGCAACCCTTCGATGAAGTGTCACCTTGTCAGATGGAAAGGACGCCACATTTAATGAGAAACAATGTTCCATGGTCTATTCATATCTTTCCATGTGGCATACCACCCATAGCAGTTCGCCAATACAGTTTGAGCTCGGGCCAACCCAAATGACCTCGCCATTCCCCCTGTGATCATGGAAAAATGACAAGTCCAGGAATGGTACATGTCGACTTCGGTCAGACCACGAGCACGGACGATTCACATCGCAGCTCTCAAGCCACAGTCGCAGTGACCAGAACAGCTCCTCACGGCATATCTGGATCGCTCTATGCTGTGCACCTCAAGCCGCAGTTGCAGTGACCAGAACAGCTCCTCGCGGCCTATCTGGATCGCTCTATGCTGTGCACCCCAAGCCACAGTCGCAGCGATCAGAACACCTGCTCGCGGCATATCTGGATCGCTCTATGCTGTGCACCTCAAGCCGCAGTCGCAGTGACCAGAACAGCTCCTCGCGGCATATCTAGATCGCTCCGTGCCGTGCACCTCAAGCCGCGATCGCAGGGACCGTAACGCTCCTCACGGCATATCCGGATCGCTCTGCGCCGTACACCTCAAGCCACGGTCGCGGCGAGCCGAACGCTCCTCGCGGCATATCCGGATCGCTCTATGCCGTACGCCGAAGCCGCGATCGCGGCGACCGAACGCTCCTTGTAGCATATCTGGATCGCACTATGCTGTGCACCTCAAGCCGCAGTCGCAGCGACCAGAACAGCTCGCGGCATATCTGGATCGCTCTATGATGTGCACCTCAAGCCGCAGTCGCATCGACCAGAACAGCTCCTCGCGGCATATCTGGATCGCTCTATCTTGTGCACCTCAAGCCACAGTCGCAGTGACCAGAACAGCTCCTCACGGCATATCTGGATCGCTCTATGCTGTGCACCTCAAGCCGCAGTCGTAGTGACCAGAACAGCTCCTCACGGCATATCTGGATCGCTCTATGCTGTGCACCTCAAGCCGCAGTCGCAGTGACCAGAACAGTTCCTCGCGGCATATCTGGATCGCTCTATGCTGTGCACCCCAAGCCGCAGTCGTAGGGAACAGAACCGCTCCTCGCGGCATATCTGGATCGCTCAATGCCGTGCACCCCAAGCCGCAGTTGCAGCGATCAGAACAGCTCCTCGCGGCATATCTGGATCGCTCTACGCTGTGCACCTCAAGCCGCGATCGCGCCGCAGCCGACCGAACAGCTCCTCGCGGCATATCTGGATCGCTCTATGATGTGCACCTCAAGCCGCAGTCGCAGCGACCAGAATAGCTCCTCGCGGCATATCTGGATCGCTCTATGCTGTGCACCTCAAGCCGCAGTCGCAGTGACCGGAACAGCTCCTCGCGGCATATCTGGATCGCTCTATGCTGTGCACCTCAAGCCGCAGTCCGCAGGTATCACCACACCTCCCCACTGCATCCCCTATCAATCAGGTGTCCCAACGGACGGAACGATTCAAGCGTCATCATTGATGGTCTCCCCGAGGTTTTAGCTATGTTTAGTAGGGCGACTCTGACTGAGCCTACTTTGAACGATAAAATAGCCCATAATTATCCATCATAAATAGCAGTCCCTTCGTATACACGCCATAATGACAGCTCTTCCGATAGCCATCATTGCATCTACCTGTCATTATGAATGCCTTTTCAGATACCGTCGTGTTGTCTGCCTCTCATTATGGCCAACCATGCAAACACACCATCTCCCTCTATAAAAACCAGCCATTTCATTGCCCTCTCCACAAACACTTCATCTCCAACTTCTTCACTTCTTGTTTCCTCCCTATAAAATCCTAGAAGAACAAGAATGTCTCAGTCGGATAATGGAGAATACGAATTTGTGGAGGATTACAGAGGCACCGAACACCTGGAATCCTGTCTGCATCTCCTCCATAGCCCTCCTGTGGAAGAACAACCCCAAATTCCGGTATCAATGGTGGAAATGGGGCAGAGTTCCAACACAGCTGCTGCCTGTTACCCGAGATTGCAGAGTTAGAGCATGAAGAAAGAGCCGAGGTAAATGAGTCCAAAATCCTGCAAGCTCGCAGGAGGATCAGAGGTATTCATCGGCGAGCGGATCCACAGACCGCACAGAGCAAACTATTCAAGAAGTTTGTGCGTCTAATCCGGAATGGAAACTGCCACGGGGCCATGGTCGATGTTGTCTGGGAGGAATGGCAGATCGTTTTTCACCAGAATTGGGCCCCTTACAACCACCGAGTTCGCAAGCTGAAATCCAAGATGAGAGATGATCACTTCCTATACGAATGGAGGACGACCTGGTAGGCCGCCAGATGAGAAGAGATCTCCCCCTATATGAAAAGGGGGCGGCCTGGAAGGTCAGCTCCCCTGTTGCTTGCGATTGCCTGCGAACAACCGAGTGCGGTGTCGACTCCAGATCACCACTAACGTGTACTAGGAGGAGGGAACCCGCTCGTAGAGATTGGCAGGTCTTTCGTATAGCGTCAACTTCATGAAGCGCTCACGGGTTATGTTGCACCAGCTTCATGTGGCAACCCCGCCTCGCCTCTGAAGGAACGGTCCCGAGATTTTGACACAAACAGAACGTACTATTTTCCCTTGCTTAAGATTTTTTCCCACTGGGTTTTTCTTAAGTAAGGTTTTGATGAGGCGTTACAGGTTTGTGTCCTTAATCACGAGTCCGCTCAACTTTTGTCTTCCAAGAGTGTTCGTCAACGGAGGCTCCTTGACCAGAAAACTACTCCACGCCGCAACATTTTCCGCCGCAGAGTAGGGGGCCATTCATGATACGGAACCTGACACGGTCCCTATTATCCCCGGTCAACTTGCCTGAGGGAATAAGTCAAACTACCTCCCCGCAAAAGACCGCGCGACGTCGCCAACTCCTTGGCCATCCCGCCGGCGTCTTCGACATAAGAGGGCCGCCTCGCAGCACTGCGGGGCCATTTATAGGAGAAACTCAGTACAAGTTAAGGGAAAGTTCATAAGCTTAGATAGAACGCGGCGCCAACTGCCATCTGTCGGGCACCGGCGTCGCTAACACGTGTAGGCTTCACAGCTTTATCCCTTCCCTATAAATACCCCCTCTTTGATATTAATAAGAAGGATGGATCTTTACATTTATTGCTCTAAGCATTTCTACATTTATAGCTATCATTTATTAACTGAATTGTATTAATCGCTGCCACCACCAGAAAACACCTTCCTTATAAGGTCTAGGGTCCTCATCTTCCATGAGATAAACTCCAGTGTACCTTTCGGGTTCACGGCAATTCCTGGTAGATCATCGAGGTGCTAGTGTGTCTATTGTAGAGGGTGGCACCATGTCTGTATGTGGTGTTTCCTCTACTTCCATCAACGGACCGTTGTCCGTAAGTGGTTCTTGAATTTCATCAAGACCAATTTTACTCCTACTGACCCTATCCAAAATAAACTCTTTCTCTAGAAAGTGTCCAGTCCTGGCAACAAACACCTTTTGTTCCACAGGGTGGTAAAATTGGTACCATTTGGTTTCCTTAGGATATCCCACAAAAAGACATTTGTCAGATCTAGGTTCCAGTTTATCAGGCATGGTCCGTTTCACATAAACTGGACATCCCCAAGGTTTCATGTAACCTAGTTTTGGTTTCTTCCCTTTCAACACTTCATAGGGAGTGGACTCAACCATCTTTGATGGAACTCGGTTCAGTGTATAAGATGCGGTTTGTAGAGCATACCCCCAAAATGATTTTGGAAGAACTGCGTAGCTCATCATGGATCGTACCATGTCTAACAAAGTACGGTTCCTCCTCTCAAATATGCCATTCATTTGAGGCGTCCCTAGAGGGGTCCATTCAGGTAGAATCCCATTCTCCTTTAAATAACTTTGAAACTCTCCATCTAGGTATTCTCCACCTCGATCGGATCGAAGTGTTTTGATTTCTTTACCTAGTTGTTTCTCCACTTCACTTCTGAATTCCTTGAACTTTTTGAAGGCTCAAACTTATACTTCATTAAGTATATATAACCATAACGAGAATGGTCATCAGTGAAAGTGATAAAATAAGAGTATCCTCCTTTGGCTTGAATTGACATTGGGCCACATAAATCAGTATGTATGAGCTCAAGCAATTCATTGGATCTTATCCCTTTGATACAAAAAGGTGACTTTGTCATCTTGCCAAGCAAATAAGCTTCGCAAGTATCAAACGATTCATAATCGAATTGATCCAACATTCCATCCTTATGGAGTTTGGAAATGCGATTCTTATTTATATGGCCAAGTCTACAATGCCATAAGTAGGATTCATTCAAGTCATTTGTCTTGGCTTTCTTGTTATTTATATCAAGTACGTCAACATTCATATCAAATATGTAGAGACCATTGCTAAGTGTGCCAGTACCATAAAAAATTCCATCACGTGAAAAATAACAACATTTATTCCCAAACGTAAATGAAAATCCATCAACATCTAATGCGGAAATAGAAATAATGCTCTTCGTAAGAGCAGGAACAAAATAACAGTTATTAAGTTCAAGAACTAGCCCACTGGGCAATGAAAGAAAATAAACTCCTACGGCTAGTGTAGCAACACTTGCTCTATTCCCAGCGCGTAGGTCCACCTCTCCTTTCCTTAGCTCTTCTTAGTGCCTGCATATTCATACAAATATGAGAAACACAACCAGTATCTAATACCCAGTGGTTAGACTTAGAAGAAGTAATGTTGATCTCAATCATAAATATACCTGAAGTCGAAGCATCAGAATGCTTCTTCATGGTACTCAAGAAGCCTTTGCAGTTTCTCCTCCGATGTCTGGTCTCACCGCAATGGAAGCAAGCATCCTTGGATTTGTCTTTTGCTATCTTAGGCGTTGGTTTAGGTGCAGCCTTCGCCTTCTTGTACTTTTTTTGGGCTTTTGCCTTGCCCTTGCTTGAAGTGACCAGCAACACTTTCTTTCCCTTCCCCACAGTGCCCTCAGCAGTTTTTAGCATGTTCAATAACTCCTCAAGGGAGCAATCTATCTTGTTCATGTGATAATTCATCACGAACTGTGAGAATAAATTAGTTAGAGATTGCAGAATCAAGTCAATACACAATTCTCGTTCCAACTTGTGGCCCAGCTTTCCAAGCCTCTCTATGTACCCGATCATCTTAAGCACATGTGACCCCGCGCAGTCTTGGATGCCATCTTACAACCAAACAGGGCCTTCGAGACCTCGTACCTCTCAGTACGAGACTGAGAAGCATAGAGTTCCTTCAGGTGGACTATGATTGAGTAGGTGTCCATAGACTCATGCTGTTTCTGCAGTTCAGGTGTCATAGAAGCAAGCATGATACATGTAGCATCAGTACTGTCAGAACAATGCTTGTTATACTTCTCGACAGCATCTGTAGCCGAACCCTTAGTGGGCTTTTCCGGTAGGGCCTCGTCCAAGACATAGCCAATCTTCTCGTGCCTCAAAACGATTTTGAGGTTTCTTTCCCAATCGAGAAAATCAGTTTCGTCAAGCTTGTTGTCGATGATAAAATAAAGGTTCAATTTGTTTGACATTTTTCTACAATAATAAGTAAAGATAGAATAAGTAAAAGCTAATGTATAAAAAACCCTAAATTTGCACATAAAATTTTATACGGTTTTACTCCCACTAGCCAACTATTCCCAATTGGCTTTCAAGAAAATAATTTTTCTTTAGTGGCTGGGATCCAATCTAGTCGCCTTAATCCCCGACGGTGGTCGATCAATCTTCGCAATTTCGAAAGGTAAGTTCTACTACCAGTCGCATCATATGCAACTCCCAGTGGTTGACCAGTCAACTCTTTGTCTCTAAAGTCATATGGCCCTGACGGTGGCCAATCACCGAAAGACTTTAGTCGAGTTGTAACCCAATATTCACGAGATCTCATGTGATCATATCTCAAACGATGATATACCCGAGGTAGGTCAACTCCCGACGGTGGTCGATCAGTTGGATCCGAACACAGGCTCTTCACCATCGCTATAATATTGGGAGACAATTTTGGCTCGATTTTTGTCGTGGGAATAATTTTAAATTAATTCACTTAATTTTTTAATTTGGTTTAATTATGGTCTCATCTACTATGTGCATATTACTACGATATCATATAAAGTAAAACATACACAACATTCCGCGCACAAAATAACCGGTATGATCACGTACTTTTCCTAGGTGCGGTTTCGAATACAAAATGACGAAACCGCGGGTAACAAACTAAGGGTGTCTACAACCGCCAATAAGATCTTTATTGTTGTACGCCAATGGGTTCTTTATCTTTCTTTGGTCTTCATCTTCTTGCTCCATTCTTGTTACATAATAATCTATCTAATAAATAATTACACCCGCCGCACACGGGGGGAGCTAACGGGAATGGGATAAATGAAAAAAGTAAACTAGGTCACGTTCTTCATAACGGCCTAGGACAATTTTTCAAAAACCAACATTAAGAAAACACTCCCATCTATCCTATTGGTCGAGTCCATGATCAATCGGGGTCCATATAATCACATTATATCTGCACATATAATCCATACAATTTTATCTTATGAAAAAGATTAAATTCTAATTTTACTACTTATGCGTCTTATTTTATCACATCAAATAATTAAATAACATTTAATTAATTGTATGACTTGATCGAAAATAAAATTAACATTTAATTTTAAATCGATTTTAATTTCAATTTTATTAAATTTGAACTATTCAAAATAAAATTAAAATTATAAAGGTCTCCATTTTGTTTCCTTTCCTTTTGGTTATTAACCAAAAGGCATCTCCCAAAACCAAATTTGGTTTACGCCTGGCCACTTTCCAAAATCAAAATTTTGGAAGTGGCCTAGGCCTAGGCCTTTTACAAATCAAATATTTGAAAAGGGCCTAGGCCTATTCCAAATCAAAATTTGGAAAGGCCAAATAGCTTTGGTTTAGGCCTGACAACTTTCCAAAATCAAAATTTTGGAAGTGGCCTAGGCCTAGGCCTTTTACAAATTTGTGTAGTCTTGAAGATTGTGAAGTTTGTGTAGTCAAGGACAATCATACTATTGTATCTGTGAAAGGTACACTGTATTCAATGTTAATAATTTTGAGGAGATCACATATCTATTAATAAATTTGAGGAATCCATAAGTTTCTATACAAATCTATTATTTGTACTTATGGATTCCTCAAATTTCATGTCACAGGTACCTGTATTCAATGTTAATAATTTTGATGAATATAAAATAAGGATGTTCTCTCATCTTGCAGCAACTCATGAGGAGATGCTGGATGTAATAAATGATGGACCAATCAAGATCACAACTGTGATAACCACAAGGAGCAGATCAAGGAAAAGAAATAGATAAACTCAAGAAAGATTGGACCAAAGATGACAGGAGAAGAGCAAATCTAGATTATTTTACAAAAGACATGATCTTGAAGACTCTGGACAGTAACATGTTCATGAGGATCAAATATTGCAAAACAGCAAAGGAGATATAGGACAAATTAGCATTGATCAAGGAAGGATCAGAAGCAGTTAAAGAAAACAAGTTATCTGTTGCAAAACAGAAATTTGAGAACTTCAAAATGAAGACTGGTGAATCCATTGATCAGATGGATAACAGATTTTCAAGCATCATCAGTGAACTGCAGCAACTTGGACATACATATCCACAGAAGGATGTCTGTCTAAAAATCGTGAGAGGCTTACCTGTGAAATGGAAGATAATCACATCAGAATCAGAGGGACAACAAATCTTGCAAACACTGAAACCTTGACTCTGATGTCTCAATTAAAGGCTCATGAATTTGAGTTGAACGGTGAAGACACCAGCAGAGGCACACAAGGCCAGTGCATTGGTAGCACCACAGCAAACCAAAACAGCTGATGCAAACAGCAAAGAGACACAGGAGCGGAAGGAACAGGTAGCTTTACTGGTTAAACTTTTTGACAGGTTTAGCAAGAAGAAGCAATTCAAAAGAGGTTCATCATTAAACAAGAAGTCAAGCTCAAGCAAAGACATGAAGAAAAGGGATGATGAAAGTAGATGCTTCAAATGTAAGAAGAAAGGTCATTTCAAGGCTGATTGCCCTGAAGAAAAAGACAAAGATGAGGATAAGAAGAAGTATAAGACAACTGAAAAGAGAAAGAGTAAGAAGGCACTCAAATCTGAAACTAGCACTGAAAGGAATGAAGAATCATCTAAAAATGAGTCTGATGATGATGAAGCTGACAACTCAGACAATGAAAAGGGTTACTTATGCCTTATGGCTAAAGAATCAAATGAGACAGAGGGAACTCTAGTTCATACTCATCATCAAGAGCATCCACATCTAACAATGCACAATCCTCTATTCTCCCATTAGATTCTGCAAACCTAATCCAAAATCTTATGAGTAAATTTGAAAAATTGAGATGGCTCATGAAATTCTGGAACAAGAGTGTGACAATCTGAGAGAGGAAAATAGAAGGCTAAAAGAAAACTGGATAAACTAAAAGTTGAACAAACAAGTAAGGAAGTAAACTCACATGATCAACAAACAGCAGATGAACATACATCTGGTGTTGAAACACCAGCTGAGAAAACCTCCCTACCAGTTAAGATCACCACTGCACCACCTAGTGCACCAGCTTACAAACCCCCAAAAAGGTTTTGATCCAGATCTGGTCTTGGCTACAACAGTTAGGATGAAAATAGAAACAATGGACAACACAATTCTGAATCCAGGACCAAGACTAGACCAAAATTCAGAAAAGGACAGACCATAGTTTCAATCACTCATCCTGCACTGATGAAGTCAAAACCTAGTGTAGTAAAACAGCAGAGCAAATCATCAATCCAACCAAATAAAGGCAAAGGAGTTCAGAAAGGTAAGGGAAGACCATACCCTTCTGAGGATGATTGGAATATCACACCCCCAAAATATAAGAAGAAACCATTTCATAACATGCATCATGTGTTTAAGAAAAACTAGTCAAGGCATATTCCTGGACACAAGAAGCAGCATGGAAATAAGTTTCCTTCTACATATTATAGAGTGAAAGAGGATGCAAATGCACCAAAAGTAGAGAAAAGTATCAGAATACCTCTAGCAGAAACACTAGAAGTTATTCTGCCATGCCTTATACATATGAAGTTGATGACTTTAATTATCCAAAAAGAAGATCCTTTGGATACACACTAGGAGTAGGAGGCATGACTGCTAACAGGTATGGACCCAAACTGTGTTGGGTACCTAAACAAAATTAATTTGTTTTGTAGGATGTCTGGTACATAGACAGTGGATGTTCCAGACACATGAAAGGGAACAAGGGATGGCTCACTGACTTTAAAGCTTTTGATGGACCCAAAGTCACCTTTGGAGGCAAAGAAAACCCTGGTAAAATTAACGGGAAAGGCATAATGCTCAAAACAGCTTGAAGATTCAAACTATGGCTTATGTTAAAGGACTGAATTTCAATAGTATCAGTCAATTTTGTGACAAAGGTTACATTGTGCACTTCAACAATGAAGGATGTAAAGTGATTCAAAGCCAAACCAATACATTTGTACTTGCAGGAAGAAGAGAAGATAACATGTATGTAGTAGTCAAAGAATGTTTGCTTGTCAAAAGTAAACAATAGATTTGGCATAGGAGATTGAATCATTCAACTTCAAACAAAGATCAAAGAACAGGCTTACCAGAGATCAAGAAAGAAAGTCTATGTGATGCATGTCAAAAAGGGAAGCAAATCAAAAGCTCCTTCAAGTCAAAGCCCTATCAATCAACATCAAGAATCTTACATCTATTTCATATGGATATTTTTGGACCAGTCACACCAGTCGGTGTAAGTGGAAAGAAATACACTCTGGTAGTGGTAGATGACTTTTCCAAATTCACCTGGACCATATTCATGAACAAGAAAAGAGAGACACTCAAAAAGTTTCCAGATTTGCTAAGAAGAATTCAAAATGATAATGAACTGAAGATCTTAAAGATCAGATCAGATAGAGGCACAGAGTTTCTAAATGAAATTATCAGAACCTACTATGAATAAAATGGAGTACTGCATCAACTATCAGCAGCAGGAAGTCCACAACAGCATGGTGTGGCAGAAAGAAGAAACAGGACACTCAAAGAAGCAGTCAAAACAATGAGTGCAGAAGCATGCTTGCCAAAGAGATTTTGGGCTAAAGTAGCAAATACAGCATGCTATACTTAAAATAGATCAATCATCAACAAACATCATGGAAAAACTCCATATGAAATATGGAATGGAAGAAAACCTAACATTTCACACTTACAAATCTTTGGATCTAAATACTTTTTTTTTAACAGGAATCAGCTGCATACTTATGATGAAAAAGCTGATGAAGAAATCTTTATGGGATACTCAGACACTAGCAAAGTTCAGAGCGCTCAACAAAATAACCTTGGTGATTGAAGAATCAATTCATGTAGTCTTTGATGAACCAAACACAAATGGTGAAAACCTTCAAGAATTTGAAGAAGAAGCAGGTCAAAGATAGGTTTATATGAATACAACAGTACCAGCTACCATTCTGAAACACAATTTCGGAAATCAAGATGAGCCACCAGTCCATACAACAGAAGAGGCACCATCACAAGAACATGAAGCTGATACACAACTGAAGTTGTGGAAGCCACAAGTCAAGAACAACTTCAACCTGACCTCTACTAGCTAAGAGACCATCCTGAAAATCAAGTCATTGGAGACATTCATACAGGAGTCAGAACAATAAGACAACTGGAGAATATGCTAACATGTTTTCTATCACAAGTGGAACCCAAGACAATAGATGATGCAATCCAAGATGCTGACTGGATTACAGCTATGCAAGAAGAAATAAATGAATTTGAAAGAAATGATGTCTGGGAACTTGTTGACAGACCAGACATAGCCAACATCATTGGAACAAAATGGGTATTCAGAAACAAGATGGATGAACAAGGAACAATTGTCAGAAGGAATAGATTATGATGAAACCTTTGCACCAGTAGCAAGATTGGAAGCAATAACACTATTTCTAGCATTTGCAGCTGTAACGCCCCGTTCCCGGACACCGAGTCCTTATCCGGAAATCGAAACGTTCGGCACGCATAATATTAAATAAATAATATTACACGTAAGCCTCTACTACGTCGTATCAAATAAAAGAAAACGGAAGCTAAAAAGACTCGGGTAATTTTTCAAACAACCAAGAATAGAAACACTAAAGATAGAATAAAATGTAATACTTATTACATCGGAAAACCAAACGAATCCAAGAGTACGAATCTCAAAGACTACAAGGAAACTACAGAATCCAATAATAATCCAAGTCTAAGGCATATATGAAATAAATGATAAACAAGGTCTTCAACTCCGGCGTCCTCAAACGTCGTCATGAAAGTCCTCCTCAAAGTCTTGACTAACATGTTCGTCTTCTCTCCCCCAAACACAAAAATAAACATGCATTTGAGGTAAGTACTAAGTACAAAGTAAGAAGTAGAATCTACAATTTAATTAAGGTTGTTATTAAAAGATTATCTTGGTGAGACCGACTCAATCTAGGGTTCACTACATGCCCATCGACACGTCATGACTAAACGTTTCTAACTTAGCTTATCTTTGTTACATCATTACTCAAGGACACAATGCATGGTGAAAATTCCACCACGAGATATACCTTCCAACTACGGTGATTAGCACCGATAGTCCCGGGATCTCCCCGGTATGCATATACGTTCGATGGATTTCCTCCACTACCCTTCAGCCTTTTGAGCCAGTAGCGTTGTCCACCTTTTATGAACGTATCACATCGCCGATTTGAATCAGTGCCTAACCAAGAATAAGTGACGTTTTATCTTTTATCTACACATATGTAATTATTAGTGTGAATTAACTAACCACCTAAGTGTTTTCAGATTAAAACTCACCTTAACAACACTAATCCCTCACTTAGACAACTAGACATCACATCTTAACAATTACATAGACATTGATGAACTCTAGTTCATCAAAGCACAAGCCCTTTCTTGCCCTTCCGACGGATCCGAACTTCAACTCCCTTTAAGAGTACATTCGGTGTTTTAACTGAACGAATCAGAAGTCCAATCGAAGCTTGTTCATATTTTAATTAATGTTAACATATCAGGATTAAGGGTTTAAAACAGTGAAAACACGATTATGAAGCCAAAAACCAACCTGAAATGCTAAGACAGTATAAACAAGGTAAAACAGGCCAGATGCCCGTTTGAAATCCTATGCACGCCCGTCCGGCATTGGACGCCCGTCCACTAAACCCCAGACGCCCGTCCATCGAAAACAGCTACATCCTGAATCAAAAGTGTGACCTCAAACTCCCGTCCGCCTATTTCAGACGCCCGTTTGAGTTACTAGGGTCTCGGACGCCCGTCTGCCTAATGCAGATGCCCGTCCGCCTGGGTTTTTCCCAAAATGCTAAAACCTTCACAACTCGATTTCTGAATCGTTTCTAGCCTAATTAACCTTGTTTTCAACTCAGTAAAACGTAGAAAACATATCTAAACATCTATGATCCTTTGATCAATGAAAAAGCATAACTTTCTTGCATCTACACATCATAAAACTTGATCTAAACCTCAATAACAATAATTAGAATTGTAGGAAGACCCTCTTACCTTTTAAGCAGCAAATTCCTACTCCAAACCACAGAAAACAGCAGCAAATCTGATCCTTTCTGCAAAAAAACATGTGTGATAAATCCAAACTTAGATTAGATTCAATCACACGCTTCTAAACGACAAAAACTACGAATTGATGAGTTTGAATCCATCAAACTCGAAGATGAACTGAATTAGGGCTTAATCATACCTTAACAAAGCTTCAACTTTTTGATGTCACAACGTTGCTCTCTTCACAACGATTCCGGTGCTCGACTCTGATCTGAAAACCGTCAAGGATTGACTTAGAACCAATGACTACAATCCCTCAGCCCTAATTCTTGCACACACACACGCAGGAGGTAAACTTTGGAGGTGGAAAATCTGATTAAAAGATTATGGGGCTGATTAGGTTGATTTTCCTTAAATAGGAAAAATCCCATAATTACCTAATTTCCATAATCACCCTAATTAAATCAGATTTTCTTCCTTAAATATTTATATATACATATCTCGAAATTATGTATATTGATAGGAACCAACTTTACTGTACATTTCTGTACGGTTTAGCCCACGATTATCATATTTTTGGCATGTTTCGGGTAAGTTTAGACCCTATATTGAGTATGAAATGAGGTTTTTGTTGCACGGCGAGTAACTGTCGGTTTTCCGTAAACTCGGCCTTATTTTAGCATTTTATACTCATTTTCCCGAGCACCCGTAGTTTGAGGGGTTATGCGTTTTGTTGTTGTTTCCATGTGTATTCAAGACTAGGGTGAGTTGGGAGCCCGGAAAGCAAGGATTATTGAGTTTGGACGTGCCCGAGGCGAGAAATGGTGGTTGAATGGTGAAAAAGTGAAGATTTTGGAGTCTAGGGCTTCATCCGTACGGATGATGTATCCGGCCGGACGGATATATCTCAGTAATGCAAGAATATTGGTGCAGGGCTTCATCCGGACGGACATAAGAGGAGTCATCCGGACGGACAACTTGGACATCCGTACGGATGTTTGTGAACTGAAGAACCGTCCGTACGGACAGGACTGTAATCCGTACGGATGGCCCATCTTACTATATAAAGCAGCCCACACATTTCCAGCCGTAACTTTTAGATAATATTTCAACTTTTTAGCTAGTTTAGGCGATTTTGGGTGATTTTCTTCGTCCCAGAGTGTTAGATTAAGTGCTATATATCGTTGTTTTCGTCTTTCGATCTTCTTTTACATTATCTACTTTATAACTTCGATCTGTAACATTACGATTGTCAAGATTCGATCCTTTGAGCACAACTTGGTTAGTTCTTCAATCTTAATCGAATTGAGTATGTTTTCTTGTTCTTTTATCATTATTGTTATGTTTTTCTTCCTTGTTTATTGCTTAGATTCTAACATGAGTAGCTAAATCTTGCGTATGGTCGAACTATGCGAAAGCGGGTGAAATGCCATTAGAAAGATGAACCGGGAGGTAGTGTAGCGCGTAACAGAACGTTCTAATCGATAATCCGTATCACGAAACCTGTTTTAATCATTTTTGAGCTAGCTTGATCACCTAGTGTTGGGAGGATTTTGCATCATTAAAACAAAAGAAAATTTATAAACCTATACTACCATGCAAAACTACCTCCTAACCGGCCGAATACCGGGTAGTTGCTAGTAATGTTGGATAAGTACGGGTATCGATCCTCAGGGAAAAGGGATGTTGAATCTAATCTAATTAATTCTTCTTTATTAACTAAACCTAAACCTAAACTAAAACGAAAAGAAATCAAAACGAAACAGAAAATAAACTGGACAGAGGATTGTCAGTCCAAAGCCAAGAAAATATAATTGCGGACTAAACATAAAATAAAACTATATCTATGAAAGCACTAAAACTAACTATCATTGAACAAACATGAACAAGCCATGATCAACCTTTTCCCAACAACCATCACCCCACCGAAATCAATAAGATAGACAAACATTCATTCATTAGTTATCTTGGATTATTATCTTATCTAAAGAAACGTTTCCTCTTCCGATTTATCACGCCATTAATTAGTTTACCTTCCGGTCTTAACTAATATCGATATAAATCAAAGATATGGATTGAATCCAAACCTAACAACATTATCCCTCAACTTCCGTTTGTTGGAATAATTATTGTCAATCTCCCTCACGATAATCTAATGAATCTATTAACTTCCGTTATCTAAATTCGATTAACATGCGGCATAAAAACATGAAAGAGAACAAGAACAATCATAATGAATTAAACACATGAAAAATCTCATCTTTCCGGTAACGGTGATATCCCTCAATTCAAATCTAAGATAATCTTGCATCGAATTAATTAAATTGTGGTTCTCTCGTAAACCTAGATATTTAACCTACGAACTTCCGTTATGTATAGATTAAAAGTCTAATCTTTCCTATGGTGATCTAAACTACACCGCTTCCGTCATACGGTAGCATCAAATCATGCAATCATCTTTCGATATAAAATTGCAAGATACGAATAAACATAGAAAAGAAACAATTCGAATTCAAACTTACAAAACATCCATCGAAAAAGAATTAAAGTTGCAGCTGGAAAAAAGGGAGCTTCAAGGCTCATCCATGGCTGCTCAACTTCATCATCACTCGAACAAGAAGAAAGAAAAATGAACTAACTACCTAATCTAACTAACCTCCGGCCGACCAAACAAGGAGCTTGGCCGGCCGGGCTGCTCTCTGCTCGAAATTTAGGGTTCAAGAGAAGCTGGGGCGTATTTGATATCCGATAGGGTTGCCTCATGCGCTGTATTTATAAGAGAGTCGGTTTAAGCTAGAGGCGGTGGTGAACGCCCGTTCTGAAGGTCGGACGCTCGTCCGTTTGTTCTGGACGCTGGCTGAACGCTGGTCTGAGTGGCGTCTGAACTCTCTGTATTAAATTTTCCTTCTGGACGCCCGTTTAAGGTCTTCAAACGCCCGTCCAGGGTTGCTGCATGGTGGACGCTCGTCCATGGATGTATGGACGCTCGTTTGATCGACTTCCATGCAAACTTCAAGCTTGAATCTACCTTTCTTCCTCCTCAATCTCTTCCTTCCTTTCATCTCTTCATAAAATCTAAACTCGAGCTTCTTCTAATCATCTTTCAAGTCAAAAACATGTATCTACAACGCACCAAAAACATCGCAAAATGTAGTCATCTCCAAATAGACATAAATTCATCATAAAATCACATAAACTAACCGATATTGCGAATACACCGTTAAAAACCACACTTGCTCAATATTTCAATATATAGCCCGCTTTCAATGCAAATAATACAAATATGGGGGGGAATCATTGTAAAATATATCCTTATAAAACGCATAAAATCACCCTTAACACCTAGTTCACCATTATGCACACCTAGCTTATAAATGTATGTTGCGGCGACTTGTGAGCACCGGGGTTTCGGGACCGTAAACGTTTTGGGCTTAAACGGTAGTCTGACACCTACCTGTGTACTAGATTGATGCCCTAGTCATTAAGTCCAGTTCCAATACGGGGTTTTTATCATTCACTCGGGCGAGTCTAGAGCTTAATCACGTTAGGTGAGTTGGCCCTCTAAAGGGAGGATTGACGAGCTTCAGGTAGGGTGTGAGTTAACACCAGAATTAGGACTCAACACCTATGAGTTTTCGTTAGACGGCAAGGTAAGGTAGGGCACACTCCCGGGGTAATCTGTCTGAGGGTAAAGTAATCCGCTGCATCGTAGTTCGGCTGTACTTCTTTTAATTGTTCAGAAATTTGACTAGTGTAATCTTTCTTTTACGCATTAGTATAACTTCATATCTTTCTGGTTGACCTAAACTGAGTGCTAAGTCAACTGTGGTACTCAAAGCCAATCTCTGTGGGTTCGACCTCGGACTCCTCAAGCACTACCTGCAATCGATCCGGTCCACTGCCGGTTAGAAAGTAGATTTTGCTAAGGTTTCGAGTTTTTACTTGACTAACCGGATAGCAAAAATCTCGCTTATCAAGTTGGCGCCATTGCCGGGGATTGGCAGCATTTTGATATCACACATGTTGACCGAAATCTTGGGCTTATGTCATTTTTTTATTATTGTTTTTTCTTGCTGTTTTATTTTGTTGGAAATATTTTGCTGAAGTGCCATACCACCTATTGATGAGGTGGTGGTGACGAGACACTGTGATTATTTTCGTGTTGTTTTCTGTGATTTTACAGCTTGAGCTTAAATGGATGGATACTCTAAACAATACAACTTATATGAAGAACAGTCTGCCTACCAACCTTGGGCACCTGAGCTTGGTCAAAATCAGTATTATCAACCTTATGACCAAGAGCGGGGGTGCGTCCATGGGATGTGGAATGGACGACGATTATCGATATGATGAGGGGAACTATAATAGACAGAATTCTGGGGGCAATTGGAACCAGAATCAGCCGGGAAACTGGGGAGGCAACCAAAACAGTCAATGTTGGGGGCAGGATCAGGACAACCAGACCTGGAACCGGAACAACACTCCGAATAATCAGGATTTCAGGCAAAATCAAAGCTAGCATGACTACAATTGGAGCCAAAATCAAGGACAAGGAAATAATCAGAATTATGACTCGAACAAACCGTGGAATTGGAGCTCTCAAAATCAGCACTTGCAGCAGATTGACCTCGCCTATGCTGAAGAGGAACGAGAAGTTGGTATTATTCAGGAGCGGATTGAAAGGGTTTCTATGGCTATGGATGAGGATGTGTCGGCACATCAATTGATCGATTGGTTGAACCGGATGTTTGTGTTATATGCAGAGGCCACGGATGTTTTGAAACGGGCTGGGGAGATTCAAGACAAGTTTTCCAACGGGGAGTATAGGACCTGCCCAGCCAATGAAGATTGGGCCCATATGAGAGACAAGCTATTTTGGATGTCTCAGGATATCGTGTCTCTCATTAAGGCCCGGATGCCGGATCAAAAAGAAAAGTCTTGCACACAAAAGGGGATTGAGGTTGGTGATGTGACCCTCATTGAAATGGTCCGGGTAGATAGTGATATTGACGAGTCAAGTTGCTATAATGAGGTGCTCGTCCTGGAGGATCCAGTGTTTGAGTTGGCTTTATCACCGCCACCCCCCATTGTAGTATTTGATTGTATCAGTTTCCAAGTTCTACCGAGTGAACTTCCGACCAGTGAGCTAAAAAATGATGATGTTTTGGTAGAGTCCGTGGTGCAAACCACCATTACAGGAGTGAGCAAGACTGTTTTGGTGATGGCACAGATTCAGTCTGGGATGAAGATGAGCTGCAAGACTTGGAGATGGAAGATGTGCAAATGTTATCTATTACAACGCCTTCCGATAATCCACAAGACAATGTCGTGGAGGGGTGCATAATAAACTTGAGCACATTCTTTGAGGAGCCAGAGATTGAGATGCAAGAGATTGATATGGGATCGCCCATCTCTCCATTAGTTGATGATGTACCATTAGAGTCGGTGGAGAGTTTTTATGAGTATGCCAAGCCACTTGTAGTGGAGCCTACCTCAGTTTTTGGTGAGCCGGAAGCTTTTGGTATTGCCATGCTCTGGGACATGGAGGATACCCATGATTGTAAAGTGGGGGAGGTGGAACTATTGTCTACCATACCACATCCCGACGATGACCATCATGACACCTTGATGAGAGGTGCGATAGATTTATTTGAGGTCGTTGATCCGGTGGGATTCGAAACCGAGGAGAAGATGGGACAGCTCATTCTTCCGCCTAGCTCGCTAGTGGTTCGAGGTCATATGAATGAGCCCATTATGTTGACACCCCCGGATAGATTGGTCATCTTTGATATACCAGTCCCGGATTACCACTCCCTTCCATTCTGTGCGGATGAGTTCTACGAGGTTAAGTTCGAAGGGTCTCGGGTGGAAGACGCACGTAGAGGTGATAGAGAGGAAAGACCACGGTGGTGGGGTGATTTTAAGAAGAGGATGATCCGGAAAGCTGACAAGAGGAGATTTTCTGGATGGGAAGCTCTAGCAACGAGAGCCCCGATGGGTAAGTTTCTCATGAATTCTATTTCTGTGGCTCTTGCATTGTTTGGTTATCGTAAGTTGTTGGTCTTCCTGAGTTCAGATTTTGGTTAATGATTTTTTTTGATGCTTGCGTGTTAGAAAAATTAGGGTTAGAGTCGTCTTGAGTTTGTTTGTTATGATTTGTGAGTGTCATCTGGTCGAGCCAACGATGTAAAACAAAGGCGCTTGGTGGGAGGCAACCCACTGGAATAAGGAAATCATTTTGAATAATGATGTTTTTTTTTGTGCGTTTGAGTCTGCAATGTTCTCCTTTTGAGGGTGTATGTTTGATGCTACATTTGTGGATCGAATTTTCTGACGTGGTAGAGTCTCTATTTTATAGTACCCAATTCCCGTGCATGTGTTGTGTACGTGGACTATGTCCCGTGCATGCTTTGTTTGGTTTCTGTTATCATGCTTTCAGGGAATCGGGATGAGCTTTTTGGGGACTATCACGGGATTCGATTGCGGCGTTTTTCTGGGCTACTAAGCTAAGTCTTTCCTTCTTTTTCGTTTACACACCGAGGACGGTGTTTCACTAAAGTGGTGGGTGGGGACGACTTAGCTTATTCGCATGTTTTAAAAGTATTATGCCGTGATGTGATAAACATGGTCGTACTTGTTTTCGAGTCGATGTCTAGGCCATTTCAAATTTTTCCAGGGTTTTAACACCGCGTTATATGCAAGCTGTTCACAATTGAGTGGTAAAAGGTTGTTAGTTTTGTAAATGTCTCACAGTGAGTCTATTATATCATGATACGGAACATTCTAGTACACGTTCGACGACGGTTACGCTTATCACGATTGCCTTACACACCTGTACCCCTAGTTTTGAGGCGAAATAGAAGGACTAGCCTTGGTAAGAACACGGGATGACAATTTTGGCGTTCTTTTTGACCCTACAATAGCCAAATAAGCCTAAGCCGAACATTTGACCTTCGTAACCTCTCTCAGCCTTGATAGAATGGTCTGACCACCATTCGCTTTATAGCCGTTTTGTTACTTAGTCAGAAACCTACCCTTGAGCCTTAATTATGGTCACATTTCCTTCATTGTTACCCTACGAGTGGACCTAGTCTTTTTTTAGACCACACTTTCTAAGGAAAGTGTGGGGTAGGGGGAAATGAAGTTTTTAGTTGGGTTGATGGTTTCTCGATTTTGAGCTATAAGGAGAGGAGGAGCACGGTTGGACCAGGTGCTCGGTTTTGAGCCAAAAAAAAAGTGCCAATGTATTTGGCTGTATATAGAAATAAAGGGGTGGAATCAATGTGACGAGATCAAAAGTTAATTTTTATGATGTTAGGGTGTGGATAGCTAGATAGGTGCCAATGTATTCGATCTCACCTCACGACGCTTGAAACATAGCCGAGTTTGGCAATGAGTTTGGATATGTTGGTATCCTATGGTTCCTAAAATGTTAAAATAATCGAAAGGAGTTTGGTGGTTTGTATGGTAGAAAAGGCGTGGTACGTGTTCTGATTAAGTTCACTCGTGCTTCTGTTTCTCCAGTTCCCAAATTACCCTGGAATTTACCCTAGCCTAACGTTATAACCTTTCAAGTCCTGCTGGACCGTGTTTAACCTTGGTTGGTCCCGATTAGTGGAGACTCTAGGAAGGGCAGGATTGTGTGAAGTCGTTTGCCCGGTATTCCAAGCCGGTAATCGTATTAAGTATAAGTCGTCGTCATTCACCACACACTCACCCCGTTTCGTGATCTGGTGGAGTCAAGGTAATACACTCACTTAACTAAGTTCCCTTTTACTTCGATATTTTGAAACGCATGCATGTACCGTAAAGTTGATTCCTTGGTATTGTTTGAACGCCTGATTTACTCGAGGACGAGTAAAGGCTAAATGTGTGGGGTGGTGATAGGAACCAACTTTACTGTACATTTCTGCATGGTTTAACCCACGATTATCATATTTCTGGCATGTTTTGGGTAAGTTTAGACCCTATATTGAGTATGAAATGAGGTTTTTGTTGCACGGCGAGTAACTGTCGGTTTTCCGTAAACTCGGCCTTATTTTAGCATTTTATACTCATTTTCCCGAGCACCCGTAGTTTGCGGGGTTATGCGTTTTGTTGTTGTTTCCATGTGTATTCAGGACTAGGGTGAGTTGGGAGCCCGGAAAGCGAGGATTATTGAGTTTGGATGTGCCTGAGGCAAGAAATGGAGGTTGAATGGTGAAAAAGTGAAGATTTTGGAGTCTAGGGCTTCATCCGTACGGATGATGTAGCCAGCCGGACGGATATATCTCAGTAATGCAAGAATTTTGGTGCAGGGCTTCATCCGGACGGACAACTTGGACATCCGTACGAATGTCTGTGAACTGAAGAACCGTCCGTACGGACAGGACTGTAATCCGTACGGATGGCCCATCTTACTATATAAAGCAGCCCACACATTTCCAGCCGTAACTTTTAGATAATATTTCGACTCTTTAGCTAGTTTAGGCGATTTTGGGCGATTTTCTTCGTCCCACAGTGTTAGATTAAGTGCTATATATCGTTGTTTTCGTCTTTCGATCTTCTTTTACATTATCTACTTTATAACTTCGATCTGTAACATTACGATTGTCAAGATTCGATCCTTTGAGCACAACTTGGTTAGTTCTTCAATCTTAATCGAAGTGAGTATGTTTTCTTGTTCTTTTATCATTATTGTTATGTTTTTCTTCCTTGTTTATTGCTTAGATTCTAACATGAGTAGCTAAATCTTGTGTATGGTTGAACTATGCGAAAGCGGGTGAAATGCCGTTAGAAAGATGAACCGGGAGGTAGTGTAGCGCGTAACAGAACGCTCTAATCGATAATCCGTATCACAAAACCTGTTTTAATCGTTTTTGAGCTAGCTTGATCACCTAGTTCACCAATATGCACACCTAGCTTATAAATGTATGTTGCGGCGATGTGTGAGCACCGGGGTTTCGGGACCGTAGACGTTTTGGGCTTAAACGGTAGTCTGACACCTACATGTGTACTAGATTGACGCCCTAGTCATTAAGTCCAGTTCCAATACGGGGTTTTTATCGTTCACTCGGGCGATTCTAGAGCTTAATCATGTTAGGTGAGTTGTCCCTATAAAGGAAGGATTGACGAGCTTCACGTAGGGTGTGAGTTAACACCAGAATTAGGACTCGGCACCTATGAGTTTTCGTTAGACGGCAAGGTAAGGTAGGGCACACTCCCGGGGTAATCTGTCTGAGGGTAAAGTAATCCGCTGGATCGTAGTTCGGCTGTACTTCTTTTAATTGTTCAGAAATCCAACTAGTGTAATCTTTCTTTTACGCATTAGTATAACTTCATATCTTTCTGGTTGACCTAAACTGAGTGCTAAGTCAACTGTGGTACTCAAAGCCAATCTCTGTGGGTTCGACCTCGGACTCCTCAAGCACTACCTGCAATCGATCCGGTCCACTGCCGGTTAGAAAGTAGATTTTGCTAAGGTTTCGAGTTTTTACTTAACTAACCGGATAGCAAGATTTTCTCTTATCATATATAAATACCCAAATTATTAAACTCTGAATAAAAGGAACCGAACCCAATATTTCGATTTTTCGCAAAATGACACGTCTGCCCTTTCCTGAAAATTGGAATATAACATTCTTCCCCCCTTAAAGGAGTTTCGTCCTCGAAACTTAGAATATACCTGGTAAGTCCATAAAATCTGGGAACTCGCTGATCATATCGTCCTCAACTTCCCAAGTAGCTTCATCCGGTGAATGATTGCTCCATTGCACCAGAACCAAAGGAATCAACCGTCTCTTAATCATCTTTTCTCTCCGGTCCAAAATCCTGATTGGTGCCTCATCATACGAAAGATTGTCTTGAAGAATCTCCGGATCAACCGTAGTCTCAACATCCGTCTTGGTCAAACACTTCTTCAACATCGAGACATGAAACACATTGTGGACTCTTGACATGGATTCCGGTAACTTAAGCTTATAAGCTAACGGTCCAACTCGTTCCAAAATCTCAAAAGGTCCAACGTACCTAGGGCATAGCTTACCCTTTTGTCCAAAACGTTTCACTCCTTTCATTGGTGAAGCTCGTAGGTAAACTCTTTCACCAACTTCAAACTCTAAGGGCCTTCTTCTAACATCTGCCCAACTCTTCTGTCTATCTTGAGCCGCCTTCAAATTCTTCTTGACCAACTGGACCCTTTCCTTAGCTTGCTCAACCAATTCCGGCCCGGTGATTTGTCTTTCCCCGACTTCATCCCAAAACAGCGGCGTTCTACATCTTCTTCCATACAACACTTCAAACGGTGGCATGCCTATACTTGCATGATAACTGTTGTTATAGGCAAACTCCGCTACCGGTAGGTAATCATCCCATGATCCGCCTACTTACAAAACACAAGCTCTCAACATATCTTCAAGTGTTTGGATAGTTCTCTCCGATTGTCCATATGTCTGAGGATGAAAGGCCGTACTCAAATCCAACTTGGTTCCGAAAGCTGCTTGTAAAATTTTCCAAAACCGACTGACGAATCGACTATCTCAATCCGAGACTATAGAGACAGGGACTCCGTGTAACTTCACTATATTATCCAAGAATAGTGTCGTCATCTTCTTCAAGGGCATATCAACCTTATACGGTAAGAAGTGAGCGGACTTGGTCAATCGGTCCACGATCACCCAAATCGTATCACTACCGCCTCTCGTCTTAGGTAAACCGGTGATAAAATCCATAGTGATCTTATCCCACTTCCATTCAGGGATATCTAACGGCTTAAGCATTCCTCCTGGTCTTCTATGTTCTGCTTTAACCTTCTGGCAAGTAACACACTCTGCAACGAACTTGGCTATCTCCATTTTCATCGAGGGCCACCAAAACCTTTCCTTCAAGTCTCTGTACATTTTAGTAGCTCCCGGATGAACTGCAAAAGCAATCCTATGAGCCTCTTCCATGCTCTCTGCCTTAAATCAGCAACATTAGGCACACACAAACGATCCTGATACCAAAGGTTCCCATTCTTGTCTAACACATATCCAACTGTAGGCTTTTCTCTTGCAACTCGCTTCAAGTCAACCAAAACTGGGTCTTCATCTTGCTTTTCCCGAATATCATCCATCAACTCGGACCTTGCTAACAACGGTGCCATAAACGGTCGGTCATCAATCTGATCAAAACTCCGGATCTGCAGCCCATCTAACCTCTCTGCAATACTTCAACACTTGAAACCGCAAACACTGGTATCCTAGTCAAAGCATCGGCTACTACATTTGCTTTACCCGGATGGTACTGAATATCCAAGTCATAATCCTTAACAAACTCTAACCATCTCCTTTGTCTCATATTCATATTCTCTTGGGTAAAGAAATACTTCAAGCTCTTGTGATCGGTGAAGATCCTGGCCTTAACTCCATACAAATAGTGCCTCCACATCTTCAAGGCAAACACAACTGCTGCTAACTCCAAGTCGTGGGTTGGGTAATTCTTCTCATGCACCTTCAACTGTCTAGATGCATAAGAAATTACCTTCCCTCCCTGCATCAACACACAACCCAAACCTTGTCCCGAATTGCAGCGGTTCATTCATGCTACGGCCTGACCACTGCCAACCTACAGCCCGACAACCACTTTGGAAACCAGCTAAGTATTCTTTTCTTTTATTTGCACATTCTGAGGACATAATGTGATTTAAGTGTGGGGGAGGGGAATGGCTTATGTGGTATCTACATTCATTTGCCATGCTATTCTATTTCTATGAAAGTGCTAAATTTTCAAATTTTTGTTTTGTCCCAAGTGAACAAATGCATATCTTTATTCGAGATTTTATGTCATTTGTGCGTTATTGTGCATATTTAGTAACTTTAGATGTCTCACCCAACACTATTTTTCACGTGCCATAGTAGATGATGAGCTATATTTTAAAGCTATACCCATTTGATTAGAGATTTTTGATGATTATCGCATGATTCTTTGCGAGCATACGAATTTTGAAAATTTTAATAGTTTGTATTTAGAATTAAAGTATGACATACTGTGAATATTTGAAGGTTTGAATGTGATAAGTAACACGTAACTATTGTCAAATGAAAATTTGATTTTTAAATTATAATTGTGTGTGTCGGAAGCTGGTCGATGATTTGAGTGCGATAGGGCATTATCTCGAAATGTCCTATACCACTATGATGACCAAAAGCTCACGACAGTAAGGAGAAGCTGCCTTATGATTTGAGTAGGTAGGGGATTATCTCGAAATGTCCTATTCTACTATGACGGGCAATAGCTCATTCTGATGTGCGTATAAATGAGAAACATTTCAACTTGTATAAGAAGTGGTATGAATTAAATGAAAGACTTAGTTATCGTATACCTTATCCCCAGTATAAACTGAAAGATATGTTGTAGGGATTATCCTCTGAGTATGTCAGAAAGGTCTTAAATACCCTCTATCATTCTTTTCGGAATATGTACGTTTTGTGAGGTGCATGTTATAATCGTTTTTATATTTCTAATTTAAATGGGATGTTGGCTAGTTTTGCTTGAATCAATTTCAAGTGTGGATTTAGTGGAAATTTATTATGGCTATGCACACACACTTGGGTGAACCTCTAAACCATTGAATATGCTTTATAGTTGCATAGATGTTTATTTGTCTCGAGTCTCGATTATGTTTTGTTTTGCTCGGGACGAGCAAAAAGCTAAGTGTGGGGGTGTTGTTAAGGGTCAAATCGTATGATTTTTATAGATATATTTTATATCAATTTCCCCCATATATGAATGTTTTTAATAGAAATCGAGCTTTATATTGAAATATTGAGCAAACGGTGTTTTCAATAGTTAAACTGCAAAACGTAACGAATTATATGCTTAAATTGTGATTTTATATTATTTTGGAGTTGTGTTACGCTTTGGTATGTTTTCCTATATTGTAGATACACATTGGTTATGGAAAAGATGATGTTAAAGAGAGAAACTCGAGTTGGAAAGGAATCAATCAAGATTTATGGAAGAATAAAAGATTTAAGGGAAGAAATCAAGTTGATTGATCCAGCTGGACGAGCGTCCAGAAGAGTGAACTGGCGTCCATAGTGGACGGGCGTCTGATCATTCGAACGAGCGTCCAGGAGCAAATTTTGATTCAGAGTCTGATGATTTTAGCTGAACGAGCATTTACTTTTGTATAGGACGAGCGTCTGGTGAAACTCGGCTCAATTCGATAAATTTTACACACACTGGACGGGCGTCCAGAGAAGTGGACGGGCGTCCAGGTGCCGACTTAACCCTAGCCGCCTCAAAACTCTATAAAAGCAGCGGAAGTTCCAACCCTAAAGATATACCGCATTATTCAAAAACACAAGGGGGGTAGCCGCACAGCATATTCCAGAGCAACAAGGGGATGAACTCTTCCAACCCAATAATCATGATCAACAACATGATTGTTGGCTAAGCACATCGCGGTGGGACAACGGATGAAGCCGATCAACATCAACACCAACTAGGAGATTTTTAGCCGTACTTTTAGTGAGTTAATTACGAGTTTTTCGTCAATTGGATATCGTTTTGTATTGTTTACGTTTCATTTGAATCGGGAGATCGATAAAACTATCTTTTTGTTTGGATTTGTATGAGAATATTATTCAAACTTAGATCTTTTCAATTGATGCAATTAGTTATAATTCGAGAGATCGTTTATAGGTAATTGAGTAGAGTGTTGGAAACAAACTCATGATCGTGTTCTGCATGTTGTTTAGTTTTACTTGAAAAAGAAAACGAAACCCTAGAATTTGTTTGAAGAGATTTAATCGAATTCGTGATAGATCATAACTAAAAATCGTATCTTTAACTTGCCATCTAGTTGGGGTTGGGTTGGTTGATTGGTGGATTCTAGTTGCCTTGCCATTCGTTTAATTATTTGATAAACCGAATCGTTCGTTATCAACTTTTATTGCTTCGTTTAGTTGTTCTTTTTAGAAAACCCTAGTTAGTACCTGTTGTTTTTCTGCAATTTTCTGTTTCCAGCACGATACCGGACGCCCGTCCACATTTAGTAGACGCCCGTCCATTGTCGAATATTTTTCTGTTTTCTTCTATTTTAGTTACTGTTCATTGTTTTTATAGTTTAATTAGTTTAAATCTTAGTTTTAGTTAATAGTCGTGGCATAATCGATAGAATAATTATTCCTTGATCCGATAAGCATTCCACTCCCTTAGGACGACCCGTTAACATCCTATACTACGATCCTTATACTTGTGGTGTTTCGGTTTATAAATTGTAAAACTAGTTTTTACCGAACAAGTTTTTGGCGCCGTTGCCGGGGATTCGGTAACGGTTGTCGGATTCTTATAGGTTCAATTTTTGTATCGATACTATTTCTTTATTTTTATTTAGTTAGTTTAGATTTTGCCGTAGGTTTAATATTAGACTTTTATTTAATTAGATTTTTTTTTATAGATTAGATTTACCTTAGATTTTTCGTAGTTTATTTTTCATAATCTAGTTTCATTTTAGATTTTAGTAGACTTGATTAGATTTTATAAATTTGTTGATTGTTATAATTCACAATTTGTTGCCTTAGTTTAATTATAGATTAATTATTACTGTCTTAGGTTTTTAACTTTTATTAATTTCAGTTTGCTGCTATCTTCTCTCTATCTGCTTCATCTTTCACCTTCTAAACGGGCGTCCATTCTTTCAGACGCCCGTCTGTTCTTGAAATTTCCTCTCTGCATCGTTTAAGCTGATCAGACGAGCGTCTGGACCCCCCAAACGCTCGCCCAGACTTTAAACGCCCGTCTACCCCCCATCTGTCTTCTGAACGCCAGTTCAGTGATCTGAACGAGCGTTCACTTCCTGAATCCTCTCTGAACTAGCGTCCACTTACACTGAACGCCATTTCAGTCCCTGAAAACTTCACTTTTCTCTTCTCTTCTCTCTTTCTAAACTTCTAAACCCTCCAATCTTATCTGAACTCGTCCTCATCAACCCAAAGGTTGATTTCTTCCTATTCTTCCCTCCTGGTTTATGCAAACCAGGAGTAAGAAGGGACCTCTTATCTTTAATCCCGAACCGGAACGATCCATTCTCAAAAGAAAGCTCTTTCCCGATCTGGACATCATGGCTAACCAAGTTCAAAATCCGAATCCAGTTCCTCCTAATCCAGCTCTCCCAAATCCAAATCCAGATCCTCAAGCCCAAATGAATCTGCTCCTTCACAGATCCAAGCTTTACAACAACAACAGAATCAACAAGCTGGGATACATAATCAATTGCAACAATTCCATCAAAACCAGCTAAACCAGTTAAACCAAGATCCCTATGCTCCCTATCTTAACCAGGATTTCCTGGAAGGGCATAGACCTATTCGCCCTCCAGAAATGGGGCAAGTAAACTTTGATCTAAAAAATGGAGTGGTTGGACTAGTCTAGAATAGTTCTTTTCATGGCACTGCTCAAGAAGATCCGCATGACTTCTTGTCCACCTTTGTTCAAATCTGCGAAGCATGCCACTATCCTGGTGTTGATTCTGAGATTGTAAAGTTGAAACTCTTCCCGTTCTCTCTAAAAGGAGAAGCAAACCGTTGGTTTAAATCTTTAGCCCATCATTCTCTCCATTCCTGGAATGATGTTAAAAGAGCCTTTGCTCTTAAGTGGGTCTCCCCTGGTACAATCATGGACATGAAAAGGGAGATAGCCACATTTGAACAACTTGATGGTGAGAGTGTGGGGAAAGCATGGGAGAGACTGAATCTGTTGATGAGGAAGTGCCCCAATCATGGATACGATAGACATGAGCTACTCGAGTTATTCTACAGATGTGTCTCTCAACCAAATAGGGATTACCTTGATTCGATTTGCTCATGGATCCTTTCTAGGGGGAGGTGATGACGCTGCCTACAGGGTAGCTGAAACCATAGCAAAGAATAACATGTGGTCAAATCCAAGGAAGACCAATGTTAGTGGGAATAAGAAAGAATCCGCTGCGAGCAATTCGAGACTAAGATGTTAGTTGCTCAAATGGAAATGATGAGCAAGCAGCTAGCCGATTTACAAATGCAGCAGCAAGGAGGATCATCAGAGGTGAACTATCTGGGAATGCAGTCGGGAATTGAGATGAATGAGGAAGTAAATTTGATGGATAATCGTAACCAAACCTTCGGGAACTTCAATCAGAACCGGAATTATTCCGGATTTCAACGTCCCAATGCACCACCTGGGCCATCCAATTCGAACACTTCCTTCAACTCAAGCTATCAAAGACCACCTCCTGGAGTAGTTAATCAATCTTACAATCCCAACTCCCAGAGACCGCAAGGTGGTTGGAATCAAAGCCAAAATCAAAATCACACCAGCTCCTGTGTCCCTCAGCATAAGTTTGATGAGCTAGTGGATATGGTGAAAACCTTGTCTACTAGTGTCAAGGCAATTGAGAGACAGGTCGGGCAGATGGCAGATCAGCAAGCAAGCAGACCCTACGGTAAACTTCCAAGTTATACCGAGAGAAATCCAAAAGCAGATATCAATGTTTGCACCGCCATCACACCTCAATGGGAGTATGGAGACCAAGAGTTGAATGAAGTTACTTTGAGAAGTGGTAAGCAGGCAGGACCCGGGAAGGTATCGGGAAACGAGCAACCCCTCCTGACGCAATAAGTTCAGGAGGGGGTAATCAGAAATCATATACCGAAGAAGCCAACAGTGAGGAGGAGCTTAATGATGACGGTTCTTCGGGGGATGAGGATGATTCTGATTCGAGGAAAAGTCAGGTGGTTGTTCCCCTGACAAAGAGGAGGGAGGAAAAGTTTGTGAGATGGAAGGATAAGGAAGACGAAGCCATTAAAAAGTCAGGTGGCCGTTCCCCTGACAATGATAAAGCCCTTCCTTATCCACCAAATAGGAAAGAGAATACCCTCAGTCTTGACAGACAATATGACGGAGTGAGGAGGATGCTTAGAGACACCAAAGTGAGTATACCCCTAGCTGAGGTATTGACTGAAATGCCCAAGTGCTCTAAGTATCTTAAAGAAGTTTGTGGGAGTAAGAAGAAGCTTCAAGGGATGGCAGAAGAGATTTCAAGAGAAGACTGTTCTATGGTTTCACGAGAAAGTTCTTCGTTAAGCGAGGTGACCCCGGAAGACCTTCAATCTCTTGTGAGATTGAAGGCCACAAGTTCCAAAACGTCTTATGTGACTCAGGGGCCTCTATAAATGTGATGCCATTGAACGTCTGCAAAAAGCTCGGCTTAGATAAAAGAATGCGGGAACGCCCTATTTCTCTTCAGATGGTGGACCGATCTAGTTGCTCAGCAGCCGGTTGTGTTACTAATGTTCTTCTTCATGTTGAACATTTGGTTTTCCCTACCGACTGGGTTATCTTAGACTACCCACCTGACAAAGAGATGCCTCTAATTCTAGGCCGGACCTTTTTAGACACCTCTGCCGCCCTCATTGACTTCTGTAAGGGTCAGATTACGCTTCGAGTAGATGATACATCTGTTACCTTTACACGAGGGAAAAGTCTAGAGAACACTTTGAGTGAAGAAATCTCGTTCGTTGAAGCAATTTATGAGGACGAAGAAGATGCCAACTCTGAAGAAGCATTAGAGCTAACAGAGATAGGTGTTTTCGACGTTATAAACATTGAAGATCAAGCGGACTGTGGACCATCTGCTGTTTCATTACAGGCCTTACTCACTAACGAGTCGTCTTCACAACTTGCTCAGCCTGTCAATGAACAAGAAACATGGAAATTCCCAGCAATGAACGCTGATTTCAAAGAGCTGCATCAGGAAGACTTTAGCCCTGTAGAAGAGGAAGCCCTGATGGGTAGTTGGGACGAAGTAGATTTTTGGAGAGAGACTATCCATTGGGAGGTTGATGATTGGGAAAGGCTAGCAGAGGAGCTGAAAGAAGAAGAGTTGAGAAAGATGATTAAGCATAAGAAGGAGGAAGCAGGTGCTGACAGAAGGATCCCTATGGATGATGTGATCCAGTACCTCTCCGGGATTATGCCCCGGGAAGATGAGGTGTTCTACTGTCAACCACTTCAAGCCCATAAGGAAAAAGGTGGCCCTTTAAAATCTAGTATTGAGCAACCACCTACTGACTTGGAGCTTAAACCGCTTCCTCAACACCTTAAGTACATTTTTCTTAAGGATGGTGATAAGTTGCCCTTAATCATCTCTTCAAAACTCGAGCCCGAGCAAGAAGCACTGCTGATAAAAGTGCTTGAAAAGAATATCCTCGCGTTCGGATGGCAAGTGGGTGATATCAGAGGAATCAGCCCCGATGTGTGCATGCATAAAATCCGAACGGAGGAAGGAGCTAAGAAAGTAAGACAACCTCAGCGAAGGCTGAATCCGCATATGCAGGAGGTTGTCAAGAAAGAAGTTATAAAGTGGTTTGACATGGGGATCATCTATGCAATCGCCGACAGTGAGTGGGTTAGTCCCACCCAAGTTGTGCCAAAGAAGGGAGGTATCACCGTTGAAAAGAATGAAAAGAGGGAAGAGATAGCTTTACGCCTTGTGACTGGCTACAGAGTCTGCATCGATTATCGCAGACTGAATGAAGTCACCGCTAAAGACCATTTCCCCTTACCCTTCATTGACCAGCTTATTGAAAGATTGAGTGGTCACAAGTATTATTGTTTCCTCGATGGATATTTTGGTTACTTCCAGATAGCCATCGACCCTAATGACCAGGAGAAGACTACGTTTACGTGTCCATCAGGCACTTTTGCATTCCGTAGGATGCCTTTCGGCTTATGCAATGCACCCGCGACTTTTCAACGGTGCATGTTAGCCATTTTTGATGGACTTGTGGAGAAATGTATGGAAGTCTTCATGGATGACTTCTCAGTCTATGGCGATAGCTTTGATGAAATCTTAAAGAATCTAGATATGGTACTCCAACGTTGTGTTGAGAAAAATCTGGTGCTTAACTGGAGAAATGCCATTTTCTAGTAGAGGAATGAATTGTTCTGGGACACAAGGTGTCCAATGCTGGTATTCAGGTTGATAAGGCCAAAGTAGAGGCCATTGAAAAGATGGCGTACCCGAAAACAGTTAAAGAGGTACGAGGTTTTCTAGGTCATGTTGGCTTCTACAGGCGATTTATTAAGGACTTTTCCACCATCCCCAAGCCCCTATCCAATCTTCTGAAAGATGATGTTATGTTCTTGTTTGATGATAAATGCAAGAAAGCTTTCAAACAAGTAAAAGCTCATAAGTTATCTTAATCGCACCTTTTGTTGGACTAAGCCTTTTGAATTATTATGCGATGCCTCTAACTACGCAGTCGGCGCAGTTTTAGGTCAAAGAATTGATAAAAAGTTCAGGCCCATTTACTATGCGAGCCGCACCTTGAACCCGGCTCAATGCAATTACACCACGACTGAGAAGGAATTCTTAGCCGTTGTTTTTGCTATTGACAAGTTTTGAAGTTACCTTCTAGGGTCTCAAGTTGTATTCTGGACTGACCATGCAGCCCTACGCTACCTTATGGACAAAGCAGATGCAAAACCAAGGTGACTCAGATGGATTCTAATTTTACAAGAGTTTGACCTTGAGATCAAAGATAAGAAGGGTAGTGATAATGTTGTGGCTGATCATCTGTCTCGCCTAGTAAATGAGGGTGGCGTAAATCACAAGGAAATAGGCATTGATTTCCCTACTGAGCAATTGATGAAGCTTGATACTGTTAGGCCGTGGTACGCTGATTACGTCAACTATTTAGCAAGTGGACATTTAGAGGAAATGATGTATCAGGAGAGGAAGAAGTTCTTTTCTGACCTAAAATATCTCGTGTGGGAGGATCCTTATTTGTTCAGGGTTTGTAAAGATGGGTTCTTCCGGAACATGAGAAATGGGATATTTACGGAAATGTCATCAGAGGACACTACGGAGGGCGTTGCAAAAATCCTCCTGATTTGTTCTTTTGTAAAGGGTTTGTAAAGATGGTTCTTGTTCGAGGTGTGTAAATCGACGAGAAATCTCGTGTGGGAGGATCCTTATTTGTTCGGGGTTTGTAAAGATGGGTTGCTTAGAAGGTGTGTTCCGGAACATGAGCAATGGGATATTCTGGAGCAATGTCATAGTGGTCCCACAGGAGGACACTACGGAGCACCCAAGACTGTTGCAAAAATCCTCCAAGCTGGATTTTACTGGCCGACTCTTTTTAAAGACGCAGAAGCCTTTTGTAAAGGTTGCGATAGGTGCCAGAGAATCGGGAGGCAGAGTAATAGGATGGAAATGCCACTTAGGCCCATTTTGGAATGCGAAGTCTTCGACGTGTGCGGCATTGATTTCATGGGATCCTTTCCATCGTCGTGTGGTAATAAGTATATTCTCGTCTGTGTAGACTACGTTTCCAAGTGGGTGGAGGCAATAGCCACCCAAACTAATGATCACAAAGTCGTGAAGAAATTCTTGCAAAAGAATATCTTCACCACATTCGGCTGTCCTAGAGCCCTCATTAGTGACGAAGGTACTCATTTTTGCAATGCGCCGCTTGATAAAGTTCTTGAAAAATATGGTGTTAGACATAAAATCGGTACACCGTATCATCCCCAAACAAGTGGCCAAGTCGAGATAAACAACCAGAGCCTTAAAAGAATTTTAGAAAAGACCGTGAACTCAAATAGATCCAACTGGAGTCTAAAGTTGGATGACGCGCTTTGGGCCTATCGCACCGCGTTTAAGACCCCGATGGGCACATCACCCTTCCAAATGGTCTATGGAAAAGCTTGCCATCTCCCAGTCGAGCTTGAGCACAGAGCTTACCGGGCTATTAAATTCTTGAATTTCGATAGCCAGCTCTGTGGGGAGAAGAGATTATTGCAATTAAATGAGCTCGATGAATTTAGACTCAGAGCATATGAGAATGCGAAAATCAGTAAGGAAAGAACTAAGATACTCCACGATGCTAAGATCAAGGATCGAGAATTCAAAGTGGGTGATATGGCTTTGCTTTATAATACCCAGCTCCATTTGTTTGCCGGTAAGCTAAAATCTAGATGGTCTGGCCCGTTTGAGATTCTCGATGTTCATCCAAGTGGAGCGATCACGTTAAACGGTTATGGTGATCAACCCTTTAAGGTCAATGGTCAAAGACTCAAAAAGTATTATGGGCAACCGAAAGAAAAGCCTGAGACCTTGTACTTTCAAAAGAGGGTTGAGACGCCTGATATTCTGATTTGCGATGAGATCCCATCCGACCTCTTTAGTTCGGATGATGACATTTCTATATCTACCCGTGAGGGCCTTTCTTCCGAGCCTTCTGAACATGTCAGTATACCGAAGCTTACTCTGAACAAGAACAAGAAGAAAAGAGTCAGTGTCGTCTGGAGAGAAAAATTTCATGGTCTTGTCGCGCACTTGACTTGTTGTTGTGGCGAAAACCATTTCCGTCCTAGTAATTCTGACTCTGCCGTAGAAGTGGTTAGCAGTAAGCCAAAGTGGCCCGATCCGGGTTGACTTTGAAATCTGTGTCAAGCTAATGACTTAAAAGAAGCGCTACTAGGAGGCAGCCTAGTCTTTTAAGTTAATTTCTTTTTAGTCAAGTTTTTATTTTATTAATAAAACCTTGGTGTTTGTGTGTTGGTTATCCTTGTCCTATTTGTGAATGCTTTATTTGCGTGCATGTTTACTCATATACCCCGTGTACCCCGAGATTATGTGCTATGTCGAGTGTTGCAGATACTTTCGAGCAGGTTTGCAAGCTTTCACTTTTAGTGTTGTCTGTTCATGATGCGAGTTGCAGCGGTTCATTCATGCTACGGCCTGACCACTGCCAACCTACAGCCCGACAACCACTTTGGAAACCAGCTAAGTATTCTTTTCTTTTATTTGCACATTCTGAGGACATAATGTGATTTAAGTGTGAGGGAGGGGAATGGCTTATGTGGTATCTACATTCATTTGCCATGCTATTATATTTCTATGAAAGTGCTAAATTTTCAAATTTTTGTTTTGTCCCAAGTGAACAAATGCATATCTTTATTCGAGATTTTATGTCATTTGTGCGTTATTGTGCATATTTAGTAACTTTAGATGTCTCACCCAATACTATTTTTCACGTGCCATAGTAGATGATGAGCTATATTTTAAAGCTATACCCATTTGATTAGAGATTTTTGATGATTATCGCATGATTCTTTGCGAGCATACGAATTTTGAAAATTTTAATAGTTTGTATTTAGAATTAAAGTATGACATACTGTGAATATTTGAAGGTTTGAATGTGATAAGTAACACGTAACTATTTTCAAATGAAAATTTGATTTTTAAATTATAATTGTGTGTGTCGGAAGCTGGTCGATGATTTGAGTGCGATAGGGCATTATCTCGAAATGTCCTATACCACTATGATGACCAAAAACTCACGACAGTAAGGAGAAGCTGCCTTATGATTTGAGTAGGTAGGGGATTATCTCAAAATGTCCTATTCTACTATGACGGGCAATAGCTCATTCTGATGTGCGTATAAATGAGAAACATTTAAATCAACTTGTATAAGAAGTGGTATGAATTAAGTGAAAGACTTAGTTATCGTATACCTTATCCCCAGTATAAACTGAAAGATATGTTGTAGGGATTATCCTCTGAGTATGTCAGAAAGGTCTTAAATACCCTCTATCATTCTTTTCGGAATATGTACGTTTTGTGAGGTGCATGTTATAATCGTTTTTATATTTCTAATTTAAATGGGATGTTGGCTAGTTTTGCTTGAATCAATTTCAAGTGTGGATTTAGTGGAAATTTATTATGGCTATGCACACACACTTGGGTGAACCTCTAAACTATTGAATATGCTTTATAGTTGCATAGATGTTTATTTGTCTCGAGTCTCGATTATGTTTTGTTTTGCTCGGGACGAGCAAAAAGCTAAGTGTGGGGGTGTTGTTAAGGGTCAAATCGTATGATTTTTATAGATATATTTTATATCAATTTCCCCCATATATGAATGTTTTTAATAGAAATCGAGCTTTATATTGAAATATTGAGCAAATGGTGTTTTCAATAGTTAAACTGCAAAACGTAACGAATTATATGCTTAAATTGTGATTTTATATTATTTTGGAGTTGTGTTACGCTTTGGTATGTTTTCTTATATTGTAGATACACATTGGTTATGGAAAAGATGATGTTAAAGAGAGAAACTCGAGTTGGAAAGGAATCAATCAAGATTTATGGAAGAATAAAAGATTTAAGGGAAGAAATCAAGTTGATTGATCCAGCTGGACGAGCGTCCAGAAGAGTGAACTGGCGTCCATAGTGGACGGGCGTCTGATCATTCGAACGAGCGTCCAGGAGCAAATTTTGATTCAGAGTCTGATGATTTTAGCTGAACGAGCGTTTACTTTTGTATAGGACGAGCGTCTGTTGAAACTCGTCTCGATTCGATAAATTTTACACACACTGGACGGGCGTCCAGAGAAGTGGACGGGCGTCCAGGTGCCGACTTAACCCTAGCCGCCTCAAAACTCTATAAAAGCAGCGGAAGTTCCAACCCTAAAGATATACCGCATTATTCAAAAACACAAGGGGGGCAGCCGCACAGCATATTCCAGAGCAACAAGGGGATGAACTCTTCCAACCCAATAATCATGATCAACAACATGATTGTTGGCTAAGCACATCGCGGTGGGACAACGGATGAAGCCGATCAACATCAACACCAACTAGGAGATTTTTAGCCGTACTTTTAGTGAGTTAATTTACAGTTTTTCGTCAATTGGATATCGTTTTGTATTGTTTACGTTTCATTTGAATCGGGAGATCGATAAAACTATCTTTTTGTTTGGATTTGTATGAGAATATTATTCAAACTTAGATCTTTTCAATTGATGCAATTAGTTATAATTCGAGAGATCGTTTATAGGTAATTGAGTAGAGTGTTGGAAACAAACTCATGATCGTGTTCTGCATGTTGTTTAGTTTTACTTGAAAAAGAAAACAAAACCCTAGAATTTGTTTGAAGAGATTTAATCGAATTCGTGATAGATCATAACTAAAAATCGTATCTTTAACTTGCCATCTAGTTGGGGTTGGGTTGGTTGATTGGTGGATTCTAGTTGCCTTGCCGTTCGTTTAATTATTTGATAAACCGAATCGTTCGTTATCAACTTTTATTGCTTCGTTTAGTTGTTCTTTTTAGAAAACCCTAGTTAGTACTGCTGTTTTTCTGCAATTTTCTGTTTCCAGCACGATACCGGACGCCCGTCCACATTTAGTAGACGCCCGTCCATTGTCGAATATTTTTCTGTTTTCTTCTATTTTAGTTACTGTTCATTGTTTTTATAGTTTAATTAGTTTAAATCTTAGTTTTAGTTAATAGTCGTGACATAATCGATAGAATAATTGTTCCTTGATCCGATAAGCATTCCACTCCCTTAGGACGACCCGTTAACATCCTATACTACGATCCTTATACTTGGGGTGTTTCGGTTTATAAATTGTAAAACTAGTTTTTACCGAACAACAAACTTCCTATAATAGCCAGCCAAACCGAGAAAACTTGTAACCTCTGAAACGGTAGTCGGTCTGGACCACTTCTCAACGGCTTCAATCTTCGTGGGATCAACCTTAATGCCATCTCCAGAAATGACATGACCCAAGAAACTCACTTGATCCAACCAAAAGTCGCACTTCGAGAACTTAGCATACAGCTAGTTCTTCTTCAAAGTATCCAACACTATCCTTAAGTGTCCTTCATGTTCTTTCTCATCCTTAGAGTACACTAGGATATCATCTATGAACACTATCACAAACTTATCCAAGTATGGCATAAAAACGCGTTGCATTAAATCCGTAAATGCAAATGGAGCATTAGTGAGTCCAAAAGGCATGACTAAGAACTCATAATGTCCATACCTCGTACTAAAAGCCATCTTCGGTATATCTGCTACCTTGATCTTCAACTGATGATAACCCGATCTAAGATCAATCTTGGAAAATACTCTCTTGCCTTGCAACTGGTTAAACAAATCGTCAATCCTAGGCAAAGGGTACTTATTCTTGATGGTAAGATTATTCAATGCTCTGTAGTCTATGCACATCCTCATGCTACTATCTTTCTTCTTCACAAACAACACTGGGGCTCCCCAAGGTGAAGTACTAGGCTGAATTATGTTCCTCTCAAGCATATCTTTAAGCTGCGCTTTCAACTCCTTCAATTCATCCGGTGTCATTCTATAGGGTGCCTTAGCAACTGGTGCCGCTCCGGGTACCAACTTAATCTCAAATTCAATCTCCCTATCCGGCATGTTTCCTGGTAACTCTTCTGGAAACACTTCTGGATACTCCTTGACTACAGGGGTTTCCTCTAACTTAGGCTTCACTTGTTCCACATCCACTGCGTACAACAAGTAGCCTTCACAACCTTTCCGACAAGCTCTTATAGCCTTAACAGCTGAAATTATAGGGTGACGTTTCCTGTTGGGCTTATAAACATTCCCCTGATAAGTCTTATCTGACTTTCCCGGTATCTTAAAGGTCACTCTCTTTTCTCTACAATCCAAATGGACAAAATTCTCGGATAGCCAATCTATTCCAAGAATCACATCAAAATCTAAAAAGTCCAAAACCGTAAAGTCGCTCTTGCAACGATACGTTCCAACTCGTACATCAACCTGAGGCATCAACTTGGCTACATTAGTCACTTTCCCTAAAGGTGTCGTTATTTCCAAAGTGTTTCTTAAAGGTTCAATTGGTAGGTTAAGCTTCTTAGCTACCTTAGTCGACACAAAAGTATTAGACGCTCCCGTATCAAACAATTCCGTAACTGCTAAGTTGTCTAATATTGTTGTACCTAGGATGTGAATTCATTTATTTAAATACAATACAACATGATTTAAATCATGCCATAAAAGTACTCAAACAAATTACAATAAACAATAAAGGTACCTGATATAACGTTATCGTCTGGTTCTGCTTTCTCAGCATCCACTGCAAAGACTCGAACTGGGCGACTTGGGCCGCCTTTCCCAATTCCTTTCTTCGGAATATTCGAACTCCCCTTCGTGGGACACATCTTGGCAAAATGTCCTAAATCTCCACAGTAGTAGCAGCCTCCTGTATTAACCTTACACTCACCTGAGTGATTCTTGTTGCACTTAGAGCATAAAGGTGCTCCGGTTGGTGGTTTGCTCGCTGCAGGGGCCGTTGTCTTCTTGAATTTTTGTTGGGGTCCTCCCCGGCTATTGCCTTGGGTTGTTCCAAAATTCCTCTTGCTCCAGATAACAACGGTGGCCTTCTTCCTGAATGTCTCAACCTCTAAGGCCTTATTCAACAACTCAGCCATGTTCTTGGCTGTGAAACCCAACATGCCAGACTGTATCTGATACGATAACCCTTCCTTGTATAGGGCCATCTTCCTCTCTTCTACCTTCATTAACTCAGGGTAGAATCTTCCCAACTTGTTAAACTTGTTGGTGTCGTGATATCTTGTCATGTAATTACCTTGCTTATGCTTTAGAAATTGACTTGCCATGTCCGTCCGCACTATTCTTTGGAAAATACTCATTATAGAACATTGCCTTAAAGCTTTCCCAATCTGTCACTTTACCATTCTTGCTCGTATAGCATCTATCCATGCTTCAGCTGCACCCAAAAGGAAACTAACCGCCAACTGTGCCATCTCAGTCTCAGGGACATGTATGTTCCTACATGCCTTCTCAAAACTCCTTATCCACTCTTCGGCCTTCGAATGCTCGAAAATCCCAAAGAAGTCTTGAACTTTGTTCCTCCTTAATCTTGTATACCAATCAACCGGTGGTGCTTGCTCATATGCCGGTCTGACTGGTGGGGCTTGCGGGTAAACTGGTGGGAATCCGTACGGTATCTCTTTCTGGTATGGTCGTTGCTGGTGGAAACTGTAGGGTGGGTAACCAAAGCCTTGATGATGGTCAAAACAGGGTGAAGGTGGTACAGCAGGTCGAGGAGTATGACCCCCATTGGAGGAGGGTAGAAGGTCTGATGTTGCTGATGATGGAAAACTGGTGGCGAGGGGTGGCTCACCGGTGGAGGGTAAACACTCACTGGAGGTGGATAAATGCTAGTTGCTGGGGGTACGTAGACTGGTGGAATGTCTCCAACTACAGTGTTTCGTATAGGTGCTTCCCCTGGGTTTCCATAAATGTAGTTATACCTCGGTGGAGGGTATCTCACTGGTGGCGGTACTAAACCCGCTGGAACATCACTTATCAATGAAAACTGACCCGAACTTCCCACATGCCATTGTGGGCGTGCTCCTGATGAGGTCGCGGTGACAAGCCCTGCTGAGATCGTGGTGTAGGGGTTGCAGTATGAGGGGGTGGAGTGGGGCTCGGATGTGGTGAAGGATTCTGCCTCACAAAACCGCCTCTAACAACTGGTGTAGGACATTCTCGTCGAACTCCTGACGCTTCAGCACCTGCTCCGGTTCTAGTGAACACCATCCTGATGATCAAAGAAAACTATAACGTTACTAACAGATCTAAAGGAAACTTATCTTAAAAGAAGGGAAGCCTAAAAGACGCTTTTCTCTGATACCAATTGTAACGCCCCGTTCCCGAACACCGAGTCCTTATCCGGAAATCGAAACGTTCGGCACGCATAATATTAAGTAAATAGTATTACACGTAAGCCTCTACTACGTCGTATCAAATAAAAGCAAACGGAAGCTAAAAGACTCGGGTAATTTTTCAAACAACCAAGAATAGAAACACTAAAGATAGAATAAAATGTAATACGTATTACATCGGAAAACCAAACGAATCCAAGAGTACGAATCTCAAAGACTACAAGGAAACTACAGAATCCAATAATAATCCAAGTCTAAGGCATAAATGAAATAAATGATAAACAAGGTCTTCAACTCCGGCGTCCTCAAACGTCGTCATCAAAGTCCTCCTCAAAGTCTTGACTAACCTGTTCATCTTCTCTCCCCCAAACACATAAATAAACATGCATTTGAGGTAAGTACTAAGTACAAAGTAAGAAGTAGAAGCTACAATTTAATTAAGGTTATTATTAAAAGATTATCTTGGTGAGACCGACTCAATCTAGGGTTCACTCCATGCCCATCGACACGTCATGACTAAACGTTTCTAACTTAGCTTATCTTTTTTACATCATTACTCAAGGACACAATGCATGGTGAAAATTCGACCACGAGATATACCTGCCAACTACGGTGATTAGCACCGATAGTCCCGGGATCTCCCCGGTATGCATATACGTTCGATGGATTTCCTCCACTACCCTTCAGCCTTTTGAGCCAGTAGCGTTGTCCACCTTTTATGAACGTATCACATCGCCAATTTGAATCAGTTCCTAACCAAGAATAAGTGACGTTTTATCTTTTATCTACACATATGTAATTATTAGTGTGAATTAACTAACCACCTAAGTGTTTTCTAATTAAAACTCACCTTAACAACACTACTCCCTCACTTAGATAGCAAGACATCACATCTTAACAATTACACAGACATTGATGAACTCTAGTTCATCAAAGCACAAGCCCTTTCATGCCCTTCCGACGGATCCGAACTTCAACTCCCTTTAAGAGTACATTCGGTGTTTTAACAGAACGAATTAGAAGTCCAATCGAAGCTTGTTCATATTTTAATTAATGTTCACATATCAGGATTAAGGGTTTAAAACAGTGAAAACACGATTATGAAACCAAAAGCCAGCCTGAAACGCTAAGACAGTATAAACAAGGTAAAACAGGCCAGACGCCCGTTTGAAATCCTAAGGACGCCCGTCTGGCATTGGACGCCCGTCCACTAAACCCTAGACGCCCGTCCGTCGAAAACAGCTACATCCTGAATCAAAAGTTTGACCTCAAACGCCCGTCCGCCTATTTCGGACGCCCGTTTGAGTTACTAGGGTCTCGGACGCCCGTCTGCCTAATGCAGACGCCCGTCTGCCTAATGAGACGCCCGTCCGCCTGGGTTTTTCCCAAAACGCTAAAACCTTCACGAATCGATTTCTGAATAGTTTCTAACCTAATTAACCTCGTTTTCAACTCAGTAAAACATAGAAAACATATCTAAACATCTATGATCCTTTGATCAACGAAAAAGTAACTTTCTTGCATCTACGCATCATAAAACTTGATTTAAACCTCAATAACAATAATTAGAATTGTAGAAAGAGCCTCTTACCTTTTAAGCAGCAAATTCCTACTCCAAACCACAGAAAACAGCAGCAAATCTGATCCTTTCTGCAGAAAAAACATGTGTGATAAATCCAAACTTAGATTAGATTCAATCACACGCTTCTAAACGACAAAAACTACGAATTGATGAGTATTAATCCATCAAACTCGAAGATGAACTGAATTAGGGCTTAATCATACCTTAACAAAGCTTCAACTTTTTGATGTCACAACGTTGCTCTCTTCACAACGATTCCGGTGCTCGACTCTGATCTGAAAACCGTCAAGGATTGACTTAGAACCGATGACAACAATCCCTCAGCCCTAATTCTTGCACACACACACGCATGAGGTAAACTTTGGAGGTGGAAAATCTGATTAAAAGATTATGGGGCTGATTAGGTTGATTTTCCTTAAATAGGAAAAATCCCATAATTACCTAATTTCCATAATCACCCTTATTAAATCGATTTTCTTCCTTAAATATTTATATATATATATATATATATATATATATATATATATATATATATATATATATATATATATATATATCTTGAAATTATGTATACAAATACCCAAATTATTAAACTCTGAATAAAAGGAACCGAACCCAATATTTCGATTTTTCGCAAAATGACATGTCTGCCCTTTCCCGAAAATCAGAATATTACAGCAGCCCACAAAGACTTCAAAGTTATCAAATGGGTGTCAACTAAAAGGGAATGAAGATAAAGTATACAAGCTCAAGAAGGCACTTTATGGACTTAAACATGCACCCAGAGCCTGGTATGAAACACTATGACAGTTCCTGATCAACAATGGATTCAACAAAGGAACGATTGATAAGACTCTCTTCAAGCTAGAGGAAGGAACAAGCACCCTGTTAGTCCAAATTTATGTTGATGACACTATCTTTGGATCAGAAGATGAGAAGCTATGTGAGAAATTTGCAAACTTAATGAAGAGCAAATTTCAGATGAGCATGATGGGAGAACTGAATTACTTTCTTGGACTACAAGTAAAGCAAATGAAAGATGGCATTTTTATCAATCAAGCCAAGTACACAAAAGACTTGATACACAAGTATGGCATGGACACAAGTGGTACACCAATGTGTGCAAGAACTATTCTTGGAAAAAATGAAAGTGGAAAGAATGTTGATCAAAAGATTTATAGAGGAATCATTGGATCCCTACTTTATCTAACTGCAAGTAGACCTGATATAGCATTTGTCGTAGGAGTATATGCAAGATTTCAAGCTCAACCAAAAGAATCACATCTTCTAGAGCCAAAATAATAATCAAATATCTGAAGAACACCATCAATATTGGAATTTGGTATCCAAAAGATGGAGGATTCAAGTTGATATCATATTCAGACTCTGATTATGCTGGATGCAAGATAGATAGAAAAATCACCTCTGGAACCTATCAAATGTTAGGCAGTAGACTAGTATCATGGTTTAGCAAAAAAGCAAAGCTCTATATTCACATCAACAGCTGAGGCAGAATATATAGCAGCAGGTATTTGCAATGCACAAGTATTATGGATCAGACAACAGCAAAGGGATTATGGGATGGAGGAAAAGACAATTCCAACTATGTGTGACAACACAAGTGCAATTTCTACCACTGAAAATCCAATATTACATTCAAGAACAAAACACATTGATGTGAGACATCACTTTATCAGAGATCATATGGAAAAAGTGGATGTTATTTGATGGGAGTCATCTTCACTACACTTTTGTATGTGATCTAGCCCCCGTTTATCACTTTGTTGGCAGGTTCTTGGTAGATATAGACCGTTTTGAGAGTAATATCGAGAGTTATACACACGGGGAGTTACACGTGGAGTTTGTTCATATACGTTATTGCAGGACTTAGGTGACTCGAGGACCCGGAAGGCGATGTTTTGGAGTGAGAAACATGGCCGTGGCACGAAAGTAGCATGAAAGTGGAGGAAAAATCAAGTTTGTAGTGACATCAAGGCAAACGGGTGTTTGCTATTCACAAACTGGCATTTGCGGCAAAGCTCAGGCAAACTGGCGTTTGGCCAGTCCAGACGGGCGTTTGGCAATTTGGAATTTGATACTGAAAGTTGGCTCAGATGACGGACGAGCGTTGATCGGGGTCAATCAGGTTATAATATACTTGACCACCATAAACCAATACTAGCAAGAGGACTAGGCCCATCGTAGTATAGCCATAGTGAATCAAGGTCGATCCCACAGGGAACCAATTGTGGATCATCTTATATACAAACAATTAATTAAACATGTCAAGGACATAGAGGCGGTCTACGACCAACATAAGACAAGAAAAGTAAAGACACGACTCGACACAACGTAATTAACCTCCCCAATTATAGTCTTTATCGTTTGGACCTAGATAATTTATATAATAAACCGAACTTATTAACTCGTCAATCCGTTTGTATCTATCTTAGATTGGCTACGGGAGTCATCCTCTTTAACTTGACTTAGCACCGGTTAGGTTGCTAGATCACGTGCTACATTACGTGACTTCACCTTTTGGGTATCCATCTCATATAACTTGCACGCTTACGACACTAAGGATGCCGATATTAATCGTACACCTCGTCTAGGCAACATTCCCGTGGTTAGGCGTACTTCCTAAACGATCGCATCAGTCTCTGTCCTATTAACAATTACCTGCACGGTTTCATGTTAATCTACGATCTACGTATAACTAGGTGAGCTCAATTCCCAAATACAAAACCTACCTAGATCTCGCTGAAAGTCCCGAAAGATCATTCATGAGCCAACCTAGGAGCCCTATATTGGTATTTCCTAATCATACGCTAATTAAAACAGACGAGCAATGTAGCCGTAGCCATACCTACTGAGATAATAAATTCTATTAAGTTAACCTAACCATAAAGACGTGGCTATTTAACGGATAAAACAGGGCTCGGTCGACCGAATAGGTGGGCTCGGTCGACCGAGTGAACTCATTCGGTCACCCGAATCAATTTCGTCCGCAGATTACATCCCTGAACATATCTCTCAGCGTTTCATCATACAGAACAGATTAAACAGTAATTCATAAAGCATTCATATAAACTAGCATAGATACGCATTAATTAAATCAAGTAGATTCATGAATAAATACTAAGTGTATGACGTAGGTTATAGGATCCCCATAGACAAGGAGTCGCCACATCCCTATCGTCTTAGCCTAGATCTACATCATCTAGCTATGATTAACTAACTCAAACGATAAAGCATAATTGGGGGGAATTAATTACTTAAAAGAAAAGAAACAGAAAATAAAGGCTTACATAATGCAGCCCTTAAATTGCGGAAACACCCTCAATAAACTACATTGAATCAAGATATGAATAGAGTGATTTTATTGAATGATATTCTAAGGTATATGTTGGTGTCTAAGGTGTATATTACAATTCTCGTAGCTGCTTGCTTATATAGAGGTCTTTGCCGACTTAGGGTGGTTCTAGAAGATAAGCACGATATAAGCCGGAAACCGCCCCGAAGCTGACACTCGGTCAACCGAGAGCTGACACTCGGTCGACCGAAGCACTAGGCTCGGTCGACCGAACCTAAACTTGGCATATTTAACACGTTTTCTTCGTTTAGCTTGTTCCCCACTGCACGTTTTGCGTTGATCTGATTAATCCGTCCATTAATGCTCCGATTTCCTTCCCTTATCATCTTAAAATCATTGATTGAACAATATTAACCCTTCCGATTTGTCGTGATCTACAAAATAAACATTTATCGCACAATAAATCGGCTTTTAATAATGAAAACGGCTAAATACCAAATATCATATTAATAATCACTTAACATTAAATAATAAATATAAATGAGTGATTTAATATGAAATATATATTATTAATCTCGATTTAAGGTCAACGTTGATGACTTTTACGGGTATAATTTGACCGTCATCAAGCTCGATTCAAAGTTGAGTAATTGAATAATAAATAACTACTTGCAAAAACGGTCATGAATATCCTTAAATTTACTTAACATAAGTATAAAATGATCACGTTCTCATGAAACTTGGTTTATTTCCTATCAATTCTTAGCTAGGAACTCACAATTCTAAGGGTACGAGATACATAATATGGTATTTATTCAATTTTTCAATCATTTGCCGTTTCATTCAATTTTTAATTATAACATAGCTAAGTCTCCTACCCCCCACTTAAACATGGCATTGTCCTCAATGACAAAAATAAATGAGAGTTTAAGAAAAAGACTTAGCTCTGGAAACGGCTCTCAAGTAAAGGAACAATATCGGAGTGAATGTCAGCACGTTGTGGAGAAGCAAGTGAAAACCTGTATAAGCAGACAAACTCCACGAAACCGTCAAATACCATGTCGATGGAAGTTATAGAATAATGTGGCAGTAATTAGGTATAAATACCTAAAAACAGTTTAAGCCACTTTATTTTATACAACCAATGACAAGGGAATACCAAAAAGAAAAATACTAAATAGAAAGAAAAATAAACAAGCAACTAAAGATGGTAGTCTTCATCTAAAAACCGGGTGGATAAGACAAAGATCAAAAAGCATAACCCCATGTGGGAAAACACGAGGTGGACTGGCTCACTATGTATTCATTCCAGTATAAAAGAGAAACTTGGTAAAGTATAACAGATTGAATGCGACCTATTGGCTAAAGATAAAATCAAATACTTAACGCAGAAACTTCTCGCTTGCATTGGATATCAACAACTTAGGGAGATGTAGCTACTCCTCGAAATTACTAATAACCCAATGTATCACGTAAAAGTCATAACCGTCATCAACAAGGCCGGATCGGTGAGATAATGTAGAACAAAACGGATCATTTAGAAATGCCGGAATAGACGGAAAAAATGTGAAATTTAAAACTTCCGGTAGAAAGATAAGTTGTACATTGATCGAACCAAAAACCTTTAAAATCTGGCTAGGGTCAGAGCTACACTTACCCCAACTAGGATCATGAAAATCAAAATGAGAAAAGATAATCATTAAAGCTTAGCAATATTTCAAATTCCGCAACACAAAGGTATTTTGTAAACAAAATGGAGGTTGAGAGTATGATGGGTTTAGAAAAAGATACACATAAGGATGGGAAGAAAAGAGAAAGGGTGGGTAAGAAATTGTGTTTATGGGATTGAGAATTGTTTAAAGGAATGGGATTGGGTGGGAGAGTGAAACGGATGGAAAGAAAGAGAGGCGATGACAGAATGGTTAGAAATGTGAACTGTTGGGGCAGATTGGTGAGAGGATCGAAAAGGTTTAAGGGTGACAAGGTATAAATGAAAAGATAAGGGTAGTTGCAGAATTAATTGCACACCACTTTGAATTTTCACTTGGATCACCATTCTAAAAGATTTTGGAAGTTGACCAAAATTGTTCTTGTTCGCACCAATCATTCTCTGTTACATTTTCATTAATTCTCAAGCTCTCTTAATGCTTCCATCTTAAGGTTGATTGCTAATTTTCTTTTTCTTTAGTAATTTCTCGACTCTCCTACGGAACTCTATTTCACGTGGCCTATATTGAGTAAAAAAGTTTTGCACATCCTTAGCCCAATGGCCATCGGAACACGGCAAAATAAAAAACCTCAACATATGTCACGTTACTCTTATTGGACTCAAAGAAAGAAAAACCTAAAATCCTAAAAAGAAATCCTAAGGGTTTTAAAGAAGTAGTTCTGAGTTTAAAGTCCTCAGCTTGACTTTCCAAAAAGTATCCTTGTCAGTTATCATTCTTGGATCGCCAGACTTTGACCCTTCACGCACTATAAGAGGTGGGCTCATCGATGTTGCGGATTAATACCCTTCCCTTGGTTGTGAGACCTAGGAAACGACATTTATCCATACCATTTATCCAAAGCTCTTACCTCGGCTCTCGTTTTAGGAATTAGTGAATTCTAAGAAACTCGGCTAAAATTATGGCTTTGGCCTTGACAATAAGAAACAATGAATCAAAGTACTCCGAATAAGGTCGGTTATGTAGGCAAGCCTATGCCGTCTTATTCGTCGGAACATATGTGACAGTTCAGGCCAATCCGTCAAGATTAAGCCCCGTTTAGCCCGAAGGCTTATCGGCTATGCTAAGTCTTGTCGATCGGCTATGCTAAGTCTTGTCGAACTGCTGTAACGTACATCACACGTGGAGGGGAGTTGATTGAGCCGAAGCTCGGTTGAACTCGCCCAGCCATGGTTAACCCATTTCCGAACCTATGTACAAAGATTCTTCGATTTCTAAATTGTCACCCAAAGTGTAATCTCGTTTTTGTTTAAGGTGGGTTCACCGAGAAGCCATCACCATAAAACTCAACGTCTTCTTTAGATTTTGAATGCTTAAACTACACAATTTGTTGCTCCCCTGGCCAGTAGAAGTAATCTCATGCATAGGACAATGAGATTTTGATAGAACTATGAGGAACTCTTTGATACGGGGTCAATCGGGTTATAATATACTTGACCACCATAAACCAATACTAGCAAGAGGACTAGGCCCATCGTAGTATATTGACCATAGTGAATCAAGGTCGATCCCACTAGCAAGAGGGAACCAATTGTGGATCATCTTATATACAAACAATTAATTAAACATGTCAAGGACATAGAGGCGGTCTACGACCAACATAAGACAAGAAAAGTAAAGACACGACTCGACACAACGTAATTAACCTCCCCAATTATAGTCTTTATCGTTTGGACCTAGATAATTTATATAATAAAGCGAACTTATTGCTCGTCAATCCGTTTGTATCTATCTTAGATTGGCTACGGGAGTCATCCTCTTTAACTTGACTTAGCACCGGTTAGGTTGCTAGATCACGTGCTACATTACGTGACTTCACCTTTTGGGTATCCATCTCATATAACTTGCACGCTTACGACACTAAGGATGCCGATATTAATCGTACACCTCGTCTAGGCAACATTCCTGTGGTTAGGCGTACTTCCTAAACGATCGCATCAGTCTCTGTCCTATTAACAATTACCTGCACGGTTTCATGTTAATCTACGATCTACGTATAACTAGGTGAGCTCAATTCCCAAATACAAAACCTACCTAGATCTCGCTGAAAGTCCCGAAAGATCATTCATGAGCCAACCTAGGAGCCCTATATTGGTATTTCCTAATCATACGCTAATTAAAACGGACGAGCAATGTAGCCGTAGCCATACCTACCGAGATAATAAATTCTATTAAGTTAACCTAACCATAAAGACGTGGCTATTTAATGGATAAAACGGGGCTCGGTCGACCGAATAGGTGGGCTCGGTCGACCGAGTGAACTCATTCGGTCACCCGAATCAATTTCGTCCCCAGATTACATCCCTGAACATATCTCTCAGCGTTTCATCATACAGAACAGATTAAACAGTAATTCATAAAGCATTCATATAAACTAGCATAGATACGCATTAATTAAATCAAGTAGATTCATGAATAAATACTAAGTGTATGACGTAGGTTATAGGATCCCCATAGACAAGGAGTCGCCACATCCCTATCGTCTTAGCCTAGATCTACATCATCTAGCTATGATTAACTAACTCAAACGATAAAGCATAATTGGGGGGAATTAATTACTTAAAAGAAAAGAAACAGAAAATAAAGGCTTACATAATGCAGCCCTTAAATTGCTGGAAACACCCTCAATAAACTACATTGAATCAAGATATGAATAGAGTGATTTTATTGAATGATATTCTAAGGTATATGTTGGTGTCTAAGGTGTATATTACAATTCTCGTAGCTGCTTGCTTATATAGAGGTCTTTGCCGACTTAGGGTGGTTCTAGAAGATAAGCACGATATAAGCCGGAAACCGCCCCGAAGCTGACACTCGGTCAACCGAGAGCTGACACTCGGTCGACCGAAGCACTAGGCTCGGTCGACCGAACCTAAACTTGGCATATTTAACACGTTTTCTTCGTTTAGCTTGTTCCCCACTGCACGTTTTGCGTTGATCTGATTAATCCGTCCATTAATGCTCCGATTTCCTTCCCTTATCATCTTAAAATCATTGATTGAACAATATTAACCCTTCCGATTTGTCGTGATCTACAAAATAAACATTTATCGCACAATAAATCGGCTTTTAATAATGAAAACGGCTAAATACCAAATATCATATTAATAATCACTTAACATTAAATAATAAATATAAATGAGTGATTTAATATGAAATATATATTATTAATCTCGATTTAAGGTCAACGTTGATGACTTTTACGGGTATAATTTGACCGTCATCAAGCGTCCAAATGACCCCCAAACGGGCATTTGGTTAGGTTCAGCCTGAATTCAAGAAAACTCAGAAATCCAAACGAGCGTCCAAGGAATTCCAGGCGCTCGTTCATTGAATAACAAGCCCTAGACATCATCAGAATCACCAGGAAGACGAGCGTTCATCATCAGGCAAACGCACGTTCGGCCCCGACAGCAGCAAATTGCAACCCTACACTATAAATACGCAGCTCATTCAGCACTTTTACATATTCTGCCGCCTTTATACATATTTAGGGCGATTTTGGTGCGGTTTTGGTGTAGATTGATCATTCTTTGATCCTTTGATTCCATAGATAACATCCTTTGATTCTAAACACTTTTTATAGCCTAGATTTACGTTTCCAGTTCCAAAGATTCAACTTTTGGTGGATTATTTCTTCAGACTTTTTCAGATCAGATTTTTTCCTCAATTATATGGTAATGAATACTTTCTCCTTTATTATTTCTAGCATGATTTCAATTCTTGTTTCGTTTATTAGCATAATCATGAGTAGCTAATTGCATGTGTAGTCGAATTATGTGAAAGCGACGAAAACCCTAAGGGAGATTAGATTGGGAATTGCGTAGTGCGTAATTTAATTTTTAAAAGATTAATCCACTTCTTAAAACTGATTATAACATCTTTGGATTAGTTTGATCACCTAGTTCAATGTCACACACATCGAACTTATAAATGTATTTTGCGGTGAGATGTGGGAAAAATGGGTTTTAGGATTGTTGCGTAGATTCGGACTAGTTGTTTGGTCCCTTTCCAATACAGAGGTTTGTCATCGTTGTTCGAGCAACTCTAGAACTTAATCATGTTAGGATAATCAGTTTTCTAAAGGGACAGTCGGTTAGCTTCACATAGGGTGGTTAGATCGAGTTGTTCAGTCTAATCACTAGAATTAGGAGTTGGCACCCGTGGATGTCGTTAAACTACATTGGATAGGTAGGTCGGTTAAGACACGCTCCCTGTCAAGTCCTTCCTTAGGGGTAAAAGTAGCTCCCCATGGATGTCGTTAGGCTGCATCACAACAACAAAGTCGTAACACTTATAAACACACTAAGTTGTTTAGAGATAACACATCAAGATACCTAAATTGAGAATAACTCATTGAAACAAGAAGTTGTCAAGTTGAAACAAGTCATCTCAGGACTTGAGGAGGAAAATTCACAACTCTATAGACAACTCTCATCGATCAAAGATAAATGGAAACAAGTGAGTGGTTTGGGAACCCAACCCAAACCAACTACTCATGCCTCAACTACGAAAAATTTGACGCCTAGACCTATCGCCTTAGAGCACTAAAAGAAAAACAAATCACCTAAGGCACAAAAAGCACCCACTCAACATAAGAACGCTTCATTTACAAAATCATAGACCTCACTGTGTTCTCCAACAAACCATCATGCATTCAAGTATGAAAATAAAGGTTCAAGGAGGTTTTCTCAAAAGAACCATTCTTCTCACACTTGGAACAACACTAACTTCTATCAAACTACACATTATGATCCATTCATACACCAAGCACCTAATTACACTTTCCGGTACCCCCAATTCGACCCTTTCTTGCCCAGATGTTCTTCTGGAAAAATCAGGTTGGCGGGTTACAACCTAACACATACCAGCCCGACCCACGACACTATGGCCAGACCACCCAGACCAAAAAGACTTAAACCAAGGGTAAGGCGGGTATGGGTTTGAAATGACACCTTCGGACCTAAAACTAACCCTGAAGGACCGAAGAACTAAGGGTGCCTACCAAATCTTGTACTGCATGTGTGTTTCAAGTCTAAAATCTGAACCATCAATATAAAGTGTATCAGACATTGACTATCTGTTAAAAAGGGTATAAATATTCTATAATTTATAAAAAGGTACAAGGAACTTTTAAATTTATTGTAATGGGCACAACACCCGTTATAATAATTTTAGACATCCTTACACCCTTTACTTTTAAAATATATGTAAATAGAAAATAAAATAATTATTCAGAATAAAACAATTTTGATTAGAAAATCCAGAAACTAATAAAATTTCATTAACATTCGAAAAAGATAACATAAATTAAAATAATCAAATACAAACACAACACTTGCCCATGTCACCGCCCCTCTCACCTCCTGGTTATTTTTTTATGCTCTAAAAAAACGTCTTTCCAAGAAACCACCACTTTTACCTCCTACGCTAAAAATTTTCACACCCTACCTGACGAAACAAAACTCGTCGGGTATAAAATCTAGGTCTTTTGATCTAGTGATAACTAGTGAGGATGAATAATCAAGGAAAATATGAAGATGAGAGGGGGTTTTGTGGGGGTGATTTTGACTAAGCTTGGGAACTCTCCAGGATGCCTATGTATCCAATGTGTATGTTGAAATCAAGTTTTTCATAGTTCTTTATTGTTCTTTAATTAGGGGCGATTGTGCCCTAGGCCTGCGTGGGCTGTGTCCAATGTGGACTCTCGTTTCATGTTATTCAAGCAAGAGATAAATCTGGCATTATCCCATGATTTCAGGAGCTAATTATGATATTCAAATTGTTGGAAATAAAATTTATGTTTTGATGATAAATCATCATTTTTATTCAAAGTATTATCTTAACCTCATTGATGAAGTGTTGAAGCTAGCTGTTATAGTGGAAGGCTAAAAGTTGTCTAGAACTGAATGTATAGGATTTACTAAAGTCTGATAATTGTATAGGTTACATCAGACAAGCACTGTAATAGTTATAGTATCGTGAAACCGAAAACTGGAAGTCATTTAGAAAACTGGAAATCGTCAAGATAAACAAACTGACAAACCGACTCTGACTACACCAATATGGAACTGAAGAAGATAAGTTCACTGAGGGACACAAACTCGGTTGGCTTATCTAGAAGATTGAAGAACTGAGGGTTCAAACTCAGTTGATGAAGAACTGAGGGTCACAGACTCAGTTATAGAAGATGAAGAACTGAGGGTTCAAACTCAGTTTACATGTCGAGACTGTACAGTTAGAATTCAGGCAAATTTGTGGTGACCTAAACTGACTTTATGGATCTTGTATGAAGACCTAAGAGTCTTAAGGACAATGAACTCTCAGGTAATTTGTTTGGAAAAGGTGTACTCTGATTAAGGCAATAATAATCAGATGAAAAGCTGGAGTACTGATATTTGAACAAGAGTAAAATCTCCAGTCAATGCTCCAAGTCAGTCAAGAAACTGAGAACTGACAAACTCAGTATAAAACTGATCAGGAAACTCAGTTTTATAACTCAGTCATCAACCAAACTGATAGTACAGTCGAACGTTGTAAAGGAAGCAATGTTATTGGATGAAATACTGTCATATCAGAACGGTCATAAAATATAGCCGTTACAAGATAGCCGTTGATACAATTCAAATTCAAAGTAAATGAACGTTGGACCTTACACTATAAATAGAGGAATTTGCACCAAGGATTATAAAAAAAAAAAGAACACAAGAAGACAGAACACTATCTAGATCAACAAGCATTTTTGTGTGCACTAGTCTCGTTCATTTGAATTGCTATCATCTCGGTGCTAACAAGATCATATCTAGAAATCTTCCAAGTGTTCAAGCTACACAAGATTTATCAAGATTCATACACTTAGAAGAACCACAAACAAGAATCAATTTATTGATTCTCAACCCAACTTTGATTCTTAATCAAAGGTTCAGACTGTGAAGCAAACCGGGAAGGTTTTGCCAAGGACCGTTGTCACAACAGTCGGGTAGACTGTGTTTGTGGTGGTAGCTGGTGAAGAGGCATACGTAACCCTTCAACTACCAGTGTTCAAGCAATTGAAGAGCAGCAATTCTACCTGTTCTACAACTGTTTAGATAGTGAAGCTAGGATTAGCCAAGGACTATTGTTTAGGACTTTTTGTAACAGCTCACTTCAAGAAGTTCTAGTGGAATTTTCCTCCTAGACCACAGGGGAAGAGAGGACTGACAGGATTACACCACCTGGAACCTCTATAACTCTTGTTTTATTTACTTTACGCATTTATTTATTACAGCATTTATAATGTTTACACAGCATACTGAGAACTGATTGTTACACAACTCACAGCTCACCAACTGACATTCACCATAATTCAGTTTAGCACACTCAGCTTTCGTATAGAATAACAAGATCAAGAAAAAGGCTAGAATTATATCCGTTGCCGGTTGACTCAGTTTTGCTTAAGTCAGTTTGACTTAAACTCAGCTCAGTCAGCTTAACTCCTCACAAGTTATAGTTGAACCTTAATCTGTTTAAAATCCAGTTTTTAGGGACAAGTTTATTCACCCCCTCTAAACTTGTGTTAGCCTTTCCAAGGGACCAACACAAATATTCGTATTAAATGATAAGGATTGGAGCCTTAATGTCTTGGGATTCTTTTCAGAACATATCGCATAACAATTGTCATTATCATATTTATTTAGATGACGTGCGGCGAGATTCGGAGGTCGGGTAGACCGAGCTACGTTGGTCGGCCCATAATCGACCTACGGGAGACCGAGGGACGACCCGAATAGCCTTCCTCCATGAGGGCTCAGTTCGGCCTGTTAGCCTATGATGGGACTCTGGGCCCTTATGGTTAGGGCATTAGGTCTACTCTTGCTACTAATTAGGGCATCACGTGCTTGGCATGCAGAGTGGTGAAATCCGGTACCGTCATAAGCCACCCAGATCCAACTGAATTTTTGAGGTCAGATCGGATCTGAGTTAGATGTTAGGCTGGTTTGACTTAGTCGAGCCGGAGCTCGGTCTTTTCTTGGGGATAGTCAGCGGTACCGGGTGGCACTGTCATGTCATCACTTCTGCCTTAATGTTTTTTAAAATACGAGGCATTTCTTGCCCATTTCAAGGGCCGGATTTTGAGGACAGGTTGAGGTTTATAGCCTCCTATCATATCAACCGTTCCATTACGTTTCGCAATGTTATATCTGACGATTTTCACCGTAAGCATTCATTTCTTCTTTTCTCCGTTTAGACCTTACTTTCTGCTATTTTCTTTGACGGTGAAGGCTAGAGGTTCGACCCCCACGAGTGTTTCTATAGAAAATTCCCTGGAAAAGGAGAACGGTCTAGAGGTGGAGGATGCTTCGACAAATTTAGCCGGTGTTTCCTCCTACCTTCAATCCGGGACTTTTGACCCGGAAACCCATCTATGGATTCAGGAGGGCACTCAATGCCTCATGGGAAGCTTCTGGAGAGCCTCTATCCTCACTGAACGCAGCACGTACTACTTATGTCAAGAATACAACATAAACAAGGGAATTTATACTCATATGCTCCCGGCAGAACCTCGACCGTACTCCTGTCATCCTCCGGAGGGGTTTGGCAATATTTAAGAGGGCCATTTAAAGGGCAGATTGCGACTGTCCTGGTGCCCTGTGTTAGGAAATCTACACGGGAACGCAACAGAATTTAAAATTTATTTCCTTTTAACCAGAATCGACTTCGTTTAACACAATAAACACGTTATGTTAGTAGACGTTCATTACCTCGCTTGATTTAAAAGATCGAAGCTTTACCATCTGGAAGAGTAGTAGTGCACGTAAGCTGTGTTGAAATAGTGTCCTAAACCCAATCGGGTTGGACCGGATCCGACCGGGTCGGATTATTTCAACAATTTCTTTATGTTTATACATATATTAAATGGCTTTTCTGTTGTCATATACTTGTTCTTTTAAAGAACAATTTATGAATTGTTATATGATAACGTCCTTGGTATTAAACTCTGATAGAGAAACCATGATAGGCGATTATGGTTGATGAGATCTCTAATCACTTTAATAAGTTTGATACTTAAATGCCTCTAGGCTGATGTGCTGTTACACAGGGCATTGATAGTATGAATAGGCTAGCACATATTAGATGTCTTCTATCTTTAAGGGCAGAGATAGATCTCTTCTATCAAAGTGTAGAGACACTTGGACTATACGTGGACGTGTATTAGAGAATGCGTATGTTAGACTGACCCACTTACATTATGTGTCTCACTATGTGGCAGTTGTGTAATTTCCTTAGGACCGGAGTCTTCATGGCATCACGGTATGGATTGTCATGCTTTGACACTATTGAGATTTACCCTATCCACGGCGTGATCATGCAGTAGTGATTGGGTGTGATACTGAAGCATGCGGAGTATACATGTTAGTTCGTCCGGGAATCACGTATCTTATGATTGGGATTGAATATCCGAAATGGCCTTCTAAAGAATGTATAGCTCTCGTGAATCTTTCCAAAGTGGGAGTAAATGTGTTATTTCGAGAGAGCATGATATCAAGATTATTAGATATGATGATAGTTTATGTATTAACACTCGAGATACGATCGTATGGAGATTATTACTGCGGTAGGATTGTAAGTTACACGGTAACTGTTTCACATGAAAGGTAGTAGTCATTGTTAGGAACATTTTATTATGTTTTGATGATGGCCATACTAGCTGTTATAACAAGCCTGAAATAAGTTAGAATTCTCTGTATAAGTCTTTACTTAGAGTCTGACATGTTGAATAAGTTGAGTCAGACAAGTATTGTACTAGTTGGTAGGACGGCTAAGTAAAAATAGATACCCGGCAGAGTGAAGCCAATCAAGTACCAACAGAGAAGTATGAAGACATTATGGTCTGACTTATAACCAAGGAAGTATGTGATGACCTTGGATAAGTCTAAGTAATGAAATACATCGTCAAGTATGGTGTACACTGATCTCACCCAAATCAATGATCAGTGAAGTACAATAAGTACTCGAAAGAATGAGAGAAAACAACAGTGCCGTAAACCGGCAAAGTAAACTGACTTTCGGCTGAGTAAAGACAGAGCAGTGAAGGAAGAACCAAACTGTCAAGTCAGAAAGAATCACTTAACCGTTCAGGTAATGGTCAAGTAAACTTTACTCATTCAGATTTCAAATGATGAAGATCAAGAATTAAATGCACAATCAAATGAGGATCAATCAAGGACGGATTTTCTGATAAACGTTTGAGGAAAAAATCCGATCACTGAAATCAAGGAGAATATTATAAAGGGGTAATCAAGAATTAAATCAAGGATTATTCTTCACATTAAATAGCCAACTGACGGAAATTCAAATCAAGGATTATCAAGCCTATAAATAAAAGGCAACGCAGAAAAGAAAAAAAATGATTAAGTCTGAAAAAATACAAGCAGAAACTCTATCACAGTAAAAAGCCTTTCATATGTACTAAAAGGAAATATCTAGAGATCAACTCAGGAATCAGAACTTCAAATTGCAAATCAAACTCTGAGATTGATCAACAAATTTGTGATTCCAATTCACATCAACTGAGGCAATTGAATCAGAGGAATCTGAGAAGGAGTTGCAACCTTTGTGATAGCTGCTGAAAGATTTGTTCTCAAGGAGCAGTGATAGAGACTGAGTCACTGAAGTTTTAAAGCCAGGGAGTGATAGTCTTGAAGATTGTGAAGCTTGTGTAGTCAAGGACAGTCGTACTATTGTATCTGTGAAAACAATAGTGAATTCCTCCAATCATCACAGGAGAAGAGTGGATTATGGGATTACACCACCCTGAACCACTATAAACCTTTGTGTCTATTTACTTTCAGCAATTTACCTTACAACACTTTATTTCATCATACACTCTATATCTGTGATTGCATAAACTGCTTTGAAACAACATTTTAACAAGGACTTATCCGCTGCCCAAAAACTTTTAAATACAAGAAAAGTTTTTGAAACTCCACTATAGTCATTCACCCCCCCTCTGACTATAGTTTTACCCTACTCTGGGACCAACATTCATTGCATTTGACTCTTCCGAAGATTGGGGGTCTCGGTGTGTTGCTAGATGCTATCCCGTGATCATTAGGTATGATGGGTATTTTCGTAATTTGCACTTTGTGCCTACGGCCAACATATTTGGAAGCCTATCGGGTCACACACATAAGAACATCTAGTTGGATTAAAATGTGGTTATAATTGATAACCAAATAAGGAAAGAATTTATCCCGTCCTATAACGGTTATAGTGGTAGGTGGTATTTATTTATTATGAATAAATATAATAAAAGATATTAATTATGGTGATTAATTATGTATTTAGATACATATTTTGAAAATATATATATGGCCAGTGCACTAATTGCACCCCATCTAAGTAACACAGCTGATGCAAACAGCAAAGAGACACAGGAGCTAAAGGAACATGTAGCTTTATTGGTAAAACGTTTTGACAGGTTTAGCAAGAAGAAGCAATTCAAAGGAGGATCATCATCATAAAAGAAGTCTAGCATAAGCAAAGACATGAAGAAAAAGTATGATGAATACTGATCCTTCAACTGCAAGAAGAAATGTCATTTCAAGGCTGATTGCCCTGAAGAAAAAGACAAAGATGAGGATAAAAATAAATACAAGACAATTGATAAGAGAAAAAGCAAGAAGGCACTCAAAGCTGAAACTAGCAGTGAAAAGAATGAAGAATCATCTGAAAATGATTCTGGAGATGATGATGAAGAAGCTCAGACAATGAAAAAGCTTACATATGCCTTATGGCTAAAGAATCTAATGATACTGAGGTAACATTCAGCTCACACTCATCATCTAGTGCATCCACATCTGACACTGCACAATCTTCTATTCTTCCACTAGATTCTGCAAACCGAATCCAAAATCTCATGAGCAAATTTGAAGAAATTGAGATGAATCATGAAATTCTGGAACAGGAATATGAGAATCTAAGAAAGGAAAATAAAAGATTAAAGAAAGAACGGGAAAAATTAAAAGCTGAACAAACTAGTAAGGAGATCCACTCACCTGATCAACAAGCAGTAGATGATCACCCATCCAATGTTGAAAGACCAGTTGAGAAAATCTTCCTTCCAGTTAAGATCACCACTGCACCACATAGTGCACCAGCTTACAAACCCCAAAAAGGTTTGGATCTAGATCTGGTTTTGGCTACAACAGTCAGGATGACAATAGAAACAATGGTCAACCCAAATCTAAATCTAGGACCAAGAATGGACCAAAATTCAGAAAAGGACACCATTCATCCTGCACCGGTGAAGTCAAAACCTAGTGTAGTGAAACAGCAGAGTAAATCATCAATCCATCCAAGTAAAGGAAAAGGAGTTCAGAAAGGTAAGGGAAGACTTTACCCTTCTGAGGATGATTGGAATATTATACCCCCAAAATATAAGAAGAAACCATTTCATAACAAGCATCGTGTGTTCAAGAAAAGCCAGCCAAGGCATATCCCTAGACACAAAAAGCAGCATGGAAATAAGGTTCCTTCTACATATTGAAGAGTGAAAAAGGATGCAATTGCACCCAAAAAGTAGAGAAAAGTATCAGAATACCTTTAGTGGAAAGATTAGAAGATATTATGCCATGCCTTATACATATGAAGTTGATGACTTCAACTTATCCAAAGAGAAGATCATTTGGATATACACTTGGAGTATGAGGCATGACTGCTAACAGGCATGGACCCAAACAGTGTTGGGTGCCTAAATAAAATTAATTTGTTTTGTATTATGTCTAGTACATAGAAAGTGGATGTTCCAGACACATGACAGGGAACAAGGAATGGCTCACTGACTTTAAAGCTTTTGATGGACCCAAAGTTACTTTTGGAGGCAAAGAAAACCCTGGTAAAAGTAAGGGGGAAGGCATAATGCTCAAAAACAGTTTGAAGATTCAAAATGTTGCATATGTTAAAGTACTGAATTTCAATCTACTAAGTATCAGTCAATTTTGTGACAAAGGCTACAATGTGCACTTCAAAAAGGAAGGATGCAAAGTGATTCACAATCAAACCAACACATTTCTACTTGCAGGAAGAAGAGAGGACAACATGTATGTGGTAGATTGGAAGACAGCAAGAGCATAAACATGCTTGCTTGTCAAAAGTAAGCAATCAAACAGCTGGATTTGGCATAGGAGATTGAATCATCTCAACTTCAAAACCATCAACACACTGACAAAGAACAAGCTAGTTGAAGGCTTACCAGAGATCACATTCAAGAAATAAGTTCTATGTGATGCATGTCAAAAAGGGAAACAAATTAAAAGTTCCTTCAAGTCAAAGCCCTATCAATCAACAACAAAATCTTACATCTATTGCATATGGACCTTTTTGGACCAGTCACACCAGTCAGTGTAAGTGGAAAGAAATACACTCTAATAGTGGTGGATGACTTCTCCAAATTCACCTGGACCATATTCTTGAACAAGAAAAGATGAAACTGGAAAGGATGTAGATCAGAAGCTTTATAGAGGAATCATTGGATCCCTACTTTATTTAACAGCAAGCAGACCTGATATAGCATTTACAGTAGGAGTATGTGCAAGATTTCAAGCTCATCCAAAAGAATCACATCTTCTAGCAGCCAAAAGAATAATCAATTATCTGAAGAACACCATCAATGTTGGAATTTGGTATCCAAAAGATGGAGGATTAAAGTTGATATCATATTCAGACTCTGATTATGATGGATGCAAGATAGACAGAAAAAGCACTTCTGGAACATTTCAAATGTTAGGCATCAGGTTAGTAACATGGTTTAGCAAAAAGCAAAACTCTATATCCACATCAACAGCTGAAGCATAATATATAGCAGCAGGCAGTTGTTGTGCACAAGTACTATGGATCAGGAAATAGCAAAGGGATTATGGAATGGAGGAGAAGACAATTCCAATTATATGTGACAACACAAGTGCAATTTCTATCACTGAAAATCCAGCACTACATTCAAGAACTAAGCACATTGATGCGAGACATCATTTTATCAGAGATCATGTTGAAAAAGGAAATGTCATTCTAAGATATATACTTACTGAAGATCAATTGGCTGACATTTTCACAAAACCACTCAGTCATGAAAGATTCAGCAAGTTGAGAACTGAGTTGGGAATGATATAAATTGACTAAGTGCTAAGGAGCAGCTAACTAGAGTAATCAGCCAAGTAACATCATTAGCTGACTGAACCTTTGCCGTAATGAGTAAACTCATGTGGCAGGTAAGCCACTGGTACTCAGTGAAGTCAACTACACTTATTGTTAGGAACAGTTTTATCAGCAGCTCAGTGAAGAAGTCACTAAACCGGCTTAGTGACCAGCAAGGTCACTCCACCGGAATATACATTGGAGTAAACAGCAGACAAAAGTGTAAACTAAATCAGTTTTATACACGTGGAAAATCAAAAAGTTTTGGAGGATTATACTGTGGAAAATTACTCACGTGGAGATCAATTAATAATCGTGGAGGTAACTATATTATTTTTCAAATTACAATCGCCTCGATTCCCGGGATTTATCATTACTTACCTCAATCCACTCCCTCACTACACTCAAATACCGTGATTTATATACATAAAATCACACCATTACGTCATAAAATCCTTCCATATTCAACCACGTTCACACTACCAAAAATCATCATATATAAACCAAACTTAGAGGTTTTTTAGAATTCTTTACGCTCTCTTGCAAATCAAAAATCCTATTTTCTCACTAAAACCTCAAAGCTTTTCAAAAGTCTCAAACTTCTACTCAAAAATGGCCTCCTCTTCCCAAACCACTCAAACTGGAACACAATATGAGAAAGATCATTCTTTCAAGAAGAACACTACTTAAAGCTATGTGGAAATGATGAAGAAGCAAAGAGATTGGAAACTGGATGCAAAAATCTGAGACTACTAACCTTTCTAAATCCTCCAATCCTGGATGTTTGCTATGAAAATCAATCTCTTTCTCGAAGACTGCAAAGTATGTCCATGGGCTTCTTGCAGAAGAAGGTGACAACTAGGAGGAAGACAAGATCGTTGCATCTGTCAACGGTACAGAAGGAGCCATCACGGCTAAGGTAATTCACAAACACCTCAAACTTTCGAATAAAGGTCAAGCAAAAGTGGCCTTAGTACCACAAACCATGGATAACTTCTGGGCAACAATCGCTAAGACGGCCAACCCATGATCTAAGAAAGTCAATTGTCTTAGATCCGCTTTAAAGAAACCTTTCAGTGAGTTTAGTGCCCTAATTGGAAAGAGTATTGAAGGAAAGCTAGGGGAAAATAATGCCATGACAGAGGTTCGAATGCGTATAATGGGAATCATCTACAACAACCTAGAGTTCAATTGGGCCAACTACTTCTTCCTAAGAATCAAAGAACAAATCCAAGGAGAGGCTAATGCAGCCACAAAGGGGCTAGCAGAAGGAAAGAAGAAAAAGGGACACTTTTGGGTGAAAAATTCCTATGGAATTCAATTACATTATCTGCTGAAATGTCTACAAGTCCTTGTTGTCAAACTCCACAAATTACATGAATCCAAAATCATGTTTAAATATTTCAAACCAACAAAGAAAGTAGAAGGAGGAAAGCAAAAGAAACCTAGCAGAATCACAACTAGTCAAAGAAAGAAACCAAAAGTCCAAAGAAATCTGGACAAAGAGGAGTTTGGAAAATTAATTGATGAGGTAGAAGAAGAGGAATCAGAAGAAGAGGCAGAACAGCAAGAGGAAGAGACTGAAAGTGATGATGAAATACTTCGAAATGAGGAAGTTTCAGGAGACACTGGAGATGATGAGGAAACTCCAGAAGAAACAGCACAGATGTTTGCAACTGATATTGATGACCGAATTGCAGCATATATTGAATGGAAAGAAGGTGATTCAAGACTCCAGCTTCAAGACTCAGCACACATGCTTGCTGAGGAAGCTTGGTTCTTGAACTTTTTGGGGATCACAACCCTGGTTGGTGTACTTGATGAATCCCCACTATGGGATATGGTGGATGCAGCAAAGGCAAAAACACATCCAACCTCTGAGAAAGAAAGTGATGAATCATCTAATGATGATGATGATGATAGTGATCATGATGATCATAATGGTGATAATCGTGATGGTGCTGATCAAAATGATGCTGGTGATGATCCAAAGGATACGGCAGCTGACAAAGACAAAGAAGCTGAACAAACAGATGATGCAATTGATGATAACATCTTCTTAAGCTCTTTTCTACAAACACATGAATCATCCAAGTCAACCCCACCAGCTAAGACAACTCCTCGGAAACTGTCTATTGACATTCCAGCTGATCCTACAACAGTGTTGGACACTGGTACAGCTGCTGGCACACCGGTCAAGGCACCTCCCGCACAGAGCAAGTGGGAATAGGAGAAACTGTTGCACCATAATTCACCTCTACTCAGGTACTTGAAGAAGTAGAAGCTGGTGTAGATGTCACTCAACGTATAGACAGAGGACAACAAACAGAGCCAGAACCAGCTGATATCAGTCATAAAGTCACTCAACCGACCATTGGCATATCCAATGAGGCATTTGAAAATGCAGCAAATCTACTGGCTGAAGAGATGGAACAACAAGCAATGTATCTCAGATCTACGACTACGGTATTTAAAGATGAAAGACACTCCATAGAGAAAAGATTTCAAGCGGTTGCCGAGTACATTGATGCACCGAATATTGTCGTGCAAAGACAAGGAGACTTGCCGAAACAGTTAAACCTCAATATCACCAACAATCTTGCAGGACTCAGACATCATATTTCTCTGGAAAATGAGTCCATGGCACTTGCCTTTGGCACCAGATTCCGAAGTGTAACCCAAAATCTAACTGATCATGACTCAAGGTTCACATCCATTGAGTCCAAAATGGACACTCTGATTGGTACAGCTGAAGCTACAAATAGTATATTACTACAGCAAAGGGATGATGCTGCCAAAAAGGGAGAAACAAGTGATAAGCATGAGGAAGGATCAATAGTTAGACTAGACCCCCAAACTTCACTGTAGAGCAGCTAAGAGCAAGGGACAGAGAACTAAGAATTAGAAATGAAGCTGAAGAACAGCTAAGAAAAACTAGAGAAGAAAGGGAAAAGATATCAAATGAACATTGCATAGGTCTTCCTCACCCCATCCAAAGAAGAGAAGATGATAGAGACAGATCAGGTAGATAGCAAAGACTTGGATCAAATAAGCAAAGAGGATCAGAAAGCCAACATAGAGTTAGCACTGGCAGAGGTAACACCAGCAGAGGAAGCAGCAGCACCAGATATACCGGTGAGAAAAGAACATTTTCTACTCACAGATACAGGGAAGAATATGATGCTGAAGTACTAAATAATGTAAGAGAGTTCTTCAGGGTCCAAAACGGTATGTATCCAAATCAAACGCAAGATGAAGCTTGGGCAGACTGGCTAAGATATCAGGATAAGAATTGACATGGCCAAAATTTATAATGATGTTAAGAGACAGCATTCATCTCTCAACCAGATTACTCGATTCGACTCAACAAGCAGTCCAAGTACAGCCATACCCCACTCGGCATAAGGACCAGAAGATTTGCCCAGTGAACAACAAGAAGATTTCAATTACATGGCAAAATTCTTCGATCCTATGGGGAAAATGAATCAGCAAGAACAATAGGGTATGTTCAAGAATCTCAAGTTTGCTGACTCACGCATTGCTGAAGCTAGGGATAGACTTGAAAAACACTTTTGAGAACCTAGAGCAAATGATACTATGCCTGACTTTCGTAGACTCATTAACAAGAAGATATTCCAGGGAATCTCTGAGTACACTGATATGGCATACTGGAAGTGAAAGTTTGCAGAGATTGATTGGAAAGATATGGAGGAGGTCCAGACCACTAAATTCAAGAGGTACAAAGCAAAATTAAGTAAAATGTAATCATAACACTCTGAATATGCTCTGAACTTACTTTCCTTATTGCCTTGGAATGGATGAATAAAATTATTGAGTTTTGTTCTGTTATTTATTATGAAAAATTTGATACACTTATGTTCAGGCTTATGAGGGTTTTGGCATCATCAAAAGGGGGAAAATTGTTAGGAACATTTTATTATGATTTGATGATGGCCATACTAGCTGTTATAGCAAGCCTGAAATAAGTTAGAATTCTCTGTATAAGTCTTTACTTAGAGTCTGACATGTTGTATAAGTTGAGTCAGACAAGTATTGTACTAGTTGGTAGGACGGCTAAGTAAAAAATAGATACCCGGCAGAGTGAAGCCAGCCAAGTACCAGTAGAGAAGCATGAAGACATTATGGTCTGACTTATAACCAAGCAAGTCTGTGATGTCCTTGGATAAGTATAAGTAATGAAATACATTGTCAAATATGGTGTACACTGATCTCACCCAAAATCAAGGATCAGTGAATTACAATAAGTACTCGAAAGAATGAGAGAAAACAACAATGCAGTAAACCGGCAAAGTAAACTAACTTTCGGCTGAGTAAAGATAGAGCAGTGAAGGAAGAACCAAGCAGCCAAGTCAGAAGGAATCACTTAACCGTTCAGGGAACGATCAAGTAAACTTTACTCATTCAGATTTCAAATGATGAAGATCAAGCATTAAATGCACAATCAAATGAGGATCAATCAAGGACAGATTTTCTGATAAACGTTTGAGGAAAAAATCCGATCACTGAAATCAAGGAGAATATTATTAAAGGGGAATCAAGAATTCAATCAAGGATTATTCTCCACATTAAATAGCCAAAGGAAGGAAATTCAAATCAAGGAGTATCAAGGCTATAAATAGAAAGCGCTGACAGAAAATAAAAACAACGATTAAGTCTGAAAAAATACAAGCAGAAACTCTGTCAAAGTAAAAAGCCTTCCATCTGTACTAAAAGGAAATATCTGGAGATCACTCAGGAATCAGAACTTCAAATTGAAAATCAAGCTCTATGATTGATCAACAAATTTGTGAATCCAATTCACATCAACTGAGGCAAATGAATCAGAGGAATCTGAGAAGGAGTTGCAACCTTTGTGATAGCTGCTGAAAGATTTGTTCTCAGGAACAGTGATAGAGACTGAGTCACTGATGCTTTTGAAGCCAGGGAGTGATAGTCTTGAAGATTGTGAAGCTTGTGTAGTCAAGGACAATCATACTATTGTATCTGTGAAAACAATAATGAATTCCTCCAATCATCACAGAAGAAGAGTGGATTAAGGAATTACACCACCCTAAACCACTATAAACCTTTGTGTCTATTTACTTTCAGCAATTTACCTTACAGCACTTTATTTCATCATACACTCTATATATGTGATTGCATAAACTACTTTGAAACAACATTTTAAGAAGGGACTTATCCGCAACCCAAAAGCTTTTAAATCCAAGAAAAGCTTTTGAAACTCCACTATAGTCATTCACCCCCATCTGACTATAGTTTTACCCTTCTCTAGGACCTACAGTCATTGCATTTGAATCTTCCGATGATTGGGGGTCACGGTGTGTTGGTAGACGCTATCCCGTGATCGTTAAGTATGAAGGGCATTTTCGTAATTTGCACTTTGTGCCTAAGGCCAACATATTCGGAAGCCTATCGGGTCACACACATAAGAACATCTAGCCGGATTAAAATGTCATTATAGTTGATAACCAAATAAGGAAAGAATTTATCTCGTACTATAACGGTTATAGTGGTAAATTAATATGGTGGTATTTATTTATTATGAATAAATATAATACAAGATATTAATTATGTTGATTAATTAAATATATGTATTTAGATACATATTTCGAATATATATATATATATATATATATATATATATATATATATATATATATATATATATATATATATATATGATATATATGTATATATATGATATATATGTATATTTCAAATTAATCAATCATAATATTTTATTAATTAAAGAAAATCTCAAATCCCAAATTAGAGGGGAGAGAGGGACGCATTTTTCAAATGTATAGGATACATTTGAGTTGTGCAATTTAATTAATAAGATTACCATAATATTACTATTGAATATTAATTGATTTTGGAAAAATAGATTTATGGTAATAAGATAAAGATATATTCAATATAAGATATTATCAATATATATCTTGGAAATATATTTAATATAAGATAAGATATTGAATATTAATGAGATAAATCAATCAAATATTTTTTTTTATTTTACTAGTAAAAGGTTTTCTTCCTCTCCACTCTACTAGATGGCGCCACATGCACTATAAATATAGTGTGGGTGTCAAGCTCTTTTGTACAGCATAATTCCAAGAGACTAATAGTTTCTTGTGAAATATAGAGAGCTTCTTAGAGAGAGAAAAGGCTGGTCTAGCAACCGGATTTTTCTAGTAGCAATCCAATGGTGGATTCCGGCGGGTTGTTCATGTGGACTAGCGGTATAGGCCGAACGCTTGTGCGGCTCCGTGCATCGCTACTCTCCTTAGACGGTCAAAGTATCGATCTTTTAGATAAAGCAAGGTAACCACCGTCTATTAGCTTTATATGTTTGTTGCTTAAACGAAGTCGATCCTGGTCAAAGGAAATAAATAATTTGAATTCCGCTACGTTCCCGCATAGATTTTCTAACACTGGTATCAGAGCGAGGTTCGAGCTTAAGCAATAAGCATGGTAATTTGCGTAGTTAATTTTATCGTTTAAATCACATAATTAAAAGATGAAAGATTTTAGATTCGTAAAATGATACACGAAAAGAAAAAAATAGATCTGGAAGTGCTCGGCCGACTGGAGGCGGCACCAACACCGGCGGCTGGTCGGCGGCGGCGGCGGTAGGGCAACCTGCTGCCGGCGTCGTTTGCTTGGTCAAAGGGTTGTGAATCTTCAAATTTTTGTTTTGTATATTTTGTGTTTTTATATGGTTCATAGTCGTGATTAATATCTCATTTATTTAGTTGTGTCATATGGCTAACTAATGGTTCAAATAGTTTGGGTCATTGGGATGCCACATGGCATTAAAATAATAATGGTCTTTCCAAACTTTGTTTGGAATAGGCCTAGGCCCTTTCCAAATATTTGATTTGGGAAAAAGCCTAGGCCTAGGCCACTTTCAAAATTTTGATTTTGAAAGTGACCTAGCACATCAACCAAAATATTGGTCTTTCTAAATTTCGTTTGGAATAGACCTAGGCCCTTTTCAAAATATTTGATTTTGAAAAAGGCCTAGGCCTAGGCCTTTTCAAAATTTTGATTTTGGAAAGGGCCAAGGGAGATGCCTTTTGGTTTATGAGACAAAAGGCATCCCTTCTGATTAGGAATCAAAAGAAAGAAACAAAAGAGACCTAATTTTAATTTTGATTTATTTTTGGAATAGTTTTAATTAATTAAAATTAAAATTGAAATCGGTTTAAAATTAATCGTTAATTTATTTCGATTAGAATCATTTAATTAATTAAATGTTAATTAGTTAATTGATTGGGTAAAATTATTTAATTGATTAAACGTTAATCGATTAATAAAGACGCAAGGAGTTAAATTTTAATTTTATCTTTTTCATAAGATGTTATTGTATGGATTAGATATAGTAGATATAATATGATTATATGGACCCCGATTGATCATGGACTCGACCGATATGATAGATGTGAATGATTTAATCTTTCTGTTGGTTTAAAAAATTGTCCTAGGCCGTTATGAAGAACGTGACTTAGTTTATTTTCTGTATTTAGCTCATTCCCGTTAGCTCCACCCGTGTGCACCGGGTTTATTTATTTTATTAGATAGAATTAAATGTAACAAGAATGAAGCAGAAGATGGAGACCAAAGAAAGAAGAATAAAGAACCCATTGGAGATGGCGCATTAAAGATCCTATTGGCGGTTGCAGCTACCCTTAGATTGTGACCCACGGTTTCGTCAATTTGTATTCGAAACCGTACCAAGAAAAGGTCCATGATCATACCGGTTACTTTACGCATTTATTTATTTTGTGCTTGTATTTATTTTATATGATACGATAGATGCATGACTAGGCACAATCTAGATAAATGTGTAGGATGTATGTCTATAGAGATAGATATATTATTGATGTGACCATAATTAAAATTAATTAAGTGAATTAATTTACATAAATACTTCCACCTCAAAAGAATCAAGTTGAAATTGACTCCCCATATTTTAATGACGGTGCAGAGCCCTTGTTCGGATCCAACTCATTAGCCAAAACAGGGGGTTGACCTACCTCGGGTATATCGCCGTTATCGAGATATGATCGTATGAGATCTCACGAATATCGAGGTTATGACTTGACTAAGAATTCTCTCGGCCACCAGCCAAAGCGGGGTCGTTTGGATTTTAGAGGCAAGGGTTTGACTACTTCATAAGTTGAAAAATTGTCAAAGAGTTGACTAGTTAAACAACAAGAGTCGTATAAGATACGATTGACAAAGAGTTGTCTACCTATTAGACTATTTTCGGCCCACTAGCCAAAGCGGGGGTCGCGGTAGTTTAGTGGGATCTTGTCCACTAAAGAAATTAATAATTCTTGAAAGTCAATTGGGAGTGATTGACTAGTGGGAGCAAAATCATAAGACCATTTTGATTTTGCGTGTATAAATAACAACACTCTTTTATCTTTATTTTTTATGTTGTAGTTTTTAGCAATCTTTATATTTATTTTTATTCTCGATTAATAAAACCAAATTAAGACTGTTTGAGAAATGTTCTCAAACTGGTTAAGTAAATTTTAATCCTTTTAAAATAAGCAATGACGCGAGCAACCCCGTTATAGTAGTTAGAGACAAGGAGACTACATATTTGATGGAGAACTCCAAGACTTTAATTATTAATGAATGGCGGAAACTCATGATATTGGATACGATCCAATATGATCATTCAGTCATACGATGACAATTAGTTCAAACGTTGGATAAGAATGACCAGACCGAATTTTGGAAAGGTTGTTTTCAAAATTGTAAGATTCAAGTATCGACTTAATTCTTTAATCATTGCTTAAAGGTTAATTAAATAGTCAGTGTTTTGAATATGATTCAAAAGGTTAAGTGAACTATTTGATAAAGTTTAGATTTTCTTTATGAACGGAAATTAAAGACAAAGCTCTTGTGATCTTTCTTAAATCTTATGAAGACTACACTAAGAAATATTTACAAGTGCTTAAAGGATTAAAAAGGAAAGTTATGGCAAGTGCTTAAATAGAGGACTTATTGAAGCCTCTATCCTATGCAAGCACGTTGAGACAAATCTATCTAAACTCAAGTCAACTCTCGGATATATGATATCCTATGAGTGTGATTAAATTAGAAGGATTAAATACGGAATACACAAAGATACGGAAAGCTGAAGCAAACGTTACGACATTTTCGGTTTTGTGTTCTGAGTCTAGTAAACTGATAAAGGAACTAAATAAATGTTGTTGTGTTCCGGTTCTTGTGAAGAACACAAGTTCATTTATTTATTAGGATTTAGCGGACATATTCAATTGTAAGGAATAAATGTTATTCCAATAAAGTTGAAAGGTCACTAAATCTAACATACTAGATTGATGTCACTTTATAGTTGATATAGGGTGAAAAACCTCAACTAAATATTTGTATGTTGTTATCCTTGATTTGTGGCTGTTCTAGGCACAGTCCCTATGGAAGGGAAGCGTGTAACGAAACGTCGTTCTGAAGATGCTGAACCATATGATTATGAATCATGTGGGTTATACGTATCTTATCCAAAGAGGACTAAAATACCCTTTAAAAAAAAGGTTATGAAACCTAGAAGATTGACTAGAGCCTAAACATAATGATGTTTGTTGTCGTATGACAATTTATACCACAAACAATTGTTTATCTCTCTCTTGGACTATTTTTTAGAAATAGTTGAATATAGTTATTGAAGTACGACAATTCGGAAGCCCGAAAAGTTCGAGCTAGTACGAATATGAGATTGATGAGCTACTTGGGAATTAACCATCAATTGGATTGAAGTAATTGATACCTGAAGGGTGTTTCAGAAGTCGTCTGAAAAGGAATAAGAGTTCCCCTTGAAGGATACCATTTTTGGATACGCAATCAGATTATGTTCCCAATATGGAAACAACACTTTATATGATAAAGGTGTGACGCAAGCCATGCGAAGTATCCCTTACCCGCTTCGGGATAGTGCCCTTATACTTAACCGAGTTCCAAAGAATAAAGGTTGAACAAATTCCATATTAGATATGGAAGGTGATAATGTCGAATCTATCTTAACCGATGATTTGAAGTTGTCATAGGCAAAGTCAGAAAGGCTTGGAGCCTAGTGCAACATCTGCAACTTTGTGGAATATCTTAGCAAGTACGCTAGATATTATTAACTCGCCCGCGGCGCAAAAGGTGTTTGTCTCCAAACATGTTGTCTTCTAGAGGAAGTGTTTCTTCCAAAAGAAATAGTGGGAGTAAATTTAGATCTCAAAAGTAGTTTAAGAACCACAAGGAGAGTTTCAACCACTGGAACGTGAGCAGACGCCACATAATGATAAGGTGTAGAACACTGCTCAGTGCACACAAAAATTCTATAAGTCTGAGGATAACCTCAAGCCTGAGAAGGCTGCTGGTATGTTCATCTTGAAGAATGAATATCTCACGACTTATGAAGGAATGTTTGAAAGGAAAGATTGAGAGATATGGCCAAGAGGCATAATATCTGATTTAGAATCCATCAGTGACAACCAGGTTGTGAACCTAGTCTGTCTTACCTAGAGGGAATGTCCCTGAAAGTCTGACATGGATAGTAATATGATTACCATAAGGCTATAGTGATGGCTGAAGGGTATGAGGTGTAGACCTTGTAGTTATCTTTATGCTGCCAGCTGAGCCCAGTTCTATTCAGACTATGCTTGTTATAACTTCATATCATGGCTATATGATAGTGTTGAAGACGTTGGGCAAACAGCTCAATGTTCGTAGACGATAACATGATATGTAAGCCCATGATTTAATTGCTATTAGATTATAGTTTACCTATATAGATGTGATGCTAAAGGAGTTTAGCATAGATCGCGGCAGGAGATACTACTAGCCGGTGTTCTCAAGATCTATCTATGTTAGGATGTTGGTCCTAAAGATAAGGTGAAAGATGTTGCTTAAGGAAGGTTTCCTTTGCCGCTGCAATAAGAGCCATCATAAAAGAAATGTCGGATGTTCATAGTCCATGAATTGTCATGAGAAAGTATGAAAGTAAATCCGGTGAATGTTGAGAATGTGCTTAAACGAGTTAAGGATGGTTTTCTTGTGTATCGAAATTTGGAATCAAATAAATATAGATATACAGATGTAAATCCTAAGTCTTATGAAGGTGAGTGGGAGCTACATTCTGGGTTTGCAGTCACTTTGATTAAGTGATACAGTGAGCTAGAAATGTTCTTAGCGAAGGTCACTGTAAATCCTACAACTATGCCAAAACACAGTCGTGCCTTGGAGGCGTAGCAGGAGCAGTACATGGATGTAGAAGGTTCATTCCTGAACCTTGTACTGTTCTTCCACTTTTTCTATATAACTGATATAGTAAGTGGATTCATTGCTTGAAGCAAAGACCAGGGTCTCGTCGGAGATTCATGTGTGTGTTGAGGCAGTTCCTTTGACTTGGTCATTTAGAGCATGATATGAAGATAGTCTGAGTCCCTATGGATATCGATCCGTTCACGGCTAAGGCTGGTTGCGAATATTGCATGAGATACTTGTGTTTCAACTTGGTCTTGTGTGTACGAGTGATTCATTTTAGGCCATGTAAAAGATTGTTGAAATAATGTCCTAAACCCAATTGGGTTGGACCGGATCCGATCGGGTCGGATGATTTCTACTATTTCTTTATGTTTATACATATATTAAATGGCTTTTTTTTTGTCATATACTTGTTCTTTTAAAGAACCAAATATGAATTGTTATATGATAACGTCCTTAGTATTAAAGTCTGATAGAGAAACCATGGTAGGTGATTATGGTTGATTAGATCTCTAATCACTTTAATAAGTTTGATACTTAAATGTCTCTAGGCTGATGTACTATTAAACAGGGCATTGATAGTATGAACAGGCTAGCACGTATTAGATGTCTTCTGTCTTTAAGGGCAGGGATAGATCTCATCTATCGAAGTGTAGAGACACTTGGACTGTACGTGGACGTGTATTAGAGAATGCGTATGTTAGACTGACCCACTTACATTAAGTGTCGCACTATGTGGCAGTTGTGTAATTATCCTTAAGACCGGAGTCTTCATGGCATCATGGTGTGGATTGTCATGCTTTGACACAATTGAGATTTCCCCTATCCACGGGGCGATCATGCAGTAGTGATTGGGTGTGATACTGAAGCATGTGGAGTATACATGTTAGTTCATCCGGGAATCGCTTATCCTATGATTGGGATTGAATATCCGAAATGGCCTTCTTATAAGGAATGTCTAGCTCTCGTGAATCTTTGCATAGTGGTAGTAAATGTGTTATTCCGAGAGAGCATGATATCTAGATTATAAGATACGATCGTTAATGTATTGACACACGAGATACGATCGTATGGGTATTATTACTACGGTAAGATTATAAGTTACACGGTAACTGTTTCACATTAAAAGGTAGTAGTCATTGCATTTGACTCTTCCGATGATTGGGGGTTACGGTGTGTTGCTAGACGCTATCCCATGATCGTTAGGTATGAAGGGCATTTTCGTAATTTGCACTTTGTGTCTACCGCCAACATATTCGGAAGCCTATCGGGTCACACACATAAGAACATCTAGCCGGATTAAAATGTGGTTATAGTTGATAACCAAATAAGGAAAGAATTTATCTCGTACTATAAAGGTTATAGTGGTAAGTTAATCTGGTGGCATTATTTATTATGAATAAATATAATACAAGATATTAATTATGGTGATTAATTAAATATATGTATTTAGATACATATTTCGAATATTTATATATATATATATATATATATATATATATATATATATATATATATATATATATATATATATGTATTTTTCAAATTAATTAATCATAGTATTATATTAATTAAAGAAAATCTCAAATCCCAAATTAGTGGGGAGAAAGGGAAAGTGTATAGGATAAATTTGAGTTGTGCAATTTAATTAATAAGATTACCATAATATTAATATTGAATATTAATTGATTTTCGAAAAATAGATTTATGGTAATAAGATAAAGATATATTCAATATAAGATATTGTCAATATATCTTGGAAATATATTTAATAAAAGATATTGAATATTAATCAGATAAATCAATCAAATATATTTTTCTTATTTTACTAGTAAAAGGTTTTCTTCTCTCCACTCTACTAGATGGCACCACATGCACTATAAATATAGTGTGGGTGTCAAGCTCTTTTGTACAACATAATTCCAAGAGACTAATAGTTTCTTGTGAAAAATAGAGAGCTTCTTAGAGAGAGTTTTGAGAGAAAGAAAGGTCGTCTAGCAACCGGATTTTTCTAGTACAATCCAATGGTGGATTCCAGCGGGTTGTTCGTGTGAACTAGCGGTAGAGGCCGAACGCCTGGGCCGCTCCGTGCATCGCTACTCTCCTTAGATGGTCAAAGCATCGATATTTTAGATCAATCAAGGTAACCACCGTCTACTAGCTTTATATGTTTGTTGCTTAAATGAAGTCGATCATGTTCAAAGGAAATAAATATTTTGAATTCCGCTGCGTTCCTGCATAGATTTCCTAACAAGCTATCCACGCGTCCGGCCTCTATCAATATCCATACGAGCACCTCGCCGGAATCCTCATTGGATAGCTACTAGAAAAATCCGGTTGCTAGAGCGGCCTTTTCTCTCACTCTAAATGTCTCTCTAAGAAGCTCTCAGTTTATTTTGTAAATTAGAACTCTGCTAATTGCGATGTTACAAAAGAGCTATCCAAGCCTCCCTTAAATAGGGTGACCTGCGCCCCCTGTAGATCCCAATCTGATTGGGAGAAGTTTCATAATAGATATTGAAATAGTGTCCTAAACCCAATCGGGTTGGCCCGGATCCGACCGGGTCGGATCTTTCTACTATTTCTTTATGATTATACATACACAAAAAATGGATTTTATGTTGTCATATATTTGTTCTTTTAAAGAACCAATTATGAATTGTTATATGATAGTGTCCTTAGTATTAAACTGTGATAATGAAACCATGATAGGCGATTATGGTTGATGAGATCTCTAATCATTTTAATAAGTTTGATACTTAAATGTCTCTAGGCTTACGAACTATTCAAATTTTATAGCCGTTGCATTTGTTGTTTAGCCAACGTTCATATGTACGACCTTCTGTCGTTTTGTAATTTCAAATTCAACAAGGCCTTAACTCAGTTTTCTACTCTTCTTCAAAACTGAGTACCTCGTATACTTGACATCTGACTTTTAATTGACTAAGTCAGGGTACACCATTCAGTTTATTCTTTTCTTGGTAACTGATAATCTTTGTCCTTAAGATTATTCAGCTTTACATGATCTATAGTTCAGTTTCAGGTTACCACAGACTTGCCTGAATCCTGACTTATAGTCACGACTTAATCAGCTTCTAACTGAGTTTGCCACCTCAGTTCTTCAGTCTTCAAGAACTGAGTCTGTGTCCCTCAGTTCTTCAGTCTTCTAGATAAGCCAACCGAGTTTGTGTCCCTCAGTGAACTTATCTTCTTTAGTTCTTTCATAACTGAGTCTGATCCCTCAGTTCTTCATATGTATACTCAGTTTGCTTGTTGTGACTCAGCTGTTTGCCTAGTTCCTATCTATTACAATGCTTGTCTGAAACAACCTATAAAAGTTCAGACTCTAGATAGAACTTATACATTTTTCTCTTGACTATTTCTTGCTTCTTCTTTCATTATGCACTATAACAGTTAGCTATGAATTCATCATCATGGGTTGTAAGTGATCTTACTAAATACGTGATAAATCATCATCAAAACACAGATATTATTTCCAACAATTTCCCCCTTTTTGATGATGTTTCATAACCCTCCCTAAAAGCAATAATAAGAGAATAATGCAAGAAATCATAAATTAAAATAGCAAACTAAAAACAGTTGAGTTAATTACAAAAAACAAACTGAGTTACTTGATTGATTACAACTTTTCTTTTTCCAAAAACAACATCTTTTCACCAAGAAAAATACTTCTTTTTGTTTCTAGAAGCATTCTTGTCTTCCCTTCTTCTCTTGATTCATTATCTCTGGGCTTGATATCCAGGTATTCATTGATCAACCGATTTGCTTCTTCGTTATCTTGGTTTTTGAGTTTTATCAAAATCTCTTTAATCTCCTCATCCATTATCTTCTCTTCTTCTTTTGATATAAGACCAAGTTCCTTTTCTTTAGGCTTCAGGATATTTTCCCCCTCAGTTTTTGTCTCTTTATCTTCATCTGCCTTTAAATTTTCTTTCAACCTGGCACAAATTGCAATCTTCTTTCTGATGTTCAACACAGCTTTTTTGAGGCTTCTTCATCTTCCTCAATTCTTGTTTCTTTATAGATCTCATCTGCAATCAAATCTTCGATCAATCGTCAGCTGCCTCTCCATTTTGTTGAATAATAAGTAGATCAGCATTTACTTGTCTGTCTTGTTCTTTAATCAACAGTTTAGCATAGATTTCTTCAGCTTTGGCAGCTCTTTCAGTTTTATCTGCATCACCTTCAGTTTTATCTTCCCCCTTGTTTGAAGATATGCAAAAGCTTTCTTCAAATAATTTATGCAAGGTGATGATGTTGGAGTATTTGTTCAGACCTGAGTGATGTGCTGTTGCAATAAATTCATGTAAGTTGTAGAGCTTCTGTTGTAGAGTCTGCATCAGGCTTTCGATGATTACTTTTAATCCTTTGAATTTCTCCTCAGTTTCAGTTAATTGGCGCTGAGACCTTTCAGTTGCATTACAGGGAATGTCCTTTAATATAGATTTGCTTGTAGACGTATTTTGAACTTGAGATGAGGAACTGGCTTCATGATAATGAGAGTCATGACTTAATAGCTCTTTCTAATACTCAGTCGCGCAAAATTCAGCATCTTCCAAAACTTCTCTTTGCTCCTCAGTATATCCATCATGCATCTCTGTTGGAAGTTCACTTTGTTCAGTTTCATCTGCAATTTGAATAACGTCTTCTATTTCAGTTTTCTTTGCCAGATATTTGTTCAACATCCTCCTTTGTCTCCTTAATGTTCTTTCATCCAGATTTACAGTTTCACTTGAGCTAGAGTTTGAAGTTTTCCTCTCATGTCTTCCTCATCGACTTTCCTTTTCTTCGCTCCACTGGACACTGATTTCTGTATTACTTCTGTTTCTATGAATTTTGAGATGGAGAAATAGTCTAGTATACTTTGAACTAGATATGTAAATCCTTTTTTCAACAAGAACTTTTCTCGAACAGCCTTTCTTCCTTGGGCTTTCGCTTTTTCATCTGAAATTTGTTTGATCAATTGCTTGAGAACAAACTTGTTCCAATCCATCTTTTCTTCAAACCAAATAGCATAGATTAGTTTTAGTTTCTCTGTTGATAGAGTGTAAAGATTCCAGGTGTGACCAATGACATTTTTGGTCAGAAGAATTGTCAAAAACACGAATTCTCGTTTTTTTTATGAATGGATCCAATGAAATTCTTCTTATCTTTGTTGAGTGCTGTGACATTCCAAAGTCTGTCTTTTTCTTCATTTCCAAAAGTGAGAGATGAAGATCCTCCAAATATGTCCAAACCAAAGATTAGGGAAAGCAGATGTTCATTAACAGTAATGCTTTTATCTTGAACTGCTGTCCTGAAACTCTTTCTATCATCAGGGATTATAGCATTTCTGTAGAAATCTTTGATATTTTCAGGGTACAGAGTATTGACCTTTGTATCAATCAGATTTTCAAGTCCTCGAACCTTTTTGATTTTGTCTGCAATCTGAGTTGATAGGGTGGAGTTTGAAATTTTTTGACTGAAGTCATTCAGACTCATGGTAATTCCTTCATCAATGTTATATCGCTTCATGGATTTTTTAAGTTAAGAGTTCTTGGAGGAACTTTGAATGTTTTGAAATTGATTGTGCAAGATTTTGTCAAGAATGTAATAATAGTATGCGTTTGTGAGTCTTTCAATTACTCAGTCATTTTAAATGAGAGTCGTGTCACAATCAATGAGATTTGTAGGGATGCACATCTAATTCTTCTCCTTGATTGACACGTGGCTTCAGGTGATTTGTCTTGTCAGTTCAAGCGACAGATAGTAGCTGGAAAGTTTTCTGCTTTTGACCAATTTGCCCTTCATCAGCTTTTGCCTTTTTCAGCTTTGTGTAGAAAGTCATTTTTCTCCGGTTTCAACAACATAAGAACTGACTTATCCTGCTAAATAGTTTTAAGTTTTCTTCGGTACCCTTATCTTCTTGGGTCCGGCTGGATTAGTTACTGAAGTACAGACTTCAGTTTCTTTGAAGAGAGAACTAACCTTTCTCATCTCTTTTCTAGATAGGCCATTACGCTCAACCTTAGTTGATTTCACAAGGATTCTTTTAGATTTATCATCTTTATTTTCTCTGTGTAATCCACTAGGTCTGCCAGTATTTTGATGTCTAGAGTTTATACTCCTTGAAATCTTAAGACTGGGTCACGATGGGGAATTATCATTGCTTTTGTCAAATTTACTAGATAATAACCTTTCAACTAGATTTGACATCTCAGTTTCTAGAAACTCATTACAATCTTTTGCTTTGCCAAGTTCTATATCTTTTAGTTTCAACTTCAGTGTGAGTTTTTCCGTCAACTTGGCAAGCTCAGAGTTTCTCTGACTGAGTTCAGGGAATGATAACTGAGTTGTAGAATGTACCTTTTCTTGATTACTTGTTACAGCTTCACGATATGAATGTACATTCTTTGGTTGCTATAATGAATCTTTTATTTCATCAGTTCCTTGCAACAACTCCTTTTCTTCTTCATCTGAGAAGTTACTTAGTGATGGAACTCTTCTGGATTTGTCATCATATACATTGATATTGATATCCACATCATCACTGAGTTGAGGTTCTGGATTTGTATGTGAATTTGTAGCACTGAACCACTCAAATACTTGATCTTGAAAATCAGAAACAATTTGCAAACAGTTAGTCAGGGGGTGAATAAGCCAACTTCTAATTCTAGATGTATCCATTTCAACTAAGTGCTTTTAATACTGATACAGTGAGGGGTTTTCAACAACTGGTTCGTAAGATATCTTTGGATCACTTCCAAATGGAAGAACTGCTCTGATACCAATTGTTTGTCCCTTGGAAAGGCTAACACAAGTTTAGAGGGGGGGTGAATAAACTTGTCACCAAAAACTTTCCCAAAACTAAAAGTACCCCAGGAATTGAGTTTCTCAGTAACTCAAAATGAACTATCAAACTGATGTACAATGTGGCTCAGTTCAGTTTCGTTCCAACCCTTTAATCCTGTGCAGGAGTTAGTTAATTCAGCTTAGCTAATGCTGTACTGTATTAACTTGCAGCGGATAAGATCAAGCCTTTTGTGCAAGAGATGTGTCAATAAAGATCTAAGTCTCCTATGTATCAGTTCTGTGCTGACTCAGTGTCTAATGTTTGCTGAGTGTAGTGATAAAATGATAATGCAATAATTAAAGCAAGCACAGCACAATTATAAATGCATAAAGTAAATCAACACAGAGTTTGTTTATGGATGTTCTGGGTGGTGTAATCCCGTACGTCTCCCCTTCTCCTGTGGTGTAGGAGGTATCACTAGAATCTTGAGATAACTATTACAAAATCCTTGTCTAATGACAGTCCTTCACGGCACCCTAGTTTCACTGTCTACACATAATAAAGAAAGGTGTGATTGCTCCATTCACTCTGCACACTGATCCTTCGGAGGTGGAATGACTCCTTCACCAGCTCACCACTAACACAAACACAATCCACAGACTGCACCAACAGCTGTGGCAACCAAGTTGCAACCGTATGAGGAAAGGTGGAGTTGCTCTCCTCAAACTATGCAAAACCAACCCTTTTTCACAAAGGTTAGGTTTAGAATTAAACAAAAGATTAAGTCAGTGAGCTGTCTGATTCTTCTAGATATGACGTTGCAGCTCCATGATGCCTTCTTCCCCCTTAATGGGTTACTGGATCTTTCTTTGCAATCTTCAAGGCAATTCCGTTGGATTCCCCTTTTCCAGATATGAAATCTAATTTTCTGGATCTGGATCGTTAGATATATGCTTTTTAAAGCATTTTCAGATCATCTTTCTCAAGTGCTTCCCTCTGTGTATTTATAGGGGCAATGTAACGGTCAGATAAATTTTATAGCCGTTTCATTTGTTGTTTAGCCAATGTTCATATGTACGACCTTTTGTCGTTTTGTAATTTCAAATTCAACAAGGCCTTAACTCAGTTTTCTACTCTTCTTCAACTGAGTACCTCGTATACTTGACATCTGACTTTTAATTGACTAAGTCAGGGTACACCATTCAGTTTCTTCTTTTCTTGGTAACTGATAATCTTTGTCCTTAAGATTATTCAGCTTTACAAGATCTATAGTTCAGTTTCAGGTTACCACAGACTTGCCTGAATCCTGACTTATAGTCACGACTTAATCAGCTTCTAAATGAGTTTGCCACCTCAATTCTTTAGTCTTCAAGAACTGAGTCTGTGTCCCTCAGTTCTTTAGTCTTCTAGATAAACCAACCGAGTTTGTGTCCCTCAGCGAACTTATCTTCTTCAGTTCTTTCATAACAGAGTCTGATCCCTCAGTTTTTCATATGTATACTCAGTTTGCTTGCTGTGACTCAGCTGTTTGCCTAGTTCCTATCTATTACAATGCTTGTCTGAAACAACCTATACAAAGTTCAGACTCTAGATAGAACTTATACATTTTTCTCTAGACTATTTCTTGATTCTTCTTTCATTATGCACTATAACAGTTAGCTATGACTTCATCATCATGGGTTGTAAGTGATCTTACTAAATATGTGACAAATCATCATCAAAACACAGATATTATTTCCATCAGTCTTCAATTCATTTAAAAAATTACCTAATAAATTTACACCCGCCGCACATGGGGAGAGCCCACGGGAGTGGGATAATGTAGAAATAAAACTAGGCCATGTTCTTCATAACGGCCTAGGGCAACAATAAAAACCAATAGAAAATAAAGCATTCACATATATCCTATTTGTCGAGTCCATGATCAATTGGGGTCCATATAATCATATTATATCTACTATCTAATCCATACAATCAATATCTTATGAAAAAGATAAAATTTAAATTTAACTAATTGCGTAATGAAGCATCCAATTAATTAATTAATTAACGTTTAATTAATTAATAACATTAATTTCAATTTTTAAATTTAAAATTTTTTAAATAATTAAAATCATGTGGTCCCCTTTTGTTCTTTTCCCTTTTGATTCATAATCGTTGGTTTAATTAAAATCAAACCAAAAGGCATCTAGGCCTTTTTCCAAAATCAAAATTTTGGAAGAGGCCTAGGCCTATTCCAAACAAATTCGGAATGGCCTTGGTTGACAAATGGTTCAATCCTTTTGAACCATTGGTCCCCAACAATCAAAAAGCTACCATGAACTATGGACCATATTGAAAACATAAAGATGCACAAAACAAAACAGGAAGGGGGTGACGGTGGTGCCGACAGCCGCCGGCAGCCTGGAGGCCGCCGACATCGATATGGCGGTGGTGCCGCCGCCGCCGCCTCTCCTCCTTTTTTCTTTTCGTGTATCTATTACAGATCAATATCATACATGTTTCAATCTATTGGATCTAGTTTACTACGTGAATAAAAGATGCTTATTGATTAAGCTCGAAGACCTCTCCGATACCACTGTAAGGAAATCAATTGAGTAGCGACGCGGAATTATAAAAATCAATTGATAGTATCTAGCGTACTTGCTAAGATATTCCACAAAGTTGCACATGTCATACTAGGCTCCAAGCCTTTCAGACATTTCTTGCTTGCTAGAAGCATGACAACCCTAAATCATCGGTTAAGATGGATTTAATGTCATCGATTCCATATCTGATATTGAATTTATTCAACCTTTATTCTTTGGAACTCAGTTAAGTATATTTATCGTATAAGGGCACTATCCTGAAATACGTAAGGGATACTTCACATGGCTTACGTCACACCTTTATCATATAAAGTGTTGTTTCAATTTAGGAACACAGTCTAATTGCGTATCCCAAAGATGGTATCCTTTAAGGGAGAATCTGATTCTATTTCAGACGACTTCTGAAACACCTTTCAGGTATTAATTGCTTCAACCATTTGAAGATTAATTCATAAGTAGCTCATCAATCTCATATTCGTATTAGCTCGAACTTTTTGTGCTTCCGAATTGTTGTACTTCAATAAGTACATTCAACTATTTCTAAAAATAGTCATAGAGATTAATAAACAATTATTTTTGGCATTAATTGTCATAAGCCAACAAACATCGGTATGTTTAGGTTTTAGACAATTTTTCTAGAATTTATAACCTTTTTCTTAAAAGTGTATTTTAGTCATCTGTAGATAAGATACGTATTACCCACGTGATTCATAATCTCATGGTTCAGACATCATCAAAATGACATTTGATTATACGTTTCTCTTCCCGAGAGACGACATCTAGAACAATCACAAATATCAAGGATAACAGCCACACAAATATTTAGTTGAGATTTTTTCATCTATATCAACTATATAGTGACATCAATCTAGTATGTTAGATTCAGTGACCTTTCAACTTTATCGGAATAACAGTTATCCTTACAATTGAATATGTCCATTAAATCCTAACAACTAATTGAAAATATGTTCTTCATAAGAATCGAAACATGATAACATTTATTTAGTTCCATTATCAGTTTACTAGACTCAGAATACAAAACCGAAAATGTCGCAACGTTTGCTTCACTTTTCCGTATCTTTGTGTATTCCGTATTTAATCCTTCTAATTTAATCATACTCGTAAGATCATATATCTAAGAGTTGACTTGAACTTAGATGGATTTGTCTCAACACACTTGCCTAGAATAAAGGCTTCGATAAGATCTCTTATTTTAAGCACATGCCCTAACTTCCTTTTTAATCCTTTAAGCACTTGTAAATATTTCTTAATGTAGTCTTCATAAGACTTAAGAAAGATCACAAGAGCTATGTCTTTAATTTCCTTTCATGAAGGAAATATAAAGTTTATTAAATAGTTTATTTAACCTTTTGAATCGTATTCAAAACATTGACGATTTAATTAACCTTTAAGAAATGATTAAAGAAATAAGTCGATACTTAAATCTTACAATTTTGAAAACAACCTTTCCAAAATTCGATGTGGTCATTCTTATCCAACATTTGAATTAATTGTCATCGTATGACTGAATGATCATATTGGATCGTATCCAATATATGATTAATTCGTTGAAATTTATTTCAAGTGATTTAATCATATCATGAGCTTCCGCTTTTTATTAATAATTAAAGTCTTGGAGCACTGCATCAAATATGTAGTCTCATTGTCTTTACCTACTATAACGGGGTTGCTCATGTCATTGCTTATTTAAAAAGGATTAAAATTACTTAACCATATTTGAGAACATTTCTCAAAAAGTAACAGTCATGATTTGGTTTTACTAATCGAGAATAAAAACATCAATATAAAAGTTTGCTAAAAACTACAACATAAAAGAAAGATAAAAGAGTGTTGTTGTTTATACACGCAAAATAAAAAATGGTCTTTTGATTTATGATTTCGCTCCCACTAGTCAACTACTCCCAATTGACTTTCAAGAATCTTTCAAAAATTCTTTAGTGGCCAAGATCCCATCTAGTTACCTCGATTCCCGATGAGGGCCGATAAACTAGAATAATTCGAAAGTTAGGTAACAATTTACCAATCACATCTCTTTGTGACTCTTGGTGGTTGACTAGTCAACTCTTTGACAATTCATATCTTATGTGATAGTCAACCCCTTGTCTCTAAAATCAGACGGTCCTGACAAGGGTCAATCACCGCAATATTCTTAGTCGAGTCGTAACCCAAGTATTCATGAGATCTCATAACAATCATATCTCGATAATGACAATATACCCGAGGTAGGTCAACTCCCGACGAGGACCGATCAGTGGGATCCGAACAAGGGCTCTTCACCGTCATTATAATATTGGGAGACAAATATAACTCGATTTTTGTTGTGGGAGTAATTTTAAATTAATTCACTTAATTAATTTCGAATTAATTCTCTTAATTAATTTAATTATGTTCTCTTCAAAAATATATTTATCTCTATAGATATACATCCTACACATTCATCTAGATCGTGCCTAGTTATGCATCTATCGTATCATATAAAATAAATACAAGCACAAAAATAAATAAATGCGTAAAGTAACCAGTATGATCATTGACTTTTCCTAGCACTACAAGAAATCTGCATTTTTATGGCGTGCATTGCGTGCCATAATTAAGGTTTTATGGCATGCATGAGCACGCCATAATATCCCGCGTCGTAAAACTAAAAAACACGGCATGAGTACGCGTGCTGTAAATCCACTTTTGTGCGCCATAAAAAGTTGTCCAGTAAAATAACTGGACGGAATTATGACATGCATTTCCACGCCGTAAAAGGATAATTTCTTAATGGCATGCGGGTTACGCCATAAAATGCTTTTGCACGCCTTAAAAGTTTTGAATCATGGTGTGCTTTTGCACTCCTTAAATTTTTCTGCTTCCCGCCAAATGAATTATGGCATGCTTTCGCATGCCATAAAAAGAGTCTAATGAATGCCATTAAATATTTCCTGCCAACACTATATCTAAATTATAGCATGCAATGCATGCCATAAACTCATTCCCGCCAATAAAAATACCATATCACATCATGCTTTGCATGTCTTAAATTATGTAAATTGATTATTATTATCCTGAATTAGTTGTAATCAACACAACAATTTCACTATTATATAATTATAAATGCACATCATAAATGATAACATCCCATCATAAATCAACAACAACAACATCCATTATAACAATTCAAATCCACCACAAATAGGGGTGTACATAGTCCAGTCCGGTCGGTTTTTTGTAATTTTCCGAAGTGAACTGTAGCAACGGTTTTCTATTTTTCTCGAATCGGGCGGATTTGTTAATTATCTTTGAACTGAACTGGACCAATACAGCCCGGTTCGGTTCAGTTCAGTTTTTAAACTGTTTTTTTTTCAATTTCCACAAAAATGTCCATTTTTTTTTCTAAAAAGGGGACGAACAAGGGAAACAACATCATTACTATCATTGTGCTACTACAAAATGAATATGAAGCAATATACTAATTAATAAAATACTAATTAATCAGGTAAATGCATGCAAGACTGGGGAAAAGGGCACACAGTCAATGCCGGCTTTGAGCAGCAAAAACAAACTCAAGGTTCACGACTACTACTAGGCATTGTCCATAGTCCATACAATAGTCCACAGTCCATACAAATATAAAAGAAAATAAACAAAGACCACAAATCCGGTGTCCACACATAATAACTACAAAATAACTTAATAAGTCTGTCAAACAAGTCCATAACAAAAGCACCCGAAAAACATGTCCAAAACACCACGTCCATAACAAAAGCACCCGCTAAGCAACATCCTCAACATCAGTCAACAACTTCAACAATGGCGGGCTGTATAAAAAAACAAGATTGGAAGAGTCAATCTACCGGGAACGCACAAAAGTCAATTTACAAACAGTTATAACTTAGAATTGCAAATGTCGAAGATCCATACATACCATATCTCTCAAAAGTCAAAAGTAAAGGAAATTTTAAAACAAATCTTCATACCTTAGAATCATCATTCACTCCCAATCTCCCATGATGCTATCATCGTCATCATTTGTAACACACGAGCTTGAACTTTCTATAAAGTATTGAGAACAAAAATAAAAAATAACATATGTTCATCATTAGTTGAAAGTTGAAACTAAGCAATTAAATTGTATTTGATTATTATAACGTTAAAAGTTAAAATGTCACCTTGAGCGGCGTCTTCATATCTATCAATATCGTCCAATCTTTCCCAAATATCAACCGGTGGACCGTCACGTAGCCAATCTTGAGCACATACTAAAGCTTCCACGGTCTTTGGCCTCAAAGAACTCTTAAAAGGATCAATGACCCGACCGCTCGTGCTAAAAGCTTGTTCCGAGGCAACTGTTGAGATCGGGATTGCAAGGATATCCTTTGCAATTCTTGACAATACCGGATACTTAGGAGAATTTAATTTCCACCAATCCAAGACATTTAATTTATCCCCCTTCTCAAGTCCAATTAAATACTTAGTTAATTCACTCCCGCCATCAAATTCGTCAACTTCTTTTGCAAGCATGGAGTAGATGTTTTCTCCATCTCCATCACAAACACCTTTTTCCCCAACAATGCTTGGGCTGCCCGACTTATCATTCACAACCAAGTTCTTAGAGTATTGTGAAAACAAGGCATTAAGATGATTCTCTATTTCTTTTACCTTACTTTCCACGTCCGTATCAAACAATTGCTTCAAGCAAAGATGCACACCTTTCATTTTTAACCGAGGATCAAACACAATAGCCACAAAACACAAGTGATTGAAGTTAGACCAATTAGACCAATATTTGTTAAACTTGGCTTGCATACTCATGGCCATAGAAAACATACTTGAATCATATTTCTCACTCATCTTGGAGTCAATGTTTTTCTTCACATTACATATTTCAGCACAAAAATATGTGAAGTGGCATGTGAGGTGGAAGAAAACTTAAGAGTAACATTGTAAAATATTTTTAAAAATTCAACAAAGTTACTAGTTACAATCCAATCATCTTTCTTAGGAGGCCCAATAATTTTCTTATCTTTCTTTTTACCTCTTCTCCTACCAAAGAAATTCATCTCATCATTCATTTCTTCTTCACCATAGCAATCAAAATAGTCTTGAAACAACTTTTCATTCTTGTAGAGTCTATCAAATGCCTTCTCAAATTTTTCAGCCCTATCTAACATCAAGTATGTTGAGTTCCATCTAAAGTGTCTACATCAAGTATCACAAGGTGACCTAAGTCAATTTTTTCTTTTTCAACACATTGCTTAAAAGATCGCATCCTAGACGGGGAAGACCTAACATACTTGCAAGCATTTCTTACACGCACAATTGCTTCAAAATGTTCATTCAAGCCATCCCGGACAACTAAGTTCAATATGTGAGCACCACACCTCACATGGAAAAACTTGTTATCTAAGATAACATCTTTGAACTTGAACTCTCGTATTAGCTCTTGAACACACAAATCATTAGAAGAAGCATTATCAACTGTCACGGTAAGAATCTTATCGAGACCCCACTCATCCAAGCAATCCTCTATCTTAGACGCAATCATGACCCCCTTGTGACTCTCAATGGTACAAAAGTTTAAGATTTTCTTATTTAAAACCCAATCATCATCAATGTAGTGGGCTGTCAAAACTAAATAGTTCAAATTTTGAAGAGAAGTCCAAGTGTCAGTAGTTAAACATACTCGACGACCCTTCAAAGCCTTTTTCAATTTTCTCCTCTCCTCAACATACAGTTTCATACAATCTCTAGCCAAAGTAACCCGAGAAGGAACTTTAAACCTAGGCTCAAGTGCATGTGAATATTCCTTAAACCCTTTCCCTTCAACTATATTAAATGGCATCTCATCAACAATTACCATTTTTGCAAGTTTTTTCCTTATACCATTCACATCAAGTACCTTGTTCTTATTTCCTTTTTCAGGAAGATTGGAGTAATCAGTTAGTTTCTTTTGACCATTTCCTACTTCTTGCTTCCAAGGAAGTTTAGTGCACTGTTTTTGCAAATGCTTATGCAGATTAGTAGTTCCATTACCACTAGGACAAGCAGCAAAATCCGTTCCACAGTAATTACAAGCAGCTCTAATAGGATTTTTACCTGGAATAATTGTGAAATGATCCCAGGCCTGACTTCGCTTTCGATTGCCAATCTTGGCTGCATCAGTAGCTTTCTGGTGTGGTGTCCTAGGTCGTTTTTGAGGTGGAACTGGAATCGGTTTTGGAGCAACATCAGGTTGCACAACAGACTGGAATGTTTCCGGGCCACTACTTTGGTTTATCTGAGATTCAGGCTCCATTTGTATAATTCTATAATATGTGAAAAAAAATTTAGACAATATGTGTCTATGTGATCAATCTACAACAAAAGATAAAACCAGTGCATAAGAAGGCCATATATGAAATAAACGAGCAACATACAGGTTTGTAACTGGTGTGTAATAAATGAAGGCATCCATCATCAAAGTTACTAAATTGATCCCCCCACAAACACATCATCAAAGTTACTAAATTGATCAGTATTTTTTTTATATATTTTTTTTATAGAAACAACTGAATTTCATTCATTAGCAAAATGAACACCATTACATTTCATTCCATACCCAGATTCATACCACAACTACACAAAAACATACTACAGAATCCCTAAAACCTAATTTCAACTAAACAAACAGACCCCTAAAAAAAAACTAAACAAACAGATTAATCCACAAGAACACCTTCAATCGACTAAATTGATCAGTATATTGAGTAATATAGGCCAAACAATGTACCTGCAGTGCTAGACTTTGAAATGCCTTCGATGCAAAAGGAAGCGAATGCAAACAGAACCAATAAAAGTTGTAAATGCTCAAACCTACGATTGGAATCATAAACGTTCAGGCCATCATCAATTGTAGTAGCATTTATCTGCAAAATACACAAAACCATCCCAGAATGTGGTTGAGAAGGGCTCTCGACACGAAAATGTTGACAAATTGCATGTTGAACACACAAACATCATTATAAAGGCTAAAACATCAAATATGTTGATTACCTTTACCAATTAGCCGTCTAGGGTTGAAGGTGGGCGATCGGCGGCGGAATCCAACTTTCAGGGCACCAGCGGGCAGCGGCAGCGTGAGTGAAGACTGAAGAGTGAACTCAACTCAGTGAGGAGTGAATGAAAACCTAGGGTAATTTCTCGCTGAGTTATATTTCTATATAATATACATATATAATTATATATTTATATTATATTCCGGTTCGGTTCGGTTCATATCCGGTTTTTTTCAAAAAAACCGAAAATTGGACTGTTTTTTCGGTTCGGTTTTTTTCGTATAAAAAAACCGACTGAAAAACTGCGGTTTCTTATTTCCGGTTCGGTTCGGTTCAATCCAATCGGTTAGTCCAGTTTTTCAATTTATCTGTACACCCCTAACCACAAATATTATTTCAAAACAAGTCAAACAAGCTCCTTGAGTGAACGATAAGTTCATATCTACTACATGGATCTAAACATCATTACCATCAAAAGCAGTCCTTCGGTGAGAACGACATGTCTAGCCTTTTATCCATCATATACTCTTCGTTCAATTGCATCCAACCTGTTCACAAAGTAAATAACTTAATTAACTATGCCCATGAAAGGTTAGGGAAAAGAATGGATATAAAAAAGTACTTAACACTAATAAAAATCATTGTCTGTATCATCTTAAACACAACATAAGTCTGACATGTCTCCTATACAAGCTAAAGTAAAAGAAATAGGTACAAATAAAAACTTCCAATTTGAAGCAATAGCTAATACAGAGAAGGTAGCTACCTGACTACATACAACTTCTCTTATCATTTAGTTTAGTGACATATAAACAACTATGCTACTATGCAGAAAATGTGCAAACAAAGTGATATTTCATGACAACATATCACAAGGATGATGAACTTTTACATTACATGAATTGCAGATCAATGTTGTTCTTACATTGATCATTTTCAGAAGTCATATTGTCAGACAAGAACATTGATCAAGTATACTACATGAAGAGAACCGAACAAGACATTATATTATTATTTACATAACCAGAAAATTGAAACACATAGAGTCAAATTTAAGCAACTAAATTTAGTTCTAACAATATATACAAAATATTTCAGAAGCATTATCAATGCAACGTAGAAAATAAACTAGATTCTCAAAATGGTTATTTCACTTTGTTTAGTTTCAGTTTTTCAATTCCAAAACAGGGCCATGCTTGAAGAACAATTAAGCATAATATAGTGAAAGCACATAAATTTAGTTCTAACTTCTAACAATATATCAGCAGCAATATCAAGCAATATCAGGGCCAACCAGAGAAGTTGCTTCAATAGCATAAGTTCAGCACCAATAGCTACACAACCATTATAAGGCAAAGATATCTAATATAGAGACCACACTAGATACTTTTTAGAAAACCATTTGAAGATTTTTAGACCATTAAAAGCAACTAATTTATACATTTTGTACGTCAAAACCGACACATGATTGAGTGACAGTAGATAAGCAATGCCATCAACATAACATAATATGTAAAAAACTGTTTCAGTGGGCCGAAAAATAGTGGCCAATAAAAAAACATAACATATGAATATTGTTATCATAGCTTAGCCTTAATTTTCTATACCCAGATAGATACTAAAGAAAATAGATACATGTATATTACAATACTTATGTATACAATATAAACAATAATAATTACATAGTAAAGCTGCAAAATCAGTCTCACTTTCCATTCTTCCAAGTGTTTATCATCCATCATACACCAAAATTTTACGGTAAATTCACCATTTATATTATTGCACTACTATTTTTTTATTTGTGCAAAATGAAACATGATTTTTAGACACCATTACTGCTATTTCCAACAAAAAACAGAAAACTTTTTTGGAAAAAATGTGCAATAAAAAAGTTGCCTCTATATATTTCATATGATGAAAGATCTGAAGAAAGTAGGAAAAGGGCAGACCATGCCAAGAACAAGAGGGGGAAAGTAAGGGATATGCAAATATTATGAAAACAAACAATAAAAAGCAAGCACATGAAACTAATCTACATTCATCACTGAGAAGCAAAATCTTTATTGGACAAAGGCTCTTCATCTTTAGTTACCAATAATTTCATAAATTTCATAAGCAAAAAAACAGTGGCCATAGCAGAGTAGGTCATTTTCCTCATTCATCATAGAACAAACAACATGGTTGCACGGATAACTAACAAAATATTTGAACTTCTGTTGGAAATAAAATTTATGTTTTGATGATTATTCATCGCTTAATCAGTTATTGTTATTAACCCAATTGATGAAGTGTCATAACTAGCTGTTATAGTGCAAAGCAAAAAGATGTCTAGATATTAATGTATAGTATTTTATAGAGTCTCGTATTTGTATAGGTTAAATCAGACAAGCACTGTAATAGTTCTAGGATGTGAACTGAGAAAATAAGAAACTGAGATTTAGTTAAACTGAGATTCAATAAGAAAGCGAAAAACGAGCACATCCATGAAAGCGAAGAAGATAAGTTCGCCGAGGGACATGAGACTCGGTTGGCTTATCTAGAAGACGAAAGCGAAGGTCACGGACTCGCCATCGAAGATTGAAGAAGCGAGGGTTCAAACTCAGTTATGAAGACTATGTCGAGACTGTAAAGTTAGACTTCAGGTAAGATTGTGGTGACCTGAAATGACTTTATGGATCTTGTATGAAGACCTAAGAATCATAAGGACAAAGAATTCTTAGATGATAGTGAGTCATGGTGTACTCTGATTAAGTCAATTATAATCATATGAAAAACTGGAGTACTGATATTTGAAGAAGAGTAAAATCTCAGTTAATGCTCCAAGTCAGTCAAGAAACTGACAAGTGGCAAATTCACTATAAAACTGATAAAGAAACCCAATTTTATATGTTAGTCATCCGATAAACTGATAGTATAGTCGAACGTTATAAAGGAAGCAATTTTATTGGATGAATTACTGACAAATCAGAACGGTCACAAAATATAGCCGTTACAAGACTCAAGCAGGATAAACGGTGAATAAACCCCTATAAATAGACTACTTCTACAACAACAAGAAGTGGGGTGCAGGAGGAATTAAAAACAGATTTAATTAAAAGATCTAATTAAGGGGGAAAGCCAATCTCGAAAGAATTCCTGCTAAGTACTTAATTGCAAGATCAAGAAATTTCTTCGAGTGTCCAAACACATTCAAGCAAAATCAAGATCTATCATTTGAAGAAAAACAGAGCCGTGCAAAATTAATTATCCAGAAGAAAGGCTCAAATCACAATTGAATCATACTTATTGATTCAAGTCTCAACTTTGATTTCATCAAAGGTCTAGACTGTGAAACACCAAGAAGGTGTGAAGGACAGTTGAGTGCAGTCAGGAAGACTGTGTTTGTGATGAGCTGGTGAATTCTACCCTTCAAGGACCAGTGTTCCAAACAATTGAAGAGCAGCAATCCTACCAGTTGTACAAGTGTTTATATAGTGAAGCTAGGGATTAGTCAATGACTATCAGTTTAGAACTTTTTGTAACCGGGCCATCTCAAAGAAGTTCTAGTGGAATTTCCTCCGCATCACAGGGGAAGAGAGGACGTACAGGATTACACCACCTGGAACCTCTATAATTCTTGTTTATTTATTTCATGCATTTATTTACTTCATTACAGCTTTAATTATCTAGTTCTCGAGTTAAAACTAGGTCATCAGACTGTTTGTTATAATAAGGCTAGTTCTATCCGCTGCCAATTAACTAGACTAAGAATAAGTTAGTATTGACTTATACTCAGTTGAGTTAGCTAAACTCCGCACAAGTTAAGGGACAGGAACAAAACTAAACTGAGCGTCAGTTTAAGTTTCGGAGAAACTGAATTCCTGGGGTACTTTCAGTTTTGGGAAAGTTTTTGGTGACAAGATTATTCACCCCCCCCCTCTAAACTTGTGTTAGCCTTTCCAAGGGACCAACAATTGGTATCGGAGCAGTGCTTCTGTTTTGAAGAGATTACTGAATCTCAGTATCAGTTTGTTTGCTTGAAGTAACTGGCCATCAGTTATTTCCCATACAAACCAGTTGTTGAAGACCCCTTACTGTATCAATCGTAGAAATACTTTAGTGAAATTAAATGGATATATCTAGAATTAGAAGTTGGCTGAATCCTGACTGACTATTTGCAGAATGTTGTTTATGATATTCAGGATCAAGTATTTGAAAGATTCAGTACTACAAGCTCTCACACAAATCCGGAACCTTATTTCAGTTATGATGAAGTTATTGACTTTAACGCATATAAAGATGAATCAAGAGTATTTCCATCCTTAAGTGATCTTTCTGAAGAAGCAGAAAAAGAATGGCTACGAGTAGCTGATTAAATAGAAGAAAAGTTGACTGAAAACATTACTGAAGATCCATCCGTTGCAAAGGCCAAAGATGCTATACTACCCATGAGTTATAGAGGGGAAAGTGATGAGGAAATCATACCGCTAGGAGCAGCACAGGCAAATGCCAATGAAAAAGGGAAGCAAGTTTTAATTGATGATGATTCCTCAACAGAAAATCTATCCATCAAAAATCAGGAGGTAATTGCATCTACATCCAACACTCACACTGCCATGAACAATCAGAAAAATGAAGATTTCAATAAATCCTTGGACATACTCATAAAGGAATTAGAGGTAATTCAAAAGAATTATGAGGATGTCAAAAAGGAGAAAAAGTTATTGAAATCTGAAATTTCGAGATTGAATGCTGAGATCCATTTAATCAAGACTAATAATGAAACCAAGGTAATTCGACCAACTGATGAACTAACAGAAGTAATATACGTCACAGAATCATCAGTTGATCAAATTCCCAGTGTTCAGTTCAAACCTGGAATACCTTTTGGAGACAGATCTGGTTTAGGATTTGTGAATCGGAATAATTCTAAGTTCAGATCATGTTCAGTTGCATTAAAATTTGTGACTGCACAACGGTCAGGAACTCAGAAAACTGATAAAATTATTAGAACCGACACAAACTCAAAGACAACCCAATGCACAAGCGAGAGAGGCGAAAAATCGGTTGGTAAAATGCACCAAGCCAACAGATTTTACGAGAAAGATTCGGAGAAAGGTGAAAAAGGCAGGCGATCGGTGATCGCAAGAAAAATCTTCAAGCCATATCCATTCAAAAATGAAGATCATTCATGGAATGATAAACTCAGTGGGAAAGGAAAACTATTTCCCACTGATGAAGATTGGAATGAACCTTCACATCAGTTTCACAAACTGAACAAACCAAAAACTGTCTGGACAAAACAGGAAAAGCTTGTGAAAACTGACTTTACTCAGTCAAAATATCAAGAGAGGTATAAAGTCAAAAATAAAATTATATCATCAAAAACTAACCAGTCAGGAACCAAACAGATATGGGTACCAAAAATGTCTAAATTTGTTTTGCAGGAAAATATCAGTAACTGGAAGCCGAAAAACTGAGTTTTGTTCACAACTGAGTTTTTGAATTCATTATAAGGAAAAGACTGAACGTATACAATTGTAGATACACCTCATCTACCCTATTCACTGCAATCTAGCTACAGATGTCAAGAAAAGACGTGGTCCTTCTCAATCTAAACCGTCCATATTTTCCACTCATCCACCTTTTCGCAATCTCAAAACATTTATGACAAGACGTTTTGAATCCCACCCAATTCATAACTACCTTTCCTACAAATTATAAATAACCCAAAATTTTCTTTTATAATTCTCTACACTTGAATTTTGAATTTGCTTTCTCAATCTTCAAATTTTCAAATTCTCAATCAAATCCAGAAAACAATGACTTTCACTCGTGTTGAACCTCGAATGATCATATCTCTTGACCGGTTTATTGCAAAATACACTGATCAAACTTTAGCCAAAACAATTGAGGCAAAAATTAAACAAATCAAAGGACTGGATGCCGCCTTCAACGTTGATCTGAAAAGTGTATGTCTGGAAAGCATTGGAGACTTCTATGAATTTGGAAGTACAGCCATAGAAGGAGAAGACACACACACCTATACCACTACTGTCAATAATAAGCAGATCAAGGTCACCGAAGATCTAGTTGTAGAAATCTTTGGGTTTGACAAATCTGGAGGAACAGCAGCCATCAAGTTGACCAAAGAACAAAAGGAAAAACTATGGAAAGATATAGCAATTGATGCGAGAATCCGCGAGTTTTACAAACCGGGAGCAAAAGTCTACTCAAACCGGAATTCAATTTTGTGTTAAGGCCATATTTATATGATTATTAAGGGTGTATTTCATTATTATTTTCCCCACATTTGCATATTTATATGATTATTAAGGGTTTAAGTGCAATTATTTAGTAAGGATGATTTTAGTATGGTTATTTGCAAAATTGGTTATTTTAAGTGTTGAATTGATTGATTTATTATGATTTGGACTTTATTACATTTTTGCAATGTTTATTTATCCTTTAGGAGGCTTAATTTCGAGTGCTATAAGTGGATTAATGAAGCTCAAGTCGAATTATTCAAGATAGAGTTGGAATTGGCTCGAAGAAATTGGATAAAGATGAAGAAATCCGACCTCAAAGCATTCCAGACGGGCGTCCACTGATCTTGGACGAGCGTCCAGAAGTGAACTGGCGTCCATGCAGCGTCCAGAATCGTATTTTACATACAGAGTCTTCAGACGTTGGCTAAACTAGCGTCCAGCTCCGTCCAGAAGTTTCTAGACGAGCGTCCGGATATTCAAACGGGCGTCCAACCCAGTTACTGTAGCAGCCGACATCAAATTCCTATAAATAGAGCAGCAACCCCAACCCTAATTCCATACTTTTTACACAACATTGAGATCGCAATTTTCACCAAAAAAGTTGCGCCCCAAAACCACTTTTACACAGAGATGAACTTCTCCAACCCAACAATCATCTCCAATATGATTGTTGGCTAGAAACCTTGCAGTGAGACGACGAAGGAAGCTCATCATCAACACAACCAACTAAAGATTTTATGCCTATGTTTAGTGAGTAAAAGATTTAGTTTTTCATTACTTTAACGTTGGTTTGCATTGTTATGTTTTATTGGATTATGAATTTGATGAAACGATCTATTTATATTTGATGCTTGGATTAATATATGAAAATATATTGTTTAAGTTTGATTCGTTCAAAGTAATGCAATTAATTGTGTTTTAAGAGATTATGCATGATTAGTTGAGTAAGGGTTTGGAAACGATCTCGTGATTACGTTTTGATTGCTGTTTAGTTTACTTGAAAAAGATAAACGAAGCCTTAGAACTTGATTAAAGAAATTTAGTCAACTTCGCGATAGATCACTACTAAAAACTATGTCTTTAGATCACCATCTATTTGGGGGTTGTTTGTTGATGGGTGGATTCGTTGCCTCGCTGTGTTTTCCTTTAATTGTTTGAATCAAATCGTTTAGATTAAGTTTAGTTTAAGTTCTAGTTTTATAAACCCTAATTTCCTGTTGTTTTCCTGCACTTTTCTGTTTATGTTCGTAGTTAGACGCTCGTCCGAAATATCGAACGAACGTCCATTAGATTAAGCTTTTAGACGCTCGTTCACTTTAGTGAACGCTCGTCCATCTTTCTGTTTCTATTTTCTAAGCTGTTTTCATTCCTGTTTTAGTTTTAATTCTTAGGTTTAGGTTTTAGTTTAGTTTCAACCTTAGTTTAGTTAATAATTGTGACATAATCGATATAGATTTATACTTGAATTCGATAAACATTCCATTCCCTTAGGACGACCCGATAACATCCTATACTACGATCCTTATACTTGGGGTGTTTCGGTTATAAATTGTAAAACTCGTTTTTACCGAACAAGTTTTTGGCGCCGTTGCCGGGGAATCGGTAACGGTTGTCGGATTCTTTTAGGTATAAAATATTATATCGATTCTAATTTTAATTTGTGGGTCTAAATTTTAGAATTACGTTTATTTTTGTTTTCGTTTTACCTTGTTTTATTTGATATTATTTTCCTTCAATTATTTTCCTTAATTTTTGAAAGTTATATTAGTTTCTATAATTTTAGATTTGTTTTTCGTAATTTTAGATTAGCCTTTATTTATTTCCTTACGTTCTTTTTAGTTTCCTCAAATATTTCTATTTCGTTTTTAAGTTTTAAGCCTTAGTTTAGATTTTCGAAGTCTGGACGAGCGTTTAATAACCCGAACGCCCGTCCATTCTAATCTTGTTCTCTTAAAACGACCGTTCATTTATTTGAACGAGCGTTCATCTCTGAACGAACGTCCACTAACACTGGACGCCAGTTCAGTCTGTTCAATCATCACTTCTTTTCTATCTTCTCTTCTCTTCTCTTTTCTTTTCTCCCTCTAAACCATCAAACCTTTTCTAAACCTGTTCTAAACAACCCTAAGGTTGATTTCTTCCTTTTCCTTTCTTCTGGTTTATGCAAACGAGAAGTAAGAAGGGACTTCTAATCTTCGATCCCGAGCCTGAACGATCTATTTTTAGAAGGAGCTTTTCCCGATTTGGACATAATGGCGGATCAAGATCCATTCCAAATCCTCGTAATCCAAATCAAGATCCCTCAAGCTCAATTAAATTTAATCCTTCAACGGATGCAAGCTGCGGCAACAACGAGAATCAACAAGTGGCATAAATCAACAACTTCAACAATTTAGACAAAACCGGCTTAATCAATTGAACCGGGACCCCTACACCCCATATCTAAATCAAGATTTTCTCGAGGGGCATAGACCTATTCGTCCTCCGACATGGGAGGAGTGAACTTTCGATCTAAAGAACGGAGTAGTTGCTCTAGTTCGAATAGCTCTTTCCATGGTGCGCTCGGGAAGATCCACACGACTTCTTATCCACATTCGTACAAATCGTGAAGCGAGGCCATTATCCTGGTGTTGATTCGAGAGATCGTAAAGTTGAAGCTATTTCCTTTTGCTTTGAAGGGTGAAGCAAGTCGATGGTTTAAATCGTTAGCACATCATTCCCTCCATACATGGAATGATGTCAAAAGAGCCTTCGCTCTCAAGTGGGTTTCACCAGGCAAGATTATGGAGATGAAACGGGAAATAGCTACTTTCGAGCAACTAGAGGATGAGGCTGTTGGCAAAGCTTGGGAGAGATTAAATCTCTTGATGAGGAAGTGCCCCAATCACGGATATGACGGACATGAGTTGCTAAGCTGTTCTATAGAGGCGTCTCTCGGCCAAATAGAGACTATCTTGACTCCACGGCTCATGGATCCTTCTTAGGGGAGGCGATGAGGCGCCTATAGAGTGGCCGAAACCATCGCCAAGAACAATATGTGGTCGACCCCCAAGAAGACCAACGTCGTTAAGAAAGAAGCTGCTGGTAATCCTGATACCAAGTTGTTAGCTGCCCAAATGGAATTGATAAGCAAGCAGCTGGCCAGTCTTCAGACGCAGCCTTCTGATTTAAATTATCTGGGAATGCAGGTAGGGACGGAGATGACGGAAGAAGTAAATCTAATGGATAATCAAAACCAACCCTTCCGAAACTTTAACCAGAATCAGAACTACTCGGGATTTCAACGACAAAACTTCAATCAAGCCAAGTTACCACCTGGCCCTTCAAATTCGAATTCTTTCAACTCAAACTATCAAAGGATAGCTCCTAAATCCCAAAGGCCTCAAGGTGGATGGAACCAAACTCAAAATCATACCACCTCATGTGTCCCTCAACACAAATTTGATGAGTGGTAGACATGGTGAAGACTCTTGTCTACTAGTGTTAAAGCTATTGAGAGACAAGTTGGTCGGATGGCGGACCGGCAAGCAAGCGAGACCTCACGGTAAACTTCCGAGTTATACCGAGAGAAATCCGAAAGCTGATGTGAATGTTTGCACTGCCATTACACCTCAGTGGGAGTATGGACAATACGAGGAGTTGAATGAAGTAACGTTGAGAAGTGGTAAGAAGGCTGAGTCCGGCAAGATGTCGGGAAACGAGTAGCCCCTCCTGACGCCATGAGTTCAGGAGGGGGAAATCAGAAACCACATGCCGAAGAAAGCAACGATGAGGAGCTTAGTGACAATTCTTCGGAGGACGAAAATAATTCTGATAATGAGGAAAGGAAGGAAAGTCAGAAAGCTGTATTCCTGACTAAGAAAAAAGAAGAAAAGTTCGTGAGATGGAAGGATAATGAGGATGAGGCGATAAAGAATCAGGCCACAGGGAATGATAAAGCCCTTCCTTATCCCCCAAAAAGGAAAGAGAAAGCCCTCAGTAATGACAAGCAGTATGATGGAGTGAGGAGGATGCTTAGAGACACTCAAGTTAGTATGCCCTTAGCCGAGGTATTAACGAAATGCCTAAATGCTCTAAGTATCTAAAAGAATTCGTGGGAGTAAGAGAAAGCTTCGGGGGATGGTGAAGAAGTGCTACGCGAAGATTGCGCGATGGTTTCACGAGAAAGTCGCCGTTAAGCGAGGTGACCCGGCGGACCTTCAATCTGTGAGATCGAAGGCCATTTATTCGAAAATGTCTTATGCGACTCGGGGGCCTCTATTAATGTGATGCCATTAAACGTATGCAAAAAGCTCGGGTTAGATAAAAGGATGCGGGAACGCCCTATTTCTCTTCGGATGGTAGATAGATCTAGCCGGTCGCGGCCGGTTGTGTAGCTAATGTTCTCCTTCAAGTTGAACATTTAGTCTTCCCTACCGACTGGGTTATTCTAGACTATCCACCTGATAAGGAGATGCCTCTAATTCTAGGCCGAACCTTTTTAGACACTTCTAACGCTCTCATCGACTTCTGCAAAGGACAGATTACTCTTAGAGTCGATGACACATCCGTTACCTTCACACGAGGGACACATCCTGAAAGAGCCGTAATTGATGAAATATCGTTTGTCGAAGCTATCTATGAGGACGAAAAAGATGCATGCTTTGAAGAAGCAATGAAGCTGACGGAGATAGGTGTTTTCGAAGTTATTGAGGATCCAGCTGACTGCGGACCATCTTCTAATTCATTACAGCCCGTAGTCATTGACGAGTCATCTTCACTCGCTCACACTGAGCCTGTTAGTGAGTTAGAAGCATGGAGATGCCCAGCAACAAACGATGATTTCAAAGAACTGAGTCAGGAAGACTTCATCCCTGGTGAAGAAGAAGCTCTGATGGGTAGTTGGGACGAGGTAGACTTTTGGAGAGAAACTACTCATTGGGAAGTAGATGATTGGGAAGAGCTGGCAGAAGAGCTTAAAGATGAAGAGTTAAGACAAATGATCGATCATAGGAAGAAGGAAGCAAGTGTTGACCGGAGGATTTCTATGGATGAGTTGATCCAGTACCTTTCTGGGGTTGAGCCTCGGGAAGATGAGTTATTCTTTAGTCAACCACTCCAAGCTCATAAAGAGAAAGGTGGCCCGTTAAAGTCTAGTATTGAGCAACCACCTATTGATTTAGAGCTCAAACCGCTTCCGAAACACCTTAAGTATATCTTTCTTAAGGATGGAGATAAATTGCCTTTGATCATTTCTTCGAAACTCGACCACGAGCAAGAAGCACGGTCGATAGAAGTGCTTAAAAAGAATATCCTCGTGTTCGGATGGCAAGTGGGTGATATCCGAGGAATCGGCCCGGATGTATGCATGCATAAAATCCGAACGGAGGAGGGAGCTAAAAAGGTTAGACAACCTCGAGAGAAGGCTAAATCCGCATATGCGGGAGGTTGTCAAAAAGGAAATGATCAAATGGCTTGATATGGGCATCATTTATGCAATCGGCGATAGCGAGTGGGTTAGCCCTACTCAAGTTGTGCCAAAGAAGGGCGGAATCACGGTTGAAAAGAATGAAAAAGGGGAGGAAGTTGCCTTACGACTCGTGACGAGCTATAGAGTACGCATTGACTATCGTAGACTTAACGAGGTTACGCAAGGACCACTTTCCCCTACCCTTCATTGACCAGCTTATCGAAAGACTGAGTGGTCACAAGTATTACTGCTTCCTCGATGGATACTCTGGTTACTTCCAGATAGCCATCGATCCCAATGACCAGGAAAAGACCACATTTACCTGTCCATCTGGTACTTTTGCGTTCCGCAGAATGCCATTCGGCTTATGCAACGCACCCGCGACTTTTCAACGGTGCATGTTAGCCATTTTTAATGGACTTGTGGAGCAGTGCATGGAGGTCTTCATGGATGACTTCTCAGTCTACGGCGATAGCTTTGATGAAATCTTAAAGAATCTAGATATGGTACTCCAACGGTGTGTTGAGAAAAATCTGGTGCTTAACTGGGAAAAATGCCATTTTCTAGTAGACGTAGGAATCGTTTTGGAACATAAGGTGTCCAATGATGGTATTCAAGTTGATAAGGCTAAGGTCGAAGCCATTGAAAGGATGACGTACCCTAAGACAAGTGAAAGAGGTACGAGGTTTTCTAGGTCACGTTGGCTTCTACGGGCGTTTATTAAAGATTTTTCTACTATCGCCAAGCCTTTATCAAATCTTTTGAAAGATGATGTAGATTTCTTGTTCGATGCGAAGTGTGAAGAAGCTTTCAATTGTACGAAAGACAAGCTTATCGATGCGCCTATTTTAGTTGCACCCGATTTGGACCAAGCCTTTCGAGTTGATGTGCGATGCCTCTAATTACGCCGTAGGCGCAGTTTTAGGTTAAAGAGTTGATAAAAGGTTCGGGCCCATTTATTATGCGAGCCGCACCTTGAACCCGGCTCAATGCAATTATACCACAAGCGAGAAGGAATTCTTAGCCGTTGTTTTTGCCATTGACAAGTTTAGAAGTTATCTTCTAGGGTCTCAAGTTGTTGTATGGACCGACCATGCAGCCTTGCGCTACCTTATGGACAAAGCAGATGCCAAACCAAGGTTACTTCGATGGATTCGATTTTACAAGAGTTTGACCTTGTGATTAAAGATAAGAAAGGTAGTGAGAATATTGTGGTGATCATTTATCTCGCTTAGTAAATGAGGGTGCGAGAATCACAATGATATAGGCATTGATTTTCCTACCGAGCAATTGATGAAACTTGAAACGGTTAGGCCGTGGTATGCGACTACGTCAACTATTTAGCAAGTGGTCATTTAGAGGACATGACGTATCGGGAGAAGAAAAAGTTCTTTTCCGATCTTAAATATCTTGTATGGGAAGATCCTTATTTGTTCGAGTCCGTAAAGACGGATTGCTTCGACGGTGTGTTCGGAGCATGATCGGTGGGATATCCTAGAACAATGCCATAGCGGTCCTACCGGAGGTCATTATGGAACACCGAAGACGGTTGCAAAGATCCTTCAAGCTAGATTCTACTTGTCCGACTTTGTTTAAAGATGCGAAGCCTTTTGTAAAGGTTGTGATAGGTGCCGAGAAGGCGGACGGCAGAGTAGTAGGATGGAAATGCCACTTAAGCCCATTCTTGAATGCGAAGTTTTCGACGTTTGAGGCATAGATTTTATGGGACCCTTTCCACCTTCGTTCGGTAATAAATATATCCTCGTCTGTGTCGACTATGTTTCCAAGTGGGTTGAAGCCATAGCTACCCAAACTAATGATCATAAAGTCGTGAAGAAATTCTTGCAAAAGAATATCTTTACCAGATTCGGCTGTCCGAGAGCACTCATTAGTGATGAGGTACCCACTTTTGCAATGCGCCGCTTGATAAAATCCTTGAAAATATGGTGTCAAACACAAAGTTGGTTCACCATATCATCCCCAAACCAGTGGCCAAGTCGAGGTAAGCAACCAGAGCTTGAAAAGAATTTTAGAGAAGACCGTGAACAATAATCGATCTAATTGGAGTCTTAAGTTGGATGACGCGTTGTGGGCTTATCGTACTGCATTTAAAACCCCGATGGGCACGTCACCCTTCCAAATGGTCTATGGCAAAGCTTGTCATTTACCTGTCGAACTTGAACACAGAGCTTTCTGGGCAATTAAATTCTTAAATTTCGATAGCCAACTCTGTGGGGAGAAACGGTTGTTACAGTTGAACGAGCTCGACGAATTCAGACTCAGAGCATACGAGAATGCTAAGCTTAGCAAGGAAAGAACAAAGATACTCCATGACGCTAAGATCAAGGACCGAGAATTCAAAGTTGGTGAGATGGCTTTACTCTATAATACTAGACTTCACCTGTTTCCGGGTAAACTCAAGTCTAGATGGTCTGGTCCCTTTGAGATTCTCGAGGTTAATCCAAGTGGAGTAATTACTTTGAACGGGTATGGTAATCAAGCTTTTAAAGTGAATGGCCATCGACTTAAGAAATATTTTGGGCAACCAAAGGAAAAGCCTGAGACTCTTTATTTCCAAAGAAGAGATGAGAGTACAGATGTCCTGATTTGTGAAGAGATTCCATCTTATTTCTTTGAGTCAGATGATGACATTCCTACCTCTACCTTTGAGGAACCTTCTTCTGAGACTCCTGAGCATGTTAGCACACATATGCCTATCATCCGCAAGAACAAGAAGAAGAGAGTCAGTGTAGTTTGGAGAGAAAGGTTTAATGACCTTATTGCTCACTTGACTTGTTGTTGTGGTGAAAATCATTTCCGCCCCAATACTTCTGATTCCGATACTCAGGTGGCGGCTGTTAAACCAAAGTGGCCCAATCCGGGTTAACTTTGAAATCTGTGTCAAGCTATTGACATTAATAGAGCGCTCCTAGGAGGTAGCCTAGTTTTCTTTGTTTGTTTTCTTTTCTTAGGTTGTTTTGTTTTCTTGTTTTTAGAAATAGTACTCTAGTGGCGTGTTGATGGTTATTCCTTTTACTCTTGTTGTAAGTGTTTTGTATGTTTGCTCATATACCCCGTGTACCCCGAGATTATATGGTATGTCGAGTGTGGCAGATACTTTTGAGCAGGTTCGCAAGCTTTTATGTCCAGTGTTGCCTATTCAAGTTGTAGCGGTACGTTCATGCTCCGGCCTGACCTCTGCCAACTTTCATCCGACAACCACTGTTGAAACCAAAGCTAAGTTTCTTTTTCTTTTATTTGCACATTTACGCGGACATAATGTGATTTAAGTGTGGGGGGGTAAATTGGGTATGTTTTCATGCTATATCCTTTGAAATATGAGTGAATGTTAAATTTCCACTAAATTTAAATTTTTGTGAATCTCGAGCATATGATTGAAACTAAATGCTTGCTAGTTGTAGTTTTCTAACGATGATAGTATGTGACTTAGTGAGATAATTATAGCATGTCTTTAATGTTATGAAGATAGTATTCATTTTTCACTCACGAAAGCCTTTGATATTGAAGCAAGATTTTTGAACTATATCCTTTCATTGTTTTAGTGATTTATCTTAGGAAGGTCAGTATAGTAACACCTTAGTTAGACCGTGTGCGGTGAATATCATAAAGTTCGAATGTGATAAGTGAGATGTAACTTATGTCTTGAAGAAAAGAATGAATAAGCAATCATAATAAATACGTTTGTCGAAAGCTGGTCGATGATTTGAGTGCGATAGGGTATACCACGTATGTCCTATACCACTATGATGACCAGAAGCTCACGACAGTTAGAAGAAGCTACCTTATGATTTGAGTAGGTAGGGGATTATCTCGAAATGTCCTATTCTACTATGATGGGTAAAAGCTCATTCTGATATGCGTCAAATTTGGAAATTTTGGAAATGATGAGTAAACATAAAGTGAAGTCTTTGTTATCATGGATCTTATACCCGGTAGAACCGCATGATATCCTGTAGGGATTATCCTGCGAGTGCGTGGGAAGGCTTTGAGTGGAGCTATTACTGCCTATATCTAGGATAATCATTGGATTTTTGAGAGGATATTTCTTTGGAAGGCTTGTTAAATTTGAAAAGGGCTTGTCACACATACACTGAATCTATCTCTGTGATGGTATTGTTTGCTATAGTTGTTGTATCTTTTGTTACGTGAGTTAGAGATCTATGTGGATTGCATGAAAGTTGAGCTATAGTTTTGATTGTTTTGTCCGAGGACGTACAAAAAGCTAAGTGTGGGGGTGTTGTTAAGGCCATATTTATATGATTATTAAGGGTGTATTTCATTATTATTTTCCCCACATTTGCATAATTTATATATGAGCTTTTAATTAAGGGTTTAAGTGCAATTATTTAGTAAGGATGATTTTAGTATGGTTATTTGCAAAATTGGTTATTTTAAGTGTTGAATTGATTGATTTATTATGATTTGGACTTTATTACATTTTTGCAATGTTTATTTATCCTTTAGGAGGCTTAATTTCGAGTGCTATAAGTGGATTAATGAAGCTCAAGTCGAATTATTCAAGATAGAGTTGGAATTGGCTCGAAGAAATTGGATAAAGATGAAGAAATCCGACCTCAAACGGACGTCGCAAAATTGGTTATTTTAAGTGTTGAATTGCGATTTATTGTGATGCCCGTCCATTCCTTTAGGAGGACGGGCGTGAAGCCAAGTCGATTATTCAAGGACGAAGCGGCTCGAAGAAATTGGATAAAGATGAAGAAATCCGACCTCAAAGCGTCCGATCTTGGACGGCGTCCGAATCGTATTTTACATACAAAGTCTTCGGACGTTGGCTAAACTAGCGTCCGGCTCCGTCCAGAAGTTTCTAGACGAGCGTCCGGATATTCAAACGGGCGTCCAACCCAGTTACTGTAGCAGCCGACATCAAATTCCTATAAATACTGCAGCAGCCCCAACCCTACTTTGATACTTTTTACACAACATTGAGATCGCAATTTTCACCAAAAAAGCTGCGCCCCAAAACCACTTTTACACAGAGATGAACTTCTCCAACCCAACAATCATCTCCAATATGATTGTTGGCTAGAAACCTTGCAGTGAGACGACGAAGGAAGCTCATCATCAACACAACCAACTAGAGATTTTATGCCTATGTTTAGTGAGTAAAAGATTTAGTTTTTCATTACTTTAACTTATTTGTTTTGCATTGTTATGTTTTATTGGAATATGAATTTGATGAAACGATCTATTTATATTTGATGCTTGGATTAATATATGAAAATATATTGTTTAAGTTTGATTCGTTCAAAGTAATGCAATTAATTGTGTTTTAAGAGATTATGCATGATTAGTTGAGTAAGGGTTTGGAAACGATCTCGTGATTACGTTTTGATTTTGTTTAGTTTACTTGAAAAAGATAAACGAAGCCTTAGAACTTGATTAAAGAAATTTAGTCAACTTCGCGATAGATCACTACTAAAAACTATGTCTTTAGATCACCATCTATTTGGGGGTTGTTTGTTGATGGGTGGATTCGTTGCCTATTTGTGTTTTCCTTTAATTGTTTGAATCAAATCGTTTAGATTAAGTTTAGTTTAAGTTCTAGTTTTATAAACCCTAATTTCCCTTTGTTTTCCCGCACTTTTCGTTCATGTTCATAGTTAGACGCTCGTCCGAAATATCGAACGAACGTCCGTTAGATTAAGCTTTCGGACGCTCGTTCACTTTAGTGAACGCTCGTCCGTCTTTGTTTTCTTATTTTCTCGCTTGTTTTTATTCTTGTTTTAGTTTTAATTCTTAGGTTTTAGTTTAGTTTCAACCTTAGTTTAGTTAATAATTGTGACATAATCGATATAGATTTATACTTGAATTCGATAAACATTCCATTCCCTTAGGACGACCCGTTAACATCCTTTACTACAGATCCTTATACTTGGGGTGTTTCGGTTTATAAATTTTAAAACTAGTTTTTTACCGAACATTAAGGAAGAAAAAGCCGGAAAAAGGAAAGCTGAGGGTTCTGTAAGTGAACCTAAGAAGAAGAAAAGCAGAAAATCGAAGAAACCTGTAACAGGAGATGAAGTCTTGGATCAGATTGAAGAATTAAGCAAGAGAAGAAAACAATTGGAAGATTTAGAGAGAAATAAATCTGATCTTGTTTCACCAATAACTGAAACAACAATTGCTGAAGGATCAGCACAGACAGAAAGAACTGAAGTTATTCTTGCTGAGTCTACTCCAACTCCAGTAACTGAAGCGTTACCCATTCAAGAACCAGTTTCACATCCACAAGAAATTGAGATGACAAAGGAAACTGAAGTTGTCAACAAAGAACATAATGTTGAAACTGAATTACAGAAGGAAGCTGAGACTCAGGGGGAACAGACCCTGAGAATTGAACATGATGATGAAGATTCTGACAATGATGAAAGATTGATCGATAAAACAACGTTGGAAATGCTTTCGTTACTTTCAAAATCCAGATCTACCCCCCAAAGATCCTTTTCCAGATTAAAATTTGAAGAATCAGCCAAAGGATTTTCAGCTTCTCAATTTGTGGAAAAAAGAAACCGAAGCAGACTCAAGATCAACTAAAATCATTAACTTGGATGAGCAAATCAATGAAGAAGAACTCATTGAACCAACAATGAAAGAAGTACCAGTTATTGAATTGGAACTTGAGCCTATTGAAAAACAAGCTGATGAAGGAATTATAAGAGAAAAAGTTGTGGAAACTAATCCAACAATCTCAGTCTCAGTCATTGTAAAAGAGTCGTCAGAAATCCCAATCACTGCTGAGGGAAGAATCAGTGGAACTGATATTGTGCAAACTGAAGATGTTGCAAGAACTGACCCTATGCAAACTGAAGATGTTATTCTCGAAAGTGGTCAGGAAATCACGAGAGAATCAGGAAAGATCATCACTCAGTCTAAAGCATCAAGAGATCATGGAGAATTAATGTCAGCTGATTATGAACGATTGTGCAAATATCAAGCCTGGAAATTCAGTTCCATTGCCAATCAAATGAGTCAGCTAGTGGAAATGGAAGCTACTGAAAAATAGGTATTTGATTTATACAACATTACAAGTCTATCAGAGATAATCAATACCGAAGAATTTCTGAATCAAGGATATGCACTGATCAGAAATATCTACTGGGAGGAAGCCACAGCTGGTGGAAATTTCAAAAAGAACGATGATGATGATGATGATTCTCAGGAAGATGCCAATCTGCAGAAAGGGATTCTAGCCTCCCTACAAGAAAAGAAGGCGGCGATCGACTACCGATGATGAGTCTAGTAGTTCTGAAGAATCCAGTGAAAGCTCTAGTTCTAAACATGTGTCTGATGCACAACAAGAAGAAAAAGAAGGTTTTAAATCTCCTACAGACAAGTCTTTGCTCGAAATAGCGAGAACAGTGGCAAAGATGGCTGGAGAAGAATCGGATGAAGAATTAAATGTTCAGTTATCACCTGCAAGAAATATTGATCAATCAAACTTGGAAGAAATTAGAAAACAATCTGAAGAAAGAAGAAGGTCGGCAGAATACAGGGAAAAATTGAAGCAAGTTGTCTCACCACTGAAGCAAGCTAAATCAACTGGAATTGAGACAAACAAAGCCAATGAACAACAAGCTGGAAGCTCACAAGATGTTCCTACTCAAGTTGATCTCATTAAATATTATCACAATGAGATAATCATAATTCAAAAGGATGACAACAGCTTATTCGGAAAAGTTCTAAAGTCCTTAGAAGCTAGTCAAGATGTAAGAACCAAACTTGAAAAGAAGATGGATACTGTCACTGAAAACTGTCAAAACACTTTGATTGAGCTGCGGAAGACAACCATTGAGAATGACACAAGAAGAGATGAAACTCAAGACGGATGGGAAGGCATTCTCAATAATCTGGTTGATAGAATGATTTTAATGGAACAAGGCATGAAGGACTCAGTTGTCGCTCAAACCATTTTGGCATCAACTCAACAAAATCTGAACGCTTACATCAGAAGCCTGATTCATAAAGATGATGTCAATAAGGGGGAAAGTTTGGACATCCTAAAAGTCAATGCAACTGAGATTCCACAAGTCCTTGCAAATGCTGATGATAAATTGAATGAACTAAAGAAAGCTAGAGGAGAGTTTACTGATGAAGAAATGGAGCTAATTATTAAATACTCAGAGCCCACTGACAAAAGAGTTGGTTTGGATTCTCGCTTATACAGTCTATTCAGAGATTTACCAGCAAGAGAAGGAGTATCAAGAGAAGAATCTCTATAATCGTTTCTACATATGTAGAAGTTGCTCATGCACTACTTCAATAAACTTAAGAAATGGGAAGCACATGGTTTTATAGATAAAGAATCAGAGAAAATCGAAAAGGCTGAACCTGAATTTGTTCAAAATCTACTAAGAACAGCCACCAATGAAAGACTAAGGTCAACTGTCTTCACTTTCGTAGTTCTTTTCAAAAGCAAATTCTTCAGGAAACACAATTTATCTGAATCATGGAACATTTGGGCAAGCATCCATGGAATTGAAAACTCAGCTACAAATGATTCTATGAGAACTGTTGCAGAAACTTATGATAACCAATTTATTTTAACTATCAAGTAAAAAGAAACTATCTTCTAGTTCTTTTTATTTGTGTTGTATTTTATTACTCAGCATTGTAACTCTTTTATCAAATAAATTCTCAGTTTCTCAGTTCATCCTGTCATTTACTATATTCTGTTTTATCTTTTTGCATTGCTTTTATGGAGGGTATTGACATCATCAAAAAGGGGGAAATTGTTGGAAATAAAATTTATGTTTTGATGATGATTCATCGCTTAATCAGTTATTGTTATTAACCCCATTGATGAAGTGTCATAACTAGCTGTTATAGTGCGAAGCAAAAAGATGTCTAGATATTAATGTATAGGATTTTATAGAGTCTGATATTTGTATAGGTTAAATCAGACAAGCACTGTAATGGTTCTAGGCTGTGAACTGAGAAAATAAGAAACTGAGATTCAATAAGAAACTGAAAAACAAAGCACATCCATGAAACTGAAGAAGATAAGTTCGTTGAGGGACACGGACTCAGTTGTCTTATCTAGAAGACAAAGAACAGAGGGTCTGAGACTCGCATCGAAGATTGAAGAACTGAGGGTTCAAACTCAGTTATGAAGACTATGTCGAGACTGTAAAGTTAGACTTCAGGCAAGATTGTGGTGACCTGAAATGACTTTATGGATCTTGTATGAAGACCTAAGAATCATAAGGACAATGAATTCTTAGATGATAGTGAGTCATGGTGTACTCTGATTAAGTCAATTATAATCAGATGAAAAACTGGAGTACAGATATTTGAAGAAGAATAAAATCTCAGTTAACGCTCCAAGTCAGTCAAGAAACTGACAAGTGGCAAATTCAGTATAAAACTGATAAAGAAACTCAGTTTTATATGTCAGTCATCCGATAAACTGATAGTACAGTCGAACGTTATAAAGGAAGCAATTTTATTGCATGAATTACTGACAAATCGGAACGGTCACAAAATATAGCCGTTACAAGATTCAAGCAGGATAAACGGTGAATAAACCCCTATAAATAGACTACTTCAACAACAACAAGAAGTGGGGTGCAGGAGGAATTAACAACAGATTTAATTAAAAGATCTAATTAAGGGGGAAAGCCAATCTCGAAAGAATTCCTGCTAAGTACTTAATTGCAAGATCAAGAAATTTCTTCGAGTGTCCAAACACAATCAAGAAAAATCAAGATCTATCATTTGAAGAAAAACAGAGCCGTGCAAAATTTAATTATCTAGAAGAAAGGCTCAAATCACAATTGAATAATAGTTGTTGATTCAAGTCTCAACTTTGATTTCATCAAAGGTCTAGACTGTGAAACTCCAAGAAGATGTGAAGGACAGTTGAGTTCAGTCAGGAAGACTGTGTTTGTGATGAGCTTGTGAAGAGGCAATTCTACCCTTCAAGGACCAGTGTTTCAAACAATTGAAGAGCAGCAATCCTACCTGTTCTACAAGTGTTTAGATAGTGAAGCTAGGGATTAGTCAAGGACTATCAGTTTAGAACTTTTTGTAACCGGGCCATCTCAAAGAAGTTCTAGTGGAATTTTCCTCCGTATCACAGAGGAAGAGAGGACGTACATGATTACACCACCTGGAACCTCTATAATTCTTGTTTATTTATTTCATGCATTTATTTACTTCATTACAGCTTTAATTATCTAGTTCTCGTGTTAAAACTAGGTCATCAGACTGTTTGTTATAATAAGGCTAGTTCTATCCGCTGCCAGTTAACTAGACTAAGAATAAGTTAGTATTGACTTATACTCAGTTAAGTTAGCTAAACTCCACACAAGTTAAGGGACAGGAACAGAACTGAACTGGTCGTCAGTTTAAGTTTCGGAGAAACTGAGTTCCTGGGGTACTTTTAGTTTTGGGAAAGTTTTTGGTGACAAGTTTATTCACCCCCTCCTCTAAAATTGTGTTAGACTTTCCAAGGGACCAACAACTTCTTTAACACATCACGAGGGAGAACAACGTTCAACATGTGCACGTGAATGCATACCATGAGAGCAAGAATGAGGGAACAAGATATTTGTAACACAATTACACAGTCTAGGTCATAAATTTACCTCAAATAAGTTTGATGCAACAAGAGGGCCAATCCACTGTGCTTCCTTTTGCTTTGGAGAAAGTGTTGAATTCTTCGGTACGTCGAGACAAGACAATGTCCTCAATGACTTCTCTCGTATGTTTTCCCTTGCCCTTATCCCCTGTATTTGAATTTTGACAATTCATCGCCTCGTATGTTTCAGGTGCAGCTTGATTTTTCATTGAGGGTTCAGAAATACGCACATCTCTGTTTTGTTGTTGCAATGAAGCTATAGCAGCAACTTCTGCAGCCATTTGTTGATTTTTACTCCTTTTTTTTAGCATTCCGGGAGCTCTACATTGATGAAGAAGAAAAGAAAATCAATGATATGGATGCAACAAGAAACAAAAAAAAAATAAACAATAATAATGCAGAAATTCTTACCTCAGCATCTAACATTTTTTATCAATTTATTGACCACTACTATCAAATTATTGACGACTGCTTTTACTGGCTTCGTCAATCTGTTCAAAAACAAACAAGAAAGTATACTAGTTATCAACAGTATGAAACAATGGGTTTTCAACAATAATAGAGTTGGGTAACTAGGCAAATGTGAATGAAATAAGTGATATTCATGGTCAATTGAGGATTACTAAAACAAAGTAATAAGGATTACTTGAAAGTGTTGTTAAACAGACAAATCAGTGGCGCAAAAGATACACCTTTATCCTGGGATAGTAGATCCATTTTGTATCCATCTTTATATATAATATGCCTTCACATGTGATGTGTTTCCTTTACTTCACAAATAATTTTAAGGCAAAGATTTAGCATTCAAAAGACTGTCAAGCTAACTTTTTTGATATCCTAAAATTACATTCAAATTGAATTGAAGGTGTGAATGTGATCCACCTCAGAACAAGTAAGTAATAATGCTAAAAAAAATTCTCATCTTTTCAATCTCAATGGTGTTTTTGCAAAATTTCCAGAGCATCAAATCACATAATTATCAAAATCTAGCAAGTAGAATGAAATGCTACCCTTATTCTTCTGGTTATACCAAAGTTGTTCACTATTAGGCAATATTAGTAGTTCACTTTCATCAAACACAATTTCTTAGTTCACTAATGTGCATCTCTCTAGTCTCTACCCACACAGTTTTTACTGCTGCATGTAGAAAAATTGTATTCATAATAGCAATATGTTTCACAACAATCATCAAAACAGAGCAAAAGCTAGTACGAAAATAGAAAAAATGGAAAACAAAACACCAGTTATTCCTGGGGTGTGTGATGAAAGGTTTTTACGATAGTGAAAGAGTGAGGAAGATGTTGTTCCTTCCAGTAATTCATCATGTCGTAAAGTTATAAAAGTGCATCTTTCGTCTGACTTATTGAGTGAAAAAAGAAGCATAATAAAAACTGATCCCGTGAGGAAATATAGTTCAACTACCAGTTCAAAGAGTCTTGAACCTACAGAGGCAGAAACCTTTTGGTCTCATGATCAAAATCTCCAAGATGATGTTGATACGGATTCTAGTGGTCCACATACAAAAGAAAATTTTCATCTGGAAGAAGAAATATCATCTGTTCAGGGCAAATTGGCTGCAAAATCTGATGTAGATCCAACAGATAAGAGAAGTGTGATCCTTTGTTCTGGTTCAAGTTTGTGAATCGGCAATAAGGCGGATCGGTTGAAGCGTAAAACAGTCCTTGATTAAAAAGAAACCAAAGGCTTCACAAGTTTTTTGTGCTTTTCCTTCTAATAAGACTTCTAAAGAGTTGCTGCCTATAAGTGTTAACATAAGTAATGATGATTCCAAGAGATGCAATATGTCAGTATCAAAATCATTTGGATCTTCATCAACAGCTGGAGAACCGATGAATAGTTCTCATGATTATCAGTCTGCCAGAGAAACCGACAAATACAAAAATGACTTATCACAAACACCATTGCAAATTCTTATTTTAATTAACAACATTTAATGATTGGTCTTCAAGAAAGGGACCTTTTACTCTAGACAGATATCAACACAGGATCGGTTCCTCATGAAATCCGGATAGTGTTGAGACAGAAATACATCTCAAGATGAAGAAAAAAAGAAAAAGAACAACTTCCGGTTTGGAGAAGGAGGTAATCCACTTACATCTGGGAAAGTCTTTTTGAAAAATAAACAAGTATTGGATCTGAATGAGCGAGCCACGCACAATTCTTCATATGAATTTACGAAAGGAAGCTTTCCTATGCCAAAGGAAAGGGAGGTTTTTTACCAGATTCTGTCCAATTTTCAACTTCTTCCTCATGGGATCAGTCTTATTATGCTTCCATTTTCACTCAATAAGGACCAAAATGAATGAATGATTAAACAACGTCTAACCATTCTACATAGTGTATACAAATGAACCAACGTTTCATCCTTATAACTGATTTTGGATAATAACACTGACAAAAAAAAGGACAAAATTCAAATGCAGATTCAACGGCGGTTGGCGGATTCAAATCTGGGGATCAAGCTTGCGACACATGTCAACTCAACCCCAACCTATCAACATAGCCTAAGACCGGGTTCCTTAAACAAAGGTTAAAGAAGCCTTCAACAGAGTCTAAATTAAGCACAAACCTGACTGCAAAACAGACCCATAACTTGTTCTATTAAAACAGATTCAAACAGGTATTCATATTGACAAGACATAAGCACACCAGGTCTGATTACTTAGCTACAAGCATATCAAAGCATGATAGATTAGAACAAGCAACTGACAGACTGCTACTCAACAATACCTGATCATTTTACTAAGACTAGATAGGATGCTACGTAAACACCGAACCTGAACCGAGTAAAAACTCAGACATCCTAATATTCAATTGTGTGTAGTGCTTAGACTATCTTCCCAAGAAGCTCCTGTCATCATGAACACCTTAAATAATCGCATCAAAGAAGGATACTTACAAGAGATGCACAATCAGGATCAGACAAGTTGATGGTAAGGTTCCTTATCAATGATATAACCTGAAAACACAAAGAAACGCAGTCTTTGTCATTAAACACTAATCCGGTATTGAAAACAATCAAATAAAAAGTATGTCTTGTGAAGGCAAATTACCGAATACTTATTTTCATGTTTAGATAGAAACGAAATAGAAAAGAGCTTGAATTAAACCAATCGACTTAAAGAGTTATCTACTGAAAAGTGCTTGAATTGAACGATCACTTTATTTCTTTTGCACACTGTTAACGATGATTTTTATGGTTTTTATCGCTTTATTCCGTAACAACATTCTTCGTATTTTATTACTTTTTATAGAAAAGTAGGAGTTTAATTGAAATATTGAGATAATGAAGTTCGAAATGTTTAAAAGTGCAAAATCGAGTTGTTTATGTGGTTTTTATGTGTTTATGTACGATTCTACATTTTGCATGTGTTTACCATCTTGAAGGTATGCCTGCATGTCTGAGAAGGAGCTAAAACGATGTTCTGATGAAGGGTAGATGAAAGGATTAAGGTGCAAGTCGACTTGGGATTAAAGACTCAACTTAAACTTGAAGGCAAGCAAAGCTGAACAGGCGCCCACTCTGTTGAACTGGCGTCCAGGGAAAGCAACTAGATTCAGGAAGTTTAGAAATCTGCATGAACTGGCGTTTGCTCTCCGTCTTCATGGACGGGCGTTCGAAATCATGAACGGGCATCCAAGTGAAGCTTTTTGATTCAGAGTTTTCAGAATTTTGTCAGACGAGCGTTCAGATTTATATAGGACGGACGTCCAAGAAGACTCGGCCCGACTCGATGAATTTTGTGAAGGCTGGACGGGCGTCCAGCCCTTTGAACGTGCGTCCGGACGCCGACTTCAGCATAGCCGACTTAAAATCCTATATAAAGTAGCGTATTTTAAACCCTAATTCATACCACATCATACGCATCAGAGAGCAGCCTCAAAAACCCAAGGGGCAGCCGCACCACATAACACAAACATGAGTCTTTTTCCTTCAATCGTTTCTTGGAGATCAAAGATGATTGAGGGCTAAGCAGTTCGCAGTAGGACAACGGGATGAAGCCAGTACAACATCACCTCAACCAAGAGATTTTCAATTAGCACTTGTTTAGTGAGTTTGAATTTTAATTTCTTTATCAATTGAATTGTTTTGAATGTTTGTTTCGTTAGATTGAGAAATTGATGAAACGTTTATTTGTTTTTGAATTTCATGAGAATTAGATTCATATAGAACCCTTCTTTTGATGCAATTAATAATAATTCAAGAGATTGTTTATTGTTAATTGGGTAGGAGATTTGGAGACGAACTCATGATCATGTTCTTCCAATGTTATTTTTGTTTTTCTTGAGAAAGAAAACGAAATCCAAATAAATTTGATTAAAGAAATTAGATCGAATTTAGGTTAGATCATACCAAGAAATTTGGATTCAACTCATAACTTGGTTGGGTGGTGGTTGTTTGGTGGATCTTTGTTGCCCTACTGTTCTTTTAAATCTTTAAGAAAGTTCGTATCTTTGCATATCGATTTAGATTTTAAATTCATTAGTTTAGTCTCATTTAATTTGAGTTGTTTCAATTTTTATCATCTTCATTGTTGTTTTGATTTCTTCTATTTGATTAGTTTAATAGAATTTATTTAGGATTATAGAATTTGTAGGAACCTTAGTAAGTTAATTAGATTTTTCGTGACAATTCACCGGTACTTTAGCTGTGCTTTAGTTTCTGACCACATTCGATTCCCTTGGACGACCCGGTAATACCCACTACAACGTGCCTTGCACTTGGGGTGTTCCAGTAAAATTAGAAATTTAAAACTTACCGAACAAGTTTTTGGCGCCGTTGCCGGGGAATCGGTAACGGTTGTCGGATTCTTCGTAGGTGCAGTTTTCTGTATTGGTGAATTCTTTCTTTATTTTTATCATTAGGTGTTTGTTTTGCTATTATTCTTTCCCGTTTTTCCTGCTGTTTTCTGTGTTCCTGCTTTCATTTTTCTTCTTCCAAACGGGCGTCTTGAATAGTGGACGCCCGTCTACTCTAAAAGTTTCTTCTCTGAACCGTTTCCAGCCTACCAGACGAGTGTCTGGCTTGCCAAACGCCCGTCCGGATCTTTCTTCAAGCAGACGCCCGTCCAAGCCTCTGGACGCCCGTCTGTCCTCTCTCTTGTCCCATTTTATTTTCTTTTATTCTATTCTATTCTTTTCTTTTCTTTTTGATAACGGTCATTTTGTGCCCGTTATTCTATGACCTTTATCCCCGATTCTAGTTTAAAGGAGCTATAATAGAGTAATAATAAGTCGTAATACGCTTAATTTGCATATGCCGAGAGTTACGATTCATTATTATGTATTAAGAGGTTTTATTATATTATTTGATATTACAGACTGTACTTCATGTTATATTTGTAGTAACTCATTTGGGAGCACAAGGATGGACTTCGGAGAAGCTTTGATGGATCACGACGAGTTAAGAAAGCCCAAGACATAGAAGAGGAAGAAAGCCCTGTGTGCATGTAAGGCTCGGTCGACCGAGCCTATGCATTCGGTCGACCGAGTGGGCCCGTAGTCCGAAGAAGTTCGGTACATTATTTGAGGCGGTTAGGGTTCGTAGTGTCGGCATTTAAGTCGGTTTTCTATGTCGGCCGAGGCTCTATATAAACACAAGTCCTTTGTATTTTTTATTATGCATTCACCACTATTCATTCATAAGAACATATAAGCAAAATCAAAGGCTTGTGGAGGTTGCTAGGGTTGCAAACATGTAAGCCCTAGTTTATTTTCTCGTTTTCTTTTTAGTAATCAATTTCCCAATTATGCTTTGATTGTTTGAGTAGGTATTCATATCTAGATGATGTAGATCTAGGATATGACGTTAGGGCAGCGGTGATACCTTGTCTATAAGGATCCCAAACCCTACGTCCTCTACCTAATATCTACGGATGAATCTGTGTGTTTAATTTACGTGTATTTAGATTAGTTTATATGATGTCCTGATAATTCGCTATACAATCCGATTCGTATATGAAACGCTGAGAAATATGTTCGGGGATGTAAATCTGGAGAGTTAGACTCTCGGGTGACCGAGAGGTGTCACTCGGTCGACCGAGAGAACCTATTCGGTCGACCGAGAGTTAGCAAACCTGTTTTCATCCGTTAATCGATCACGTCTTTATGATTAGGTTAGCTTAATTGAATCGTTATCTCGTAGGTATGGCTATGGCTACGTCACTCGCTTAATTTAATTAAAACGTGTGAAAAGGAAATACCAATATAAGACTCTTAGGTAGGCTTAGGAATTGATCTTCGGACGTTCAGCGTTATCTAGGTAGGTTTATATTAGGGAATTGCGCGCACCTTGTTACACGTAGATTGTAAACTAGCATGAGACTATAACTTGGTAAGTGTTAGTTGGACGAGGGTTTGAGTGATCGTCTAGGAAGTACGCCTAACCAAAGGAATGTTGCCCAGACGAGGTGTACGGTTAATATCGGCATCCTTAGAGTAGTAAGCGTGTGAGTTATATGAGATGGAGGCACCAAAAGGCGAAGTCACGTAACAATACCACAGTGATATAGTGACCTACCGGTGCTACATCAAGTTGTAGAGGATGACTCCCGTAGCCAATATAAAGAGATATGAACGGATTAATAGTAGATGAGTTTTGTTGTCATATAAATTATCTAGATCCAAATAATTACGGTTATGATTGGGCGATTGATTACGTTATGTGTTTACATGTTGTTTATATGTTTGAGTGTGTCTTTCTTTCCTCGTACTTTATGTTGGTCATAGACCGTATGTGTTCAACGAAGTAATTAGTTGACTATTTAAGTAGGATCCACAAATTGATTCTCGTGGGATCGACCTCGACTCTATCTAGCTATACTGCGATTGAACCTAGTTCACTTGCTAGTGGTTATTTAGGCATCGAGTTAGTAATTTAACTTGACCTTCCATCAAGTTTTTGGCGCCGTTTCCGGGGAATCAATGGTCCAGTTGCTTAAATAATCTACTTGATTATTTCGTTTTTGTTTCTGTTTTCTTTTGCAAGTCAGTAAAATAAAAAATAAAAAAATATATATATATAAATACTTAAAAAATAAATATATAATAATAATATTAAACAAATAAATAAATAAAAGAAAAAGTTATATATGTGTTCTGTATGTTCGGTCGACCGAACGATGTCACTCGGTCGACCGAACCCTTAATTGTTCTAAATTATCCGACAACGATCGTTTCCCCTCTCGTTTCTATTTTTCCCCCCGTCGTAGGTTGTAAGCCTAGCGAGCGCACGAGTAATCGTACCGATCGCTAGTTTATTGACCGTTTGTTGTTTTTCAAATATTGCGATAATTGGACGGAAATCACTCACATAACTCGCTCAAGATCAAGCAAAATGTCATCAAACGATTTTACCAAAGACCAAGAAGAAGTCAAGGTTTTACGAACAAAAACTACACCAAGGAAGCCGCTAACACCGAAGCTCATGGAAAGGATAGAAAAGATGAAAGTGAAAATCCGAGAGGCGAGGAAATCAAGAGAGGCTAAAGAAGCCTATTGGCAAAAAGGTATGTCTATTTTGAATCCAGAGGAAATCTCTTCGGATTCTGATTCAGCTTTAGATTATGATGATTACATGTCCGAGATAGAATCTGAGTCAGAGGGTAGCACAGCTATGAAGAGCCCTGTTGTCATCTGTTCTAGAGATGAAACATTGATTAAAGACGAGTCTCGACTGATGCCAAAGTTAGCGAGACCCAGAGCTTTTATGGTTGGAGTAACCCTAGAACAAACCCATCTAGGTTTAGCCTTGATTGATTCCGGTTCAAGCCTTAATATCTTTCCTAAAAGCCTTTGTGATAGGAATGTCATTTTAACACCCACTAACACCCCGCTCCAAGTTAGATTAGCGGATGGAACTAGGACAATCATGACTGGGAGACTGAACAACATGATTATTGGTGTGGGGCAATTACGGTTTAAGATAGACATAGTGGTAATGGAAATCGAGGAACATCCTGAATGCCCAATCATTTTGGGTAGATCGTTTATCAACACCGCTAGAGCCTTCATGCGGATGACCAGACATGAGATAGTATTGTTTGACGCTAAAGGTTCTGAGTGTTATGGGATAACAAATCCGAATTTCCCTGTACCGGCAAGTGTGAATGTGTTACAAGTAGTTGGTTCGGAAAAGCTTGATGCCACTCAAGGTCTAGGAAAGGATGCTGATGATAATGTCGATGATAAAGATGAGAGGGAAGTCCTTACCATTCTAAGTCGGAATAGGTCGGTTTCGCCCGCACCGCCCCCGACCAATATTGAAGCCGTAGACCTACCTAAGGATAGGAGGACCAGAGCGAAGAAACGAACTAGAGAGTTCGTAACAAAAGCTCGTCGAAATCAGAGACAAATCCAAAAGTAGGCGCTTGTCTGGATGGTCAATTCGACTGTCTTTTCATTGGACTGAAACCCAAGGGAAGGGCACTCGTAGAAAAGGACGGTCAAACTTTTTTGGTGAAAGCTGGCCGGGTGAAAGCCTGGCAAGTCAAGGGCAGTGTTTTGAGTGATATTTTTGGAAGTCGAGCTACCGACTTAAACTGTAGAACTATTTCTATCCTTTGTTATTTTTATTTTTATTTTTTTTTTTAAAAATAAAAGTAGCATGAAACGATAAGAAGTTTTTTTTTTTCCTATTTTGCCATGTTCCGACGACTGTTGAGTTAAGGATGTGCAAAATAATTTTTTTTATTCGACTCGTTTTTATGTGAAGTGAAGTGTAGCAATTGAATCTTTGTAAAAAATTGTTGATTAAGGAAATGATAATGCGTTATTTTACAAATGCTTAGACCAGATTGTTTGATTTATGATAAAAATAAGGTTGCTTTTATGTTTGAGACGGCCTATTGGTTAGAAAATTTTTTGCGGTGAGAGTGAAATAATACATTTTGGCACTGTTATATATTGTAGTTATTTTACGGCATGTGTCAAATTTATTAAAATGGTCAACACCATTAATTTCTACACATCCCCACTCACCTTTCCCTCTTCCCAACCTTTCACCTTTTTCTCTTCCCAACCTCTTTATTATCCTAATTCAAATTTTCAAATTCCACCTTCCCACCTCATCAATCCCCAACAACTTTTCTACACCAATCACATTCCATTTCTTCAAACTCCATTTTTCTATTTAACCCACCATCCTCTCTTTCATTTTCCTCATTCCTATTCCACAATTCCTTCATCCCAAAATCTCCATCCACCTTGTTTTCTCAAACCCCTGTAGAAATCAAATGGAAATGTTCTGAAAATCTTCATCCATTTCACCATTTTCACTCACCTTGAAAAGCCTATCGAAATTTTTTCTGATCAATTGATTCAAGTCACGGGAAGGGTAGAGAACCGGAGGCTGTTTCGTCGATTCTCCACACTCGGTCAACCGAGTGATTGCTCTCGGTCGACCGAGAGTCGGGCCGCCCCTTTCGTCGCTCGCCGCGCCGTTTATCCGTCGGGATGCCACCAAGAAGACGCGAGCCGCTCAATTTGTGGTCGTGGAAGGCGATATTCCAATGATCAACGGGGTACCACAATTCGCGAGTCGGGAGGTATATTCTTCGTTTACTAATCATTTCGTTAATGCCCCCGTACATCGAGCTCGAGGTCTAGATTTGGAAAATTGTGGAGACGAGCTTCTAGAATTGGTGGAACGCTATCAATGGCGTGATGTCGTAGCACCCCCTGGCCGAGTCAACGTCAACTGGGTAAGAGAATTTTATGCTTATTTACGCGTACACCCCGACACCAATATCGTACATATTCGTGGCCGACCAATTGTAATTTCTCCGGGTTCGATTAATGCTTATTTTGGGGTGGATGTCTCGGAGGACGGGCCAGAGTATATGGCTACGTTTGATGGGTCCGATGCTTGGTTGGAGGAAGTTGGAGCCTATTTGGGAATAGAATGGACAGTAGGGGAGGTTGCCCGCACATTTGCGGAAACAGACTTTAGGAGATGGGAGGATAAGTGCCTTAATCGGCTTATTCGTTCCAATATCTTCCCGGCTAAGCATGTATCTACGGTTTACTATACTCATGCCACTCGCTCTATTGGTTGTACATGGGATGGCCTCGTGAATGTGGGAGCATTGATACGCAAGGAGATGACAGACGATGCTCTCAAGCCTCGGCATACCTTACCTTTTGGTTCACTAATCACTACATTACGTGAGGGAGCCGAGTGCCCGGTGTTAGGCGGCGATTCCTATGTGGAGCCAATGCCTATCCTATCTTTGAGTTCTGTCCCACCGCCTGTCGTTCACGGCCACGACCAAGAAGGGGAACCCGAGGATGATGCTAACGAAGCCGGCCCGAACAATTTGCAACTAGCACCATTCAATCCAGGATGGGATTAAGTATTTTAATTTGAGTGTTTGCATTTCCTATAATTAACGTGTTTTTATTTTGATTCCATTCTACTAGTATGTCGTGTTATATAGAGCAAGTTTCTCTGTTGAACTCATGTAATGTTTTGGACTTGTTGAAATGTATTGAAATGTAATCATTAATTAATGGACTTAAAAATGTTTAAGGAATTTGTTATCCCTTTTACGGTCCCTTTTCTGATTATTACTGTTTGGACTAATCCTGCAACGAGTTGCGAGCTTTGTTTAAGATCTGTGTTGCAGTGATTATGCTTCTGTCCTGCTATGGAGCCAATTCCTATGCCTGATGAACTTTGCCGGTTTCCTAAGACTTGTTCAAACTTCCACGCTTATCCAGAGCTAAGTTCCTTTTTTGAGTTTGTTCTTTCGTTTTTTTTATATACATTGAGGACAATGCATTGTTTAAGTGGGGGGTACAAGTCACTTAGCTCAAATGAGTAATTCCATATGTTCCCAGATATCAAATAGTAAATAAAATGAAAAAAAAATTTTAAAATTTAAACTTAGAATCACATTTACTTTTGTGAAGTCCTGATAACTATATCGGAATAACCCATATTTCATGAGTACGTGATCACTTTATACTTCTGCGATTTATTGATTAGTAAACTTAATGATATTCATATTGTCCGTTGCGAGTAGTTGTTTATTATTCAATTATTCAATACCTGAATCGAGTTGTACTACGCTTGTTATAAAAGGTAAAAATTATAATGTGTACATTGCATAGATAATTGATTATGCTTACCTAGTGTCAAATTTATCGTCTGATGTGTTCCTAAAAATTCTAGCCACAAAAGCCGAGTAATAAGCTTGAGACGTACTGTGTTTGACAATGTTAAAACACCGGGCTTGTAGTAAGTTACCAAAGTAGCCTCGCGCTTGTGGTAATATTCGATGCTAATATTTGATCTAAGATAGAGGGATGCTCTAAAAAGTTTTCCTTCTTGAGATTGATAGTATCTGAAAAATATGAAGATATGAAAAGAATATTCAACTCTTGAAGAGGCTTTGAGTAGTACTCGGTCTCCAAGTCCAAAAACCCTATAGATACGCTCTTGCTTATTATTCTAGTGCTTGAAAAATTAAAAGGCTTAAGAAGTGGGAATACTGAAGTTGGTAGGTTAAGACTACGAAGTTTGCATAAGCTCTAATCTTGCTACGAATGTTTAAAACTCAATGCACATGCACACAACACATCGATTCATGATGGATAGTGGATAATGGATATCTGATGAGCATAGAGGATATGAGTTGATTCGAGTTTCTTGTGTCAGTATACTGTGACCACTGGAAAGTAGTTTATGGGGAATAACTTATTGATATTTTGATCGGGACGATCAAAGGCTAAGTGGGGGGTAGTTGATAACGGTCATTTTGTGCCCGTTATTCTATGACCTTTATCCCCGATTCTAGTTTAAAGGAGCTATAATAGAGTAATAATAAGTCGTAATACGCTTAATTTGCATATGCCGAGAGTTACGATTCATTATTATGTATTAAGAGGTTTTATTATATTATTTGATATTACAGACTGTACTTCATGTTATATTTGTAGTAACTCATTTGGGAGCACAAGGATGGACTTCGGAGAAGCTTTGATGGATCACAGACGAGTTAAGAAAGCCCAAGACATAGAAGAGGAAGAAAGCCCAGGAGCATGTAAGGCTCGGTCGACCGAGCCTATGCATTCGGTCGACCGAGTGGGCCTGTAGTCCAGAAGAAGTTCGGTACATTATTTGAGGCGGTTAGGGTTCGTAGTGTCGGCATTTAAGTCGGTTTTCTATGTCGGCTGAGGCTCTATATAAACACAAGTCCTTTGTATTTTTTATTATGCATTCACCACTATTCATTCATAAGAACATATAAGCAAAATCAGGCTTGTGGAGGTTGCTAGGGTTGCAAACATGTAAGCCCTAGTTTATTTTCTCGTTTTCTTTTTAGTAATCAATTTCCCAATTATGCTTTGATTGTTTGAGTAGGTATTCATATCTAGATGATGTAGATCTAGGATATGACGTTAGGACGGTGATACCTTGTCTATAAGGATCCCAAACCCTACGTCCTCTACCTAATATCTACGGATGAATCCGTGTGTTTAATTTACGTGTATTTAGATTAGTTTATATGATGTCCCGATAATTCGCTATACAATCCGATTCGTATATGAAACGCCGAGAAATATGTTCGGGGATGTAAATGCGGAGAGTTAGACTCTCGGGTGACCGAGAGGTGTCACTCGGTCGACCGAGAGAACCTATTCGGTCGACCGAGAGTTAGCAAACTCCGTTTTCATCCGTTAATCACTCACGTCTTTATGATTAGGTTAGCTTAATTGAATCGTTATCTCGTAGGTATGGCTATGGCTACGTCACTCGCTTAATTTAATTAAAACGTGTGAAAAGGAAATACCAATATAAGACTCTTAGGTAGGCTTAGGAATTGATCTTCGGACGTTCAGCATTATCTAGGTAGGTTTATATTAGGGAATTGCGCGCACCTTGTTACACGTAGATCGTAAACTAGCATGAGACTATAACTTGGTAAGTGTTAGTTGGACGAGGGTTTGAGTGATCGTCTAGGAAGTACGCCTAACCAAAGGAATGTTGCCCAGACGAGGTGTACGGTTAATATCGGCATCCTTAGAGTAGTAAGCGTGTGAGTTATATGAGATGGAGGCACCAAAAGGCGAAGTCACGTAACAATACCACAGTGATATAGTGACCTACCGGTGCTACATCAAGTTGTAGAGGATGACTCCCGTAGCCAATATAAAGAGATATGAACGGATTAGTAGTAGATGAGTTTTGTTGTCATATAAATTATCTAGATCCAAATAATTACGGTTATGATTGGGCAGTTGATTACGTTATGTGTTTACATGTTGTTTATATGTTTGAGTGTGTCTTTCATTCCTCGTACTTTATGTTGGTCATAGACCGTATGTGTTCAACGAAGTAATTAGTTGACTATTTAAGTAGGATCCACAAATTGATTCTCTGTGGGATAGACCTCGACTCTATCTAGCTATACTGCGATTGAACCTAGTTCACTTGCTAGTGGTTATTTAGGCATCGAGTTAGTAATTTAACTTGACCTTCCATCACTTTTTCATAACCTTTGGTTAAAAGGTCAAATCTCTCGTCAACCTGACCTATTGTCAGTGTTGACTTTTCTGTTTGCTCCCCTGGTTTATGCAAACCAGGAGCAAAAAGGGTCCTTTGTTATACTACTCTGAACCCGAGAGGGATATTGTCAAAAGACGATTATTTCAAAATCCTGACAATATGAGCGAAGAAGTATCTAGCAATCACGACCCGGACAACCAAGGGATTAATAACAATAACCAAAATCCCTTGGGTATGGATCCGCAAGCTCAATTAAATTTGCTTCTAATGCAAATGCTCCAGAACCGACAAAATCAGCAAGCCTGGATGAACCAGCAATTTCAACAACAACAACAACCTCAGGCAGCTGTTCAACAGCAACAGCCCCAAGCAGCTGTTGCGCATCAACAAGTTAATCAGAATGTCCAACAGCAGCAGCCCCAGGCAGTTGTTGTACAGTAAGACCCTTACGCACCTTATCTTGATCAGGATTTCTTGGAAGGGCATAGACCAATTCGGCCTCCGGAGATGGGAGGAATGAATTTCGATCTAAAGAATGGAGTAGTCGGATTGGTTTAGAATAGTTCATTCCATGGTACTGCTCAAGAAGATCCGCATGACTTCTTGTCAACATTTGTGCAAATCTGTGAAGCAGGTCATTACCCTGGTGTTCCTTCCGAGGTTGTTAAACTGAAACTTTTCCCATTCGCCTTAAAAGGTGAGGCAAATCGATGGTTCAAGTCTTTACCTCACCACTCTCTTCACACTTGGGCTGATGTCAAAAGAGCCTTTGCTCTAAAATTTGTTTCACCTGGGACGATCATGGATCGGAAACGAGATATCGCCACGTTTGAGCAATTAGAAGATGAAAGTGTGGGAAAGGCCTGGGAAAGGTTAAATTTGTTAATGAGGAAATGCAACCATGGATATAATCGTCATGAGCTTTTAGAACTATTCTATCGGGGTGTCTCTCAACCTAATAGAGATTACCTGATTCTACTGCTCATGGATCTTTTCTGGGAGGAGGGGACGATGCTGCCTATAGAGTAGCAGAGACCATTGCAAAGAATAACATGTGGTCAACTTCAAGGAAGACCCATGTTAATGAGGACAAGAAGAAATCTGCTGCAAGCAATGCTGAAACAAAGATGTTAGTTGCTCAAGTGGAGATGTTAAACAAGCAACTAGCTAATTTACAAATGCAGCAGCAGATAGGGCCAGCGGATATAAATTTCCTTAGAATGCAGGCAGACAATGAGATGGGAGAAGAAGTGAACTTAATGGAAAACCAGAATCAAAATTTTCGAAATTTTAATCAAAACGGTGCACAAACAGGATCACTTCCTGGGAATGCAAATCAATCCTTCAATTCGAACTTTCAAAGAACCCAAAGTGGATGGAATCAAAATCAAAACCAACAACCCACTTATGTTTCTCAAAAGAAGTTTGATGATTTAGTTGACATGGTGAAAAGTCTGGCCACCAGTGTCAAAACCATTGAAAGACAAGCTGGTCAGATGGCGGACCAACAAGCGAGTCGACCTCACGGTAAACTTCCGAGCTACACTAAAAGAAATCCGAAAGGGGATGTCAATGCTTGCACTGACATTACCACTCAATGGAGCTATGAAGATGAGGAAGTGAATGAAGTTTCCCTGTGGAGTGGAAAGAAAGTTGGAGCCGAGAAGGGCTCGGGAAACGAGTAACCCCTCCTGACGCCATACGTTCAGGAGGGGGAAATCAGAATTCAAAACTCGAAGAAAGCGAAAGTGAGGAAGAGATGAATGACGAGGGTTCTTCGGAGGATGAAATCAATTCTGATGCAGCTGTGAGGAAGGGTCAGGTGGCTGAACCCCTGACGAAAAAGAAGAATGAAAAATTTGTTAGGTGGAAGGATAAGGAAGATGAAGCTATAAAGAATCAAACTGTGAATAATGATACTCTGAGCAAAGAAAGGAAAAATCTTCCTTATCCGCCAAGGAAAAGAGAAAGTGTCCTTGGTAATGACAAACAATATGAGGGAGTTAGAAAAATACTTAGAGACACAAAAGTAAGTATACCTCTGGCAGAGGTTCTGACTGAAATGCCTAAGTGCTCTAAGTATATCAAAGAAGCCTGTGCGAGCAAGAGGAAGCTCAAGGGGATGGCAGATGAGATTTTGAAAGAAGAATGTTCAATGGTTTCACCGAAAATTCCAACAAAGCGAGGCGACCCTGGACGACTTTCAATCTCCTGTGAGATTGAAGGTTGCATGTTCCATAATGTCTTATGCGACTCAGGGGCCTCTGTAAACGTGATGCCATTAAACATTTGTAAAAATCTCGGTTTAGATAAAAGGATGAGGGAACGCCCCATTTCTCTTCAAATGGTGGACCGATCTAGCCGAACAGCAGCCGGTTGTGTCAGCAATGTTCTAGTCTATGTTAAACACTTGGTTTTTCCAACCGACTGGGTTATTTTGGACTCTCCACCTGACAAAGAAATGCCCTTAATTCTAGGCCGATCCTTTTTAGATGCTTCTGCCGCCCTTATTGATTTTTATAAGGGTCAGGTCACAATGAGATTCGATGATACATCTATCACCTTCACATGGGGGACAAGCGCTGAGGATACCCGAGTGGAAGAGATTTCGTTCATCGAAGCAATTTATGAAGATGAAGAAGATGACCACCCTGAATCTGAAAAAGAGCCATTGGAGATAGGTGCTCTTGATGCTATGAATCATCACGAAAGAGAGGACTGTGAGCCATTGTTTGGTTCATCGCAGGCCGTAGTCACTGACAAGTTATCTCCACAAATTGCTTACACTGAGCCTGCTGGTGAACAGAAGACATGGAACTTCACAGCTTTGAACGATGATGACTTCAAAGAGCTGTATCAGGCAGACTTTGATCCTGTAGAAGAAGAAGTCCTGATGGGTAGTTGGGACAAAGTCGATTTTTGGAGAGAGACTACCCACTGGGAACTCGACGATTGGGAAAAGCTAGCTGTTGAGCTAGAAGAAGAAGAGTTAAGAAGGATGATTGATCATGAAAAAGAGAAAGCAGGTGTTGACAGAAAAATCGGTATGGATGATTTAATCGATTACCTTTCTGGGGTTACACCTCGGGAAGATGAGTTGTTTTTCAGTCAACCCCTTCAAGCTCATTTGACCACTAAGGAAAAAGGTGGTCCTCTCAACTCTAGTATTGAGACACCACCCACTGATTTGGAGCTTAAACCTCTTCCTAAACACCTTAAGTATATTTTTCATAAGAACGATGATAAACTGCCTTTAATCATCTCTTCTAAACTCGAGGCCGAGCAAGAAGCACTACTGAAAAAAGTTCTTGTGAAAAACATCCTTGCATTTGGATGGCAAGTGGGTGATATCCGAGGTATCAGCCCCGACGTTTGCATGCATAAAATCCGAACGGAGGAAGGAGCGAAAAAGGTTAGACAACCTCAGCGAAGGCTGAATCCGCACATGCAGGAGGTTGTCAAGAAGGAGATAATCAAGTGGCTAGATATGGGTATTATCTATGCCATCGCCGATAGTGAGTGGGTCAGTCCTACTCAAGTTGTGCCAAAGAAGGGAGGCATTACTGTGGAAAAGAATGAAAAAGGGGAGGAAGTTGCCTTACACCTTGTGACTGGCTATAGAGTTTGCATTGATTATCGTAGGTTAAATGAAGTCACCGCTAAGGATCATTTCCCCCTACCCTTCATTGACCAACTTCTAGAAAGACTGAGCGGTCATAAATTTATTGTTTCCTCGATGGATATTTGGCTATTTCCAGATAGCCATCGACCCTAATGACCAGGAAAAGACAACTTTTACCTGTCCATCAGGCACTTTTGCGTTCCGCAGAATGCCTTTCGGTTTGTGTAATGCACCAGCTACATTTCAACGATGTATGCTGGCTATTTTTGATGGACTAGTAGAGAAGTGTATGGAAGTCTTCATGGATGACTTCTCAGTCTATGGCGACAGTTTTGATGAGATTTTGGAAAACCTAGATATGATACTTCAACGATGCGTTGAGAAGAACCTAGTTCTAAATTGGGAGAAGTGCCATTTTCTAGTTGATGAGGGAATTGTCCTTGGACACAAGGTGTCCAGCAATGGAATTCAGGTGGATAAGGCTAAAGTAGAAGCCATTGAAAAGATGTCGTACCCTAAGACTGTGAAGGAGGTACGGGTTTTCTTGGTCATGTTGGTTTCTACAGGCGATTCATCCAAGACTTTTCTAAAATCGCCAAACCTTTATCTAACCTTCTTAAGGACGATGTGGACTTCTTGTTTGATGAGAAGTGTATTGAAGCATTTAAGTGTCTGAAGGATAATCTCATTAGCGCCCCTATCCTAATCGCACCTGACTGGACTAAGCCCTTTGAGTTGATGTGCGATGCTTCCAACTATGCAGTGGGAGCAGTTTTAGGACAGAGGATCGATAAGAAGTTCAGACCCATTTACTATGCAAGCCGCACTTTGAACCCGGCCCAATGCAATTACGCCACTACCGAGAAGGAATTCTTGGCAGTCATTTTTACTATTGACAAATTCAGAAGCTATCTTTTAGGGTCCAAAGTGGTGGTGTGGACTGACCATGCAGCCTTACGTTATCTTATGGATAAGACAGATGCGAAACCGAGATTACTCAGGTGGATTCTTATTCTACAAGAATTCTATCTGGAAATAAAGGATAAAAAAGGTAGCGATAACGTTGTGGCTGATCATTTATCTCGTTTAGTAATTGAAGAAAGCGGAAGTCCGAAGGAAATAGGGATAGATTTCCCTATAGAACAGTTGCTAAAGATGGAAACTGTTAGGCCTTGGTATGCTGATTACGTCAACTATCTAGCCAGTGGTCACTTAGAAGAAATGACGTATCAGGAGAAAAAGAAATTCTTTACAGACCTGAAGTATCTCGTTTGGGAGGATCCCTACCTGTTCAAAGTCTGTAAAGATGGGTTGCTGCTGTGTTCCGGAGCATGAACAATGGAGTATCTTGGAAGAGTGCCACAGTGGTCCCACTGGCGGTCACTACGGAGCACCTAAAACCGTTGCAAAAATCCTCCAAGCCGGTTTCTACTGGCCCACCCTTTTTAAGGATGCCGAAGCCTTTTGCAAAGGTTGCGACAGATGCCAAAGGATTGGGAGGCAGAGTAACAGAATGGACATGCCACTGAAGCCCATTCTTGAGAGCGAAGTCTTTGATGTATGGGGCATAGACTTTATGGGACCATTTCCATCATCATGCTCTAATAAATACATCCTTGTTTGCGTAGACTACGTATCCAAATGGGTGGAGGCAATTGCCACTCAGACCAATGATCATAAAGTCGTGAAGAAATTCTTGCAAAAGAATATCTTTACCAGGTTTGGCTGTCCCCGAGCGCTTATCAGCGATGAAGGCACTCACTTTTGCAACGCACCACTTAATAAAATTCTTGAAAGATATGGTGTCAAACATAAAATCGACCATACCATCCCCAAACAAGTGGTCAAGTCGAAGTCAGCAACCGGAGTATTAAAAGAATCCTGGAAAAGACAGTGAACTCGAATAGAACCAATTGGAGTCTAAAGTTGGATTACGCACTATGGGCCTACCGCACTGCTTATAAGACTCCCATGGGTACGTCTCCCTTTCAAATGGTATATGGAAAAGCTTGTCATTTACCAGTCGAGCTTGAACACAGAGCCTACTGGGCTATTAAATTTTTGAATTTCGATAGCCAACTCTGTGGGGAAAAGAGGCTTTTGCAATTGAACGAGCTCGACGAATTTAGACTCCAAGCTTACGAGAATTCCAGGATAAGCAAGGAGAGAACCAAAGCGCTTCACGATGCTAAAATAAAAAATCGGGAATTCAAAGTAGGTGATAGGGCTTTATTGTCTAATACCAGGTTACATTTGTTCCCTGGTAAGCTTAAATCCAGATGGTCTGGCCCCTTTGAAATCCTCGATGTCAATCCGAGTGGAGCAATTGAGTTGAAAGGGTATGGCGGTCAATCGTTCAAGGTAAATGGTCAAAGGCTGAAGAAGTACTTTGGGCAACCAAAAGAAAAGCCTGAGGTCATGTACTTTCAAAAGAGGATTGAAATGAATGAGTTGATGACGTGTGATGAGATTCCATCCGACTTCTTTGGTTCGGATGATGACATTTTTACCCCTACATGTGAAGACCCTTCTGACAGTACTCCTAAAGCAGTCAGTATGCCTAGGCCGAATCTGAGAAGAGGCAAGAAGAGGAAGAAAGTCAATGCTGTCTGGAAAGCTAAGTTCCATAACTTAATCGCGCATTTGACTTGTTGTTGTGGCCACACAGCTGTTCATCATGCACATTCTGATGACGAAGTGGCAGGAATTAAACCAAAGTGGCCCGACACGGGTTGACTTTGAGAACCATGTCAGGCTAATGACATAAAACAAGCGCTACTAGGAGGCAACCTAGCCTTTTTTTTTAGGTAGATTTTCTTTTTAGCCGTTTTGATGCATTGTAGTTTTTAGGAATAATACCTTGGTTACTTGTTGTAATGGTTATCCTTGGACTATTTGTTGAATGCTTTGTTTGCCTATTTCTGTGTGCCTACATGTTTACTCATATACCCCTTGTACCCCGAGATTATATGCTATGTCGAGTGTTGCAGATTCTGTTGAGCGGTTTTTGCCAGTTATCACTTTTAGTGTTGTCTGTTCATGATACGAGTTGCAGCGGTTCGTCCCCTGTTATGGCCTGACCACTGCCAACCTACAGCCCGACAATCATTTTGAAAACCAGCTAAGTATTCTTTTCTTTTATTTGCACATTCTGAGGACATAATGTGATTTAAGTGTGGGGGGGTGTCTACATCGGGAGTTGTCACGCTATATCTTCTGAAAAATGAGTAAATGTGAATTTCCTGAAAAATGTAAAAAAAAATTTTGAAATTGTGAATCACGAACATGTGATTGAAACAAAAAGGCTCGCTAGTTGTAGTTTCCTGACGATGATTGTCTGTGACTTCTGTGAGATAGTTATAGCATGTTTTTACTTCTACGAGATAGTATTCATTTCATATTCACGCAAGCCTTTGAAATTGAAGCGAAGTTTCTTTAAACTTTATCCATTCACGATCCTAGTGGTTTATCCTAGAGAGACTTGTGCTTAATAGTAACAGTAAACGTAACACCTAAATTCTGAACGTGTATTGTGAATATCTGAAGGTTTGAATGTGATAGGAGGGATATAAATTAAAGTTTGAATACTAATCTAAGATTTTACATATATGTATATGTCGGATGTAGCTGCCAATGATTTGAGTGCGGTAGGGCATTATCACGAAATGTCCTATTCCACTATGAGGTTTGAAAGCTCCCGACTACCTGATGATAGTAGTCCAGCTAGGGTGTTATCACGAAACATCCTATTGATGGGAATGAGGGCATATGCTATACATGTGGTATTAAGTGAACTTTAAAGAAAAATTAACAAATGGCAATGTGGAAAGTTAGTAAAGTTGGTTGAGAGCTTAGTTATCTTCTGACTATCCCCAGTATAAACTGAATGATATGCATTAGGGATTATCCTAATAAGTACACGGGAAGACTTTGTGTGAAACGGTTACTGCCTATACCTAGGAAAGTCATTAGGATTGTTTGAAAGGATTTTTGTGCGAAAAATATAGTGGAGATTGAAAAGGGCTTTTCACACACACACTGAATCTATCTCTATGTTGGTATTAATTGCTATCATTGTCGTATCTTTGGTTACGTGAGTCAAGAACCTATGTGGATTACATGTACAGTGAGCCGGTTTTGATTATTTTGTTCGGGACGAACAAAAAGCTAAGTGTGGGGGAGTTGTTAACGATGATTTTTATGGTTTTTATCGCTTTATTCCATAACAACTTTCTTCGTATTTTATTACTTTTTATAGAAAAGTAGGAGTTTAATTGAAATATTGAGATAATGAAGTTCGAAATGTTTAAAAGTGCAAAATCGAGTTGTTTATGTGGTTTTTATGTGTTTATGTACGATTCTACATTTTGCATGTGTTTACCATCTTGAAGGTATGCCTGCATGTCTGAGAAGGAGCTAAAACGATGTTCTGATGAAGGGTAGATGAAAGGATTAAGGTGCAAGTCGACTTGGGATTAAAGACTCAACTTAAACTTAAAGGCAAGCAAAGCTGAACGGGCGTCCACTCTGTTGAACTGGCGTCCAGGGAAAGCAACTAGATTCAGGAAGTTCAGAAATCTGCATGAACTGGCGTTTGCTCTCCGTCTTCATGGACGGGCGTTCAAAATCATGAACGGACATCCAAGTGAATCTTTTTGATTCAGAGTTTTCAGAATTTTGTCAGACGAGCGTTCAGATTTATATAGGACGGACGTCCAAGAAGACTCAGCCCGACTCGATGAATTTTGTGAAGGCTGGACGGGCGTCCAGCCCTTTGAATGTGCGTCCGGACGCCGACTTCAGCATAGCCGACTTAAAATCCTATATAAAGCAGCGTATTTTAAACCCTAATTCATACCACATCATACGCATTAGAGAGCAGCCTCAAAAACCCTAGGGGCAGCCGCACCATATAACACAAACATGAGTCTTTTTCCTTCAATCGTTTCTTGGAGATCAAAGATGATTGAGGACTAAGCAGTTCGCAGTAGGACAACGGGATGAAGCCAGTACAACATCACCTCAACCAAGAGATTTTCAATTAGCACTTGTTTAGTGAGTTTGAATTTTAATTTCTTTATCAATTGAATTGTTTTGAATGTTTGTTTCGTTAGATTGAGAAATTGATGAAACGTTTATTTGTTTTTGAATTTGATGAGAATTAGATTCATATAGAACCTTTATTTTGATGCAATTAATAATAATTCAAGAGATTGTTTATTGTTAATTGGGTAGGAGATTTGGAAACGAACTCATGATCATGTTCTTCCAATGTTATTTTTGTTTTGCTTGAGAAAGAAAACGAAATCCAAATAAATTTGATTAAAGAAATTAGATCGAATTTAGGTTAGATCATACCAAGAAATTTGGATTCAACTCATAACTTGGTTGGGTGGTGGTTGTTTGGTGGATCTTTGTTGCCCTACTGTTCTTTTAAATCTTGAAGAAAGTTCGTATCTTTGCATATCGATTTAGATTTTAAATTCATTAGTTTAGTCTCATTTAATTTGAGTTGTTTCAATTTTTATCATCTTCATTGTTGTTTTGATTTCTTCTATTTGATTAGTTTAATAGAATTTATTTAGGATTATAGAATTTGTAGGAACCTTAGTAAGTTAATTAGATTTTTCGTGACAATTCACCGGTACTTTAGCTGTGCTTTAGTTTCTGACCACATTCGATTCCCTTGGACGACCCGGTAATACCCAGTACAACGTGCCTTGCACTTGGGGTGTTCCGGTAAAATTAGAAATTTAAAACTTACCGAATGATGAGCTAAAATTTACCCCTCAAAAATACATTTATAAAAACTCGCAACTGTGGGTAAACCAACTCTCTAACTGGCAGAGTACCAGGTCGATTGTTAGGATAGCTACAGGAGTACGAGGTCGATCCCAAGAGAAATGTGGTTGTGAGTACCAAAGTGAACGTGTTTCTTAGTCTAGGCGATCAAAGTTTTAGGTGGAGTGTTTATACTAATGCGAAAAATAAATTTTAACTAACGAAATTAACTAGGTGATTAAAAAGCATAGCCGAGCCACGATCCAACAGGTTATCTCCCCACAGGAAAAACTTGATAAGGAGTGTGTTTTATCTGATTCAGTTCATATGACATTCACGGGTGTCAAAACCTCACAAAAACATAGTTTTAACGTGTCACTTAGGTTGCCAATCTAACGATTAAGGCTACGTTTTAGTGATTCTAATACATGTTTCATTCATCTCGTAAAGATAAGAATCTCACATAGGCACAGTCCTGACCTGTCAATCTGACAATCAAGACTATGATTAGTGATACTCATATCCCACATCTCACCGAAAAATACATTTATAAGCTCGATGTAACAATGAACAAGGTTGTCAATCTCATTCAAAGTTATTAAAATGATCAAAACAAGTTTTAAAACATGAATTTATCATACGAACGTTTGATTAAGCGCACACAACTCCCATCTCGTCTCCCGAGGGTTGATTTCACCCGTTTTCACATAATTCGGCTATGAAATTTTTTTAACTATCCATATAAACAGATTCTGTCAACATGTCATGGATTAAAACGGCGGGAAATTTTACATAATAGCCTTCTGTCAATATGGCAGAATTCTATTAAAACCAAATTAAAACCGAAATCCAATCATTTGCCAGATTCTCATATATATGGATACAACTATAGATACTTATATATATAGATCTAGATATGTATATAACTAGAATGAAAGAAACAAGCAAGAACGAGAAGGAAAAAGATAGATGCAAAGCTAAATTTAGATATATATATATATAACAACAACGAAAGAAGACAAGAACGAACTTACTATTATAACGGTGATATCTTCGATTACAACGACTTCATCAACACCGAGCTTCCGATAATTTCCCGAGCATTACAACGATACTAATATTACTAAATTTATTTCGGCATAAGGCCTTATATACAACCTAAAAAACTAAAGAAAATAAGAAGGAGGATATATATATATATATATATATATATATATATATATATATATATATATATATATATATATATATACTATGTATATATATAATGGTGCATCCGTTCGCTCGCTGTATGCTCCTATATATAGGAAAAAGTTGTTGGGCCGGACCGGGCCGGGTGTTAGGCCGGACCAGGCCGGCCTCATCATTGCATGCAGCCCCCCTTTGATCATCTAATTACGGATATAAATTAATTATATATTTTGGAATAAAATTCTAAAATTCATATCTTGAGTTCTGAATCTCCAAATGACATGATTCAAGAGGCATTGGAAAGCTCGTTGAAAAATCTACAACTTTCCTGAAGGACTCTTCTTCAGAAAATGTCTTTTTGATTGGCCATTCGCTCGTCGAAGATATTTCTCGATTTCCACTAAATCGAATCGATTAGCCACATGACCACTTGACTTAATGATACTTAAGTTGTAGAAGTCCGATTGACATGATTCAAAATGCGTTGGAAAGCTCTTTCAAAGATCTACAACTTTCATTAAGGACACTTCTTCAGAAAATGCCGTTTTGATGAGCCATTTGTTCGTCGAAGATATAATTCGTTAGTGGTACTACGAACCACTGATCCACTTGACCTTTTAAGCTTGTGGCACACTCTTATATCCCTAAAAACATCTCTTTTAGGCCTCAAAATGTGTCGTCACTCGGGATCTTGGTCAACCTATACTTCTGTAATAAACCACCAAAATACCAAACGTAAATCCGACACGACATTCCGATTACTAAACCGGTACAAAAAACTAGTAAAAACTTATAAAAACACAATATTTTACAAAATAGTCACGACTTATATATTTTTATGAAATCTAGGAATTAATGACTTTAATTGATATGAAAATGCTCAAAATGGTATCAGAAACGGGGTAAAAAGTTATGAAAATAACTATGAATTTTTCCGTCATCACAACCCCCCACTTAGCTTTTGGTCGTCCTCGAGCAAAACAAGCGATAAAATAAAATAAATGAGGAAAAATTCATGAAGAGATAAGATATAAAGGACCACCAGATGATGCAACCAATCGAATCATAACCACACGTTAATCTCAATATAAATGTATAACAGTGTGAGTGTGTGACAAGCATTTTCAATTTCCACTATCCTCTCTTGAATAATTCAAGAAAACGCACAAATATCACAATCCTAATGACTTTCCTAGGTATAGGTAGTAACAGTTCCACACAACGTCCTCCCGTGTACTTATTAGGATAATCCCTAATGCATATCATTCAGTTTATACTGGGGATAGTCAGAAGATAACTAAGTTTTCAACCATGCTCTGTTCTCTTTTTTTTTTCATAGAATACTAACATATCCGAACTCATTGCCAAAATTGACTATCTTGCAAGCGTCATTAGGTGAGATCGAATACATTAATACCTATCTAACTCTTTTTTTTTTCACATGTGTAGCATATGCCCTCATTCCCAGCAATAGGATGTTTCGTGATAACACCCTAGCTGGACTACTATCATCAGACAATCGGGAGCTTTTAAGCCTCATAGTGGTATAGGACGTTTCGTGATAACGCCCTATGCACTCAAATCATTGGTAGCTACATCCGAAATATATATAGTTCATCTTAGTTTGGCATTCTTCCTATCACATTCAAACCTTCGGATATTCACAGTACACGTTCAGAAGTTAGGTACTAAGTTACTCCAATCATTAAGCACAAGTCTCTCTAGGATAAACCACTAGGATACTGAATGGGTACAGTTTAAAATTTTCGCTTCAATATCAAAGGCTTATGTCAAGGAATTCATGTTACACAAATAGATTTGAGGTTAGAATGCATTTACGGTTCAAATTGATTATACATATCTAAATTGATCATTAAATCATCAAATCCATGAAATATATACCTTATATAGTTTATTTTAATCAACTCATTAATGCTCGAAAAATCAAAAACTAAGGGATTTCATACCAATGCTAAACCAACCAGACTCTACCCCCCACTTACGATTTTGCATTATTCTCAGCATGTGAATGAGATAGAGAGGAAAACTTAGCTTATTGGTGCTATCGAATCCCGTAACAGCCATGAGAAAGCACGTCCCGAATCCCTGCACCAAAACAAAGCCAACACGGGACATGGTCCTCATGCCAAAATATGCAATAGGGATATGGGAATAATAAGAAAATGGCCCTGTCACGTCAGAAAATCCGATAGGCAATATATAACACATCTCATAAAAGCTTTAGATGGAAAAATCACCTTCACAGGTAAAGCACAGAACATCTAAGCATATACGTATCATAGAGAGCATCAATTCATAGTCAGCTATTCCTAGATTCATTTTTTATTACACACAGTTTTATTAAAACGGGAATACTCACCATTATACTACAACGACCAGAAATTTGAAATAGACTAGATCATAAAATGAAATGTGGTGAAAGAGTATTGAGTCTTTTATACCCAGATCCTCAAGGGTTCAATAACCTAAGTCCAAGAAATGATGCATTTGAATTTTATCTTTTTTCTCCATTGGGATTTTCGGATAACCACCTAATCGTTCCCTGTTAATGAAATTCAAACAGTCATCCTGGGACTTGGTTGTGCTTTTGTGTTCATCTTTCATACAGATTCTACATTTCATTAAGACTAGGCTTTTCCAAATTATCATTATTATTATTTAACGGGTTGCCTCCCGGTAGCGCTTTTGTTTAACGTCGTTTGCTCGACATGTTTTCAATTCAGACAAATCATCAACCAAAATCCGAACTCAAGAAGATCAATAGCTTAAGAAAAATTAACGATGCGAGAACCATCGAAATTAAATTGTCTAGAAACGTACCTCGTTTTGCCCTCGATGTTATCTCCTCCCAGCCAGAGAATCTTCTTTTATCAGCCTGTCGAACCATCTTCTTTGCTATTCCATAAAGTTCATCCATCGGGGAGTACACAAACTGGACCGCAGAAAATTCATCCTCACAGAGTGGATGAGAGTAATAATCTGGGACCATCATATCAAATATTACCAACTCTCCCAGTGGCTTTACTAAAGACGGCCAATCAATCTCTCGCTCCTCTAAATCTGTCATCTCCAAATCTTGCACTTTTTCTTCGCAAACTGAATTATCAACCTCATTCTCACCCTGAACTTTTTCAGTGATAACATTTTCATCCCTAACCACCTCTATTGCACTTGTCTCTGCCTCTTTCTCATACCTCATTATTTCAATCAATTCCTCCACCCTGTCTTGAAGATTTCTTATGGCGGAGTCAGTACTTACCTTGAACTCCTGCATGTCCAACAGTCGCTCTTGCAAGATCTGGTCCAATCGCTCTAGTTGCTCCATTTGACTATCGGTGAAGTCTTCTTGTGGCATGGGAACGAACTGATCATACTGACTTTGATTTGGTTGAGGTGAGTAGTAAGTTTCTTGCCATTCCAGACTCTGATCAGGAAGCTGAATATGGGTGAAGCTATCAACATGCTGAGTATGAACACTGTAATTCTGATAAGCACTAGGGTTCGGACAACCCTCAAACTCGTTGTGGCTCATAACTTGAATAACCATAATTCTGATCGTGATATTCACTAGGGCACTGATAATTCCATGAACCTTGGTTATTCTGGTGGTTGATATTGAGGCTGAGGCACGAACTGTTGTTGATAACATTGTTCAGGTGCCTGAGTTTGGTAAGGGTATTGTTGTTCAGGTGAGTAGTATTGATTGAAAAATCCATCCATTTAAGCTCAAACTGCAAGATCTCGGAAAACAACAAGAAAACGATAAAAATTTTCTTTTTCTCTTTTTTTCGTTTTTTTTTATATTTTTTTTTATATGGTAGCCGAAGATCCTAAGCCTCAGTTCTAGCTGGACTTACAAGATATCAACCTAATATAACAACACCGTAAAGAGATTGGGTTGAGTACCAAAGTCGTATTCAAACCGAGTTCAGGACAATATCACTTCAGCATCCCACTACTCTTATCGAAAGTAAAATAAAAATAAAAACCTAGGCCCAAGCCTTCGGTTCACTTACAAAATATCACAACAATATCACACATTTCCCCGGCAACGGCGCCAATTTTTGATGAGCTAAAATTTACCCCTCAAAAATACATTTATAAAAACTCGCAACTGTGGGTAAACCAACTCTCTAACTGGCAGAGTACCAGGTCGATTGTTAGGATAGCTACAGGAGTACAAGGTCGATCCCAAGAGAAATGTGGTTGTGAGTACCAAAGTGAACGTGTTTCTTAGTCTAGGCGATCAAATTTTTAGGTGGAGTGTTTATACTAATGCGAAAAATAAATTTTAACTAACGAAATTAACTAGGTGATTAAAAAGCATAGCCGAGCCATGATCCAACATGTTATCTCCCCACAGGAAAAACTTGATAAGGAGTGTGTTTTATCTGATTCAGTTCATATGACATTCACGGGTGTCAAAACCTCACAAAAACATAGTTTTAACGTGTCACTTAGGTTGCCAATCTAACGATTAAGGCTACATTTTAGTGATTCTAATACTTGTTTCATTCATCTCGTAAAGATAAGAATCTCACATAGGCATAGTCCTGACCTGTCACTCAGATTGTCAATCTGACAATCAAGACTATGATTAGTGATACTCATATCCCACATCTCACCGCAAAATACATTTATAAGCTCGATGTAACAATGAACAAGGTTGTCAATCTCATTCAAAGTTATTAAAATGATCAAAACAAGTTTTAAAACATGAATTTATCATACGAACGTTTGATTAAGCGCACACAACTCCCATCTCGTCTCCCGAGGGTTGATTTCACCCGTTTTCACATAATTCGGCTATGAAAAGTTTTTAACTATCCATATAAACAGATTCTGTCAACATGTCATGGATTAAAACGGCGGGAAATTTTACATAATAGCCTTCTGTCAATATGGCAGAATTCTATTAAAACCAAATTAAAACCGAAATCCAATCATTTGCCAGATTCTCATATATATGGATACAACTATAGATACTTATATATATAGATCTAGATATGTATATAACTAGAATGAAAGAAACAAGCAAGAACGAGAAGGAAAAAGATAGATGCAAAGCTAAATTTAGATATATATATATATATATAACAACAACGAAAGAAAACAAGAACGAACTTACTATTATAACGGTGATATCTTCGATTACAACGACTTCATCAACACCGAGCTTCCGATAATTTCCCGAGCATTACAACGATACTAATATTACTAAATTTATTTCGGCATAAGGCCTTATATACAACCTAAAAACTAAAGAAAATAAGAAGGAGATATATATATATATATATATATATATATATATATATATATATATATATATATATATATATATATATATATATATGTATACTATATATATATATAATGGTGCATCTGTTCGCTCGCTGTATGCTCCTATATATAGGAAAAAGTTGTTGGGCCGGACCGGGCCGGGTGTTAGGCCGGACCGGGCCGGGTGTTAGGCCGGACCAGGCCGGCCTCATCATTGCATGCAGCCCCCCTTTGATCATCTAATTACGGATATAAATTATATATTTTGGAATAAAATTCTAAAATTCATATCTTGAGTTCTGGATCTCCAAATGACATGATTCAAGAGGCATTGGAAAGCTCGTTGAAAAATCTACAACTTTCATGCAGGACTCTTCTTCAGAAAATGTCTTTTTGATGGGTCATTCGCTCGTCGAAGATATTTCTCGATTTCCACTAAATCGAATCGATTAGCCACATGACCACTTGACTTAATGATACTTGAGTTGTAGAAGTCCGATTGACATGATTCAAAATGCGTTGGAAATCTCTTTCAAAGATCTACAACTTTCATTAAGGACACTTCTTCAAAAAATTCCGTTTTGATGAGCCATTTGTTCGTCGAAGATATAATTCGTTAGTGGTACTACGAACCACTGATCCACTTGACCTTTTAAGCTTGTGGCACACTCTTATATCCCTAAAAACATCTCTTTTAGGCCTCAAAATGTGTCGTCACTCGGGATCTTGGTCAACCTATACTTCTGTAATAAACCACCAAAATACCAAACGTAAATCCGACACGACATTCCGATTACTAAACCGGTACAAAAAACTAGTAAAAACTTATACAAACACGATATTTTACAAAATAGTCACGACTTATATATTTTTATGAAATCTAGGAATTAATGACTTTAATTGATATGAAAATGCTCAAAATGGTATCAGAAACGGGGTAAAAAGTTATGAAAATAACTGTGAATTTTTCCGTCATCACAACCCCCCACTTAGCTTTTGGTCGTCCTCGAGCAAAACAAGCGATAAAATAAAATAAATGAGGAAAAATTCATGAAGAGATAAGATATAAAGGACCACCAGATGATGCAACCAATCGAATCATAACCACACGTTAATCTCAATATAAATGTATAACAGTGTGAGTGTGTGACAAGCCTTTTCAATTTCCACTATCCTCTCTTGAATAATTCAAGCAAACGCACAAATATCCATTCAGACAATCCTAATGACTTTCCTAGGTATAGGTAGTAACAGTTCCACACAACGTCCTCCCATGTACTTATTAGGATAATCCCTAATGCATATCATTCAGTTTATACTGGGGATAGTCAGAAGATAACTAAGTTTTCAACCATGCTCTGTTCTCTTTTTTTTTTTCATAGAATACTAACATATCCGAACTCATTGCCAAAATTGACTATCTTGCAAGCGTCATTAGGTGAGATCGAATACATTAATACCTATCTAACTCTTTTTTTTTTCACATGTGTAGCATATGCCCTCATTCCCAGCAATAGGATGTTTCGTGATAACACCCTAGCTGGACTACTATCATCAGACAATCGGGAGCTTTTAAGCCTCATAGTGGTATAGGACGTTTCATGATAATGCCCTATGCACTCAAATCATTGGTAGCTACATCCGAAATATATATAGTTCATCTTAGTTTGGCATTCTTCCTATCACATTCAAACCTTCAGATATTCACAGTACACGTTCAGAAGTTAGGTACTAAGTTACTTCTATCATTAAGCACAAGTCTCTCTAGGATAAACCACTAGGATACTGAATGGGTACAGTTTAAAATTTTCTCTTCAATATCAAAGGCTTATGTCAAGGAATTCATGTTACACAAATAGATTTGAGGTTAGAATGCATTTACGGTTCAAATTGATTATACATATCTAAATTGATCATTAAATCATCAAATCCATGAAATATATACCTTATATAGTTTATTTTAATCAACTCATTAATGCTCGAAAAATCAAAAACTAAGGGATTTCATACCAATGCTAAACCAACCAGACTCTACCCCCCACTTACGATTTTGCATTATTCTCAGCATGTGAATGAGATAGAGAGGAAAACTTAGCTTATTGGTGCTATCGAATCCCGTAACAGCCATGAGAAAGCACGTCCCGAATCCCTGCACCAAAACAACCAAAACAAAGCCAACACGGGACATGGTCCTCATGCCAAAATATGCAATAGGGATATGGGAATAATAAGAAAATGGCCCTGTCACGTCAGAAAATCCGATAGGCAATATATAACACATCTCATAAAAGCTTTAGATGGAAAAATCACCTTCACAGGTAAAGCACAGAACATCTAAGCATATACGTATCATAGAGAGCATCAATTCATAGTCAGCTATTCCTAGATTCATTTTTTATTATACACAATTTTATTAAAACGGGAATACTCACCACTATACTACAACGACGAGAAATTTGAAATAGACTAGATCATAAAATGAAATGTGGTGAAAGAGTATTGAGTCTTTTATACCCAGATCCTCAAGGGTTCAATAACCTAAGTCCAAGAAATGATGCATTTGAATTTTTTCTTTTTTCTCCATTGGGATTTTCGGACAACCACCTAATCGTTCCCTGTTAATGAAATTCAAACAGTCATCCTGGGACTTGGTTGTGCTTTTGTGTTCATCTTTCATACAGATTCTACATTTCATTAAGACTAGGCTTTTCCAAATTATCATTATTATTATTTAACGGGTTGCCTCCCGGTAGCGCTTTTGTTTAACGTTGTTTGCTCGACATGTTTTCAATTCAGACAAATCATCAACCAAAATCCGAACTCAAGAAGATCAATAGCTTAAGAAAAATTAACGATGCGAGAACCATCGAAATTAAATTGTCTAGAAACGTACCTCGTTTTGCCCTCGATGTTATCTCCTCCCAGCCAGAGAATCTTCTTTTATCAGCCTGTCGAACCATCTTCTTTGCTATTTCATAAAGTTCATCCATCGGGGAGTACACAAACTGGACCGCAGAAAATTCATCCTCACAGAGTGGATGAGAGTAATAATCTGGGACCGTCATATCAAATATTACCAACTCTCCCAGTGGCTTTACTAAAGACGGCCAATCAATCTCTCGCTCCTCTAAATCTGTCATCTCCAAATCTTGCACTTTTTCTTCGCAAACTGAATTATCAACCTCATTCTCACCCTGAACTTTTTCAGTGATAACATTTTCATCCCTAACCACCTCTATTGCACTTGTCTCTGCCTCTTTCTCATACCTCATTATTTCAATCAATTCCTCCACCCTGTCTTGAAGATTTCTTATGGCGGAGTCAGTACTTACCTTGAACTCCTGCATGTCCAACAGTCGCTCTTGCAAGATCTGGTCCAATCGCTCTCGTTGCTCCATTTGACTGTCGGTGAAGTCTTCTTGTGGCACGGGAACGAACTGATCATACTGACTTTGATTTGGTTGAGGTGAGTAGTAAGTTTCTTGCCATTCCAGACTCTGATCAGGAAGCTGAATATGGGTGAAGCTATCAACATGCTGAGTATGAACACTGTAATTCTGATAAGCACTAGGGTTCGGACAACCCTCAAACTGTTGTGGCTCATAACTTGAATAACCATAATTCTGATCGTGATATTCACTAGGGCACTGATAATTCCATGAACCTTGGTTATTCTGCTGTTGATATTGAGGCTGAGGCACGAACTGTTGTTGATAACATTGTTCTGGTGCCTGAGTTTGGTAAGGGTATTGTTGTTCAGGTGAGTAGTATTGATTGAAAAATCCATCCATTTAAGCTCAAACTGCAAGATCTCGGAAAACAACAAGAAAACGATAAAAAATTTCTTTTTCTCTTTTTTTCGTTTTTTTTATATTTTTTTTTATATGGTAGCCGAAGATCCTAAGCCTCAGTTCTAGCTGGACTTACAAGATATCAACCTAATATAACAACCCCGTAAAGAGATTGGGTTGAGTACCAAAGTCGTATTCAAACCGAGTTCAGGACAATATCACTTCAGCATCCCACTACTCTTATCGAAAGTAAAATAAAAATAAAAACCTAGGCCCAAGCCTTCGGTTCACTTACAAAATATCACAACAATATCACACATTTCCCCGGCAACGGCGCCAATTTTTGATGAGCTAAAATTTACCCCTCAAAAATACATTTATAAAAACTCGCAACTGTGGGTAAACCAACTCTCTAACTGGCAGAGTACCAGGTCGATTGTTAGGATAGCTACAGGAGTACGAGGTCGATCCCAAGAGAAATGTGGTTGTGAGTACCAAAGTGAACGTGTTTCTTAGTCTAGGCGATCAAAGTTTTAGGTGGAGTGTTTATACTAATGCGAAAAATAAATTTTAACTAACGAAATTAACTAGGTGATTAAAAACCATAGCCGAGCCATGATCCAACATGTTATCTCCCCACAGGAAAAACTTGATAAGGAGTGTGTTTTATCTGATTCAGTTCATATGACATTCACGGGTGTCAAAACCTCACAAAAACATAGTTTTAACGTGTCACTTAGGTTGCCAATCTAACGATTAAGGCTACGTTTTAGTGATTCTAATACTTGTTTCATTCATCTCGTAAAGATAAGAATCTCACATAGGCATAGTCCTGACCTGTCACTCAGATTGTCAATCTGACAATCAAGACTATGATTAGTGATACTCATATCCCACATCTCACCGCAAAATACATTTATAAGTTCGATGTAACAATGAACAAGGTTGTCAATCTCATTCAAAGTTATTAAAATGATCAAAACAAGTTTTAAAACATGAATTTATCATACGAACGTTTGATTAAGCGCACACAACTCCCATCTCGTCTCCCGAGGGTTGATTTCACCCGTTTTCACATAATTCGGCTATGAAATTTTTTTAACTATCCATATAAACAGATTCTGTCAACATGTCATGGATTAAAACGGCGGGAAATTTTACATAATAGCCTTCTGTCAATATGGCAGAATTCTATTAAAACCAAATTAAAACCGAAATCCAATCATTTGCTAGATTCTCATATATATGGATACAACTATAGATACTTATATATATAGATCTAGATATGTATATAACTAGAATGAAAGAAACAAGCAAGAACGAGAAGGAAAAAGATAGATGCAAAGCTAAATTTAGATATATATATATATAACAATAACGAAAGAAAACAAGAACGAACTTACTATTATAACGGTGATATCTTCGATTACAACGACTTCAGCAACACCGAGCTTCCGATAATTTCCCGAGCATTACAACGATACTAATATTACTAAATTTATTTCGGCATAAGGCCTTATATACAACCTAAAAACTAAAGAAAATAAGAAGGATATATATATATATATATATATATATATATATATATATATATATATATATATATATATATATATATATATATATAATGGTGCATCTGTTCTGCTCGCTGTATGCTCCTATATATAGGAAAAAGTTGTTGGCCCGGACCGGGCCGGGTGTTAGGCCGGACCAGGCCGGCCTCATCATTGCATGCAGCCCCACTTGATCATCTAATTACGGATATAAATTATATATTTTGGAATAAAACTTCTAAAATTCATATCTTGAGTTCTGGATCTCCAAATGACATGATTCAAGAGGCATTGGAAAGCTCATTGAAAAATCTACAACTTTAATGAAGGAATCTTCTTCAGAAAATATCTTTTTGATGGGTCATTCGCTCGTCGAAGATATTTCTCGATTTCCACTAAATCGAATCGATTAGCCACTTGACCACTTGACTTAATGATACTTGAGTTGTAGAAGTCCGATTGACGTGATTCAAAATGCGTTGGAAAGCTCTTTCAAAGATCTACAACTTTCATTAAGGACACTTCTTCAGAAAATGCCGTTTTGATGAGTCATTTGTTCGTCGAAGATATAATTCGTTAGCGTACTACGAACCACCGATCCACTCGACCTTTTAAGTTTACAAGACACTCTTATATCCCTAAAAACATCTCTTTTAGGCCTCAAAATGTGTCGTCACTCGGGATCTTGGTCAACCTATAATTCTGTAATAAACCACCAAAATACCAAACGTAAATCCGACACGACATTCCGGTTACTAAACCGGTACAAAAAAACTAGTAAAAACTTATAAAAACACAATATTTTACAAAATAGTCACGACTTATATATTTTTATGAAATCTAGGAATTAATGACTTTAATTGATATGAAAATGCTCAAAATGATATCAGAAACGGGGTAAAAAGTTATGAAAATAACTGTGAATTTTTCCGTCATCACCGAACACACACAGATCTCAAGCTATGAACATTAAACATCATCACCGGTCAAAGAATCAAAACACAATTTCAAAGTCAGCATATATACATATAATAGGAGACACAATTTCTTTTTCCAGTGAAAATCAATCTATTTTGCATCTCGTTTAACAATAATTAATACACCTGATGCTTGTGAATCTAAATGGTGTTTAAGAATGCAGAAATCTTAAACGAACAAAACAATTTACTCAAAGAAAAAAAAATCCAGAACTCGCAGAAAGAAGGAAAAGAATTTCATAAATTCTTAAAAGAGAAATTCAGCAGCGAGATTAAGAGTATTTTCGGATATAATACAACAGCGAAATTCAAAAACCATACCTAGACCCAGATAATCGAAGGTAGAAGAAGAGGATTGAGTACGAGTGAGGAATACGGCAATTGTCGGAGATTAGGTTTATTTACTCGAGTAGAATTTAGGATTTATTTTTGTCGAATACGGGAAATGAAATTTTGGGTTTATTTCGCGTGCATTTAGCGGGAACGAAATTCACGGCGTGCAGTAGAAAACACGCCTTAAAATGTCTTAAATATACGGCATGCTATTATTCAACGCCATTAATTTATATTGTTTCCATAAAATCAGGACGCGCATAGTAATGTGCGCCATAATATTATTAAAACATGGCGTGCAAAAATGAACGCCATAAATTGTGCGCTCTAAAATTGCGATTTTCTTGTAGTGCGGTTTCGAATACAAAGTCACGAAACCGCGGGTCACAATCTAAAGGTAGCTGCAACCGCCAATAGGATCTTTAATGCTCCATTCTCCAATGGGATCTTTATTTTCGTCTTTCTTTGGTCACTGTCTTCCGCTCCATTCTTGTTACATAAATTTTATCTAATAAAATAAATACTTCCGCCGCATACGGGGGGAGCTAACGGGAATGGGATAATGCAGAAAATAAACTAGGTCACGTTCTTCATAACGGCCTAGGACAATTTTAAAATTCAACAGAAAAATAAAATCATTCATATCTATCCTATTGGTCGAGTTTATGATCAATCGGGGTCCATATAATCATATTATATATACACATCTAATCAATACAATAACATCTTATGAAAAAGGTAAAATTAAAAACTAACAACTTGCGTCTTAATTAATGGATTAACGTTTAATCTATTAAATAATTTTATCTAATCAATTAACTAATTAACATTTAATTAATTAATTGATTTTAATCGAAATAAATTTAACGGTTAATTTTAAACGATTTCAATTTTAATTTTAATCAATTACAACTATTCCAAAAATAAATCAAAATTAAAATTAAGACTATTTTGTTTCTTTTCTTTCGATTCCTAATCAAAAGGGATGCCTTTGGTTTCCTAAACCAAAAGGCATCTCCCTTGGCCCTTTCCAAAATCAAAATTTTGACAAGGGCTTAGACCTAGACTTTTTCCAAATTCAAATATTTTGAAAAGTGCCTAGACCTATTCCAAACAAAATTTGAAATGGCCTAGATTATTTAAAGGCAAATCATATTTACCAAATTATGCCATGTGGCATCCCAATGGTCCAAACTATTTGAACAATTTGTATGCCACATGACATCAACTAAACAAAGAGATATGAATCACAACTATTAACCATATTGAATGACAAATTACACAAAACAAAATTTTGGAGATCCATCAAAAAGATGCACCAGCCGACGCAGACCGCCCCATGGGGGGAGCCGCCGCCGCCGGTGCAATTTCCGGCAGGGTGCCGCCGCCGATCGGCCGAGCACCCCAAAAACCGATCTCCTTTTTTATCTTTTCTTTTCGTGTATCGTTTTGCAAATCAAAAATCTTTCATCTTTTAATTACATGATTTAAACGATAAAACTAACAACGCAAATTAACATGCTTATTGCTTAAGCTCGAACCTCTCTCTGATACCAGTGTTAGAAAATCTACGCTGGAACGCAGTGGAATTCAAAATTTTATTTCCTTCTAACCAGGATTGACTTCGTTTAAGCAATAAACAAACACTACAAAAAACTCGCCTTTTTGCGACGGACGTTTACCGTCGCAAACTAGGGTTATTCCGTCGCAAACCCTAGTTTGCGACGGATTTGCGACGGTTTTTTTTTTGTCGCATTTTTTTGTCAAAGAAGTTTTGCGACGGTTTATCCGTCGCAAATTATTTGCGACGAATGTTGCGAAGGATAATAACGTATTTTTATTTCTTTTTTAAATAGAATTCCCGTCGCAAAAAATGTATAATCCGTCGCAAAAAAATGTATAATCCGTCGCAAAAAATGTATAATCCGTCGCAAATTTTCTTTTTATTAAATAATTTATTTTCTTTGAAATCGTTACATATCCGTCGCAACTATACTTTTTCCGTCGCAAATACAACTTTGCGACGGAATATTTCCGTCGCAAAAAGAAAAATTAATCAGAAAATTATGGCTGTTTTGCAGCAGCCGGCCAAACCACCGCTGCAAAACAGCCATAATTTTCCCCGGTAGCATTACAATTGCTACCGGCTATCAACAACAACAATATAAAAGGGGATACGATACCAAAATAAATAAAAATGAATAAAACCATATGTCACCCAGTCAGACCCGGTGTAGTACCTAAACCCATGTCACCTCCTCCAGGTCCGTGATCAGATCGGTCATCTCTGTGCTGCCTCGTACCCGGGTTGCATCCATCCGGAGGGATGCTGCCTAACCGCTGGGTAATCCACTCCTCCATCTGCGCTAGTCTGTCTTCCTGACGCTTTCTGTCTCTCTCTAGCTCCTCCAACCTCGCCTGGGTTTCTGCATTAATCCGTCCGTCTCTCGCCATCTCCCGGGTGAGACGGGTGAGTATGCCCGGAGAGTATGTCTCGCCGGATGAGTGTCGAGCGATGTGAAGCTGTCGTAGTACATGGAGGCAACTCGACCCCATGCCAAAAACTCTCCCCTTCTTGTCGTAACCACCGCCGGCTTCGTAATAAAGACGCGACTCGTCGACAGGGGTGTCAGGCTGCATCTCCTGGGCTTTCGCCTTCTTCGAGGTGAAGACGTCCTGCAAAGCATGATATAAATTTGTTAGTAACAATAATTACTTGATATATATATAATGTATATATAATATTTAGAATACATAACGTACCATGATTTGCTCAAACTTCCTCGAGACGAAGTTGCCCGACTTCTTCGTATTCGTCCTCTTCACCAGATCACCGACTGATAGGGGCACTCCTCTATTGTCCTCCATGGCCCGAGCGAAATCGATAACGCCGCGTCTGCCCATAGCATGTGTCCCAGGGATCTTCCCTTCCTCACCGGATCCAGAAGCTCGGTTTATCTTCTTTTTCGCAGATGTTTCCTTGAACGCCTATTCCGACATAAGATAAACAAGTTAGTACATACATATATAAAACACAAGTATTATTAATTAAATATTGAATAATTGCTTACGGGACTCCCAATCCACTCCTCGAACTGACGGAAAATATCCGGGGTCATCCAAAGCCGAGCATGGGGGTTTGTTTGAGCCCGATACATATAATCACGGACCCTGTTGATAGCATACCGCTCAAAAGCTTCCCTAACCAGGCGCTCGTGGCGTAACTCGAAGCTGAAATGACCCTGCAACATAGTTATATATATGTTATATGTATAGTTATAATTATAGTTATATTTATATATAGTTATATTTATATGAACGACGTACCCTAAATGCGTGCCACCACCTATCCCGTCGCTCCCTGGTCGGCATTATGCCACGTGGTGGCAAAAGTGTTGAAGTTGCCGATTATGGCGGTCTTGGCCATTTTCTTGACATAGTTGTCGGTAAACCCGTCATATTGAAAACAATAAGTTGTTAATATATTTGGTTAATCAAAATATAAATAAAAATACAAACAAATTAAAGCAAGATATGTATTAACTTACCATCTCCCCTCGGGATCCAAAACCGGCAATCCAAGGTCACCATTGACAATGACACCCAAATCCTCCTCGGTCATCTGGTGTATCTCATCATCCAAACCGTGAGTCTGTGTGGAGGAAGACACTCCGGGGGAGGGGGAACTACCCCTACCGCGTCTACCTCTACCTCTACCTCTACCCGACATCTATTTGACACAGAAAATGACGTTTATACTAATCTAAATGCAATTATAATAAAAAGGCGTTTATACTAATTAATAATAAATTACAATGTTTAATACATTATTATTCACTATCATGACAAAATAAAATATTTAATACATTATTATTCACTATCACTACTAGAATGGAAGAGTTCTTCCTCCTTTTCATCAGTATCTAGATCATCAACCGATTCTTCTTCCTCTCCATCTTCATTCTCGGATTCAACATCCACTTCTTGTTGAATGAAATCCGCCATCTCATCATCATCCAAGTCATTATCCCCAACATCGGAGTCAACATCGACATCAAGATCTTGGTGGACAATGTTAAGAGGATCGATAATCGGGAAACATCATTGATCACTTGTTCTTGGAAAACGGTTTCCTCGACGGGAGCATCGATAGTCGATCTTGCCTTTGTTTTGAAAACAACCAACCATTGATCTTTGTCTTTTTTCAAACTTGGATATGGAGCATAGTAGACTTGCTCGACTTGATAAGCCAGAACAAATGGATCATAAGCGCCATATTTCCTACCACGATGAACTTCAACTATCTTATAATCTTTATGCACATTCATGCCCCGTTCAGAATTATCAAACCAATCACATTTGAACAATACGGCTTTGTAGACAGTCGAATGTCCATAATACACCAACTCAATGATTTCATTTAAAGTGCCATAATAGTCGGCACCTTCCGTGGAACTGACACAAACTCCGTTGTTAACTGAAGATTTACCAATATCAGTTGCCCGGTTGAATGTCCGAAAGTTGTAGTCGTTAATCGAATAACGTTTCCAAGATTTGACTTGACGAGAAGGACCACTTGCCAAAGTTTTTAGCAAATCATCATTCAACAATGATGCTTGTTGTGCAAACCATTTGGTAAATTCATTTTCATGTTTATTCCAAATATCTGTCGAGGTCAATTGAGGCTGTTGAACACGAATAAATTTCTCGAACAATCTAAGAATGAATCATTTTGTCAGTTAATGTATATTTGTTCAGAAAAAATTGTTAAGCATTGTATATATGTAGTAATGAGGTACTTACAGTTCATACGGTTTCATGATTTCGCAGTTAGACAATACGTACTTGTGCAAGCACTGATAAGAATATAAACTGTCTTTTCATGCACAACTAGGGCGGAAGATTGTATGGTGTAACCATGACTGGCCAGCAAGAGTAGTTCTTCCCAAAATTACCAAAAGGTGCAAAACCGTCTGTGCAAAGTCCTAACCGCACATTTCTAGGCTCCTTAGCAAACTCAGGGTGCATTTGGTCAAAATGCTTCCAAGCTTCGGCGTCACTTGGGTGGGCCATTATACCGCTTGTCCTGGGGTTTTCCGCGTGCCACCTCATTTCCTTGCCTATATGTTTCGTGGCGTACAACCTTTGGAGTCTAGGTCCAATCGGGAAATAAGTCATCACTCTGTTAGGCACACGTTGACCTCTTGCGTTCGTTTTCGGTTTATATCGATCAAGGTCACACTTCCGACACTTGTCCAGATTCGCGTCCTCCTCCCAAAATAACATACACCCCGTGGTACACACGTGTATTTTATCATGGGGTAGCTCTAATGCCTTTAACAACTTTTTGGTTTGATAGAAGTTCGAGGTCATTAAGTTATTCTTCGGAAGAATATCTCCTATCAAACCGGTAACCCCGTCAACGCATTTGTGAGAGAGGTTGTGATCACATTTCAAAGTGAGCAACCTGGAAGCCGCTTGCAGTACGGAGACACTACTTCCATCACATACAGGTTCCTTTGCGTTTTTCAGCATTTCAAAAAATGATGCAATTTCAGGTTTTGGTGTCTCATTGTTCTCCTCTTGGTTAAGCAATTCTTCTCTTACGTGATCAATCCTATCACGTAATGCGTCATTAACCATGTCCTGATAAGGGTTCACATTCCGTCCTTGCTGAACGTTGATCAGAATGGGAAACTCTTCACCATGACACACCCAATCATAGTAGTTTGCGCAAAACCCATATTTAGTTAAATGTAATCTAACGTCATGTTCGATCGAAAATTTAGTGTTCTTACACTTACTACATGGACACTTCATCATTCCATTATTTGCCCGAAACGAATCTAACTGCTTTGCATGTTTTATGAATTCCTTCACACCATTCACAAATACCGGGTTAAATTTCTTGTTAGCATCCAACCTCTCGTACATCCAACTACGTTCTATTCTCTTCATTTTCAATCCTACACATCATATCATACAAAATATGAGACTAACAATACTCTTTGAAGGTTGTCTCAACACTTTTGCAAACTCAGGTTTTACTCAACTTACTATGAAACTAACAACACTTTAACCTAAATTTTCAATTCATGGTCAAAGGTTCGACGTCAAAATAATTCGGAGGCTTTGCCGGATAACAAAGTACCCCCAGGTACCATTTTCCAAACGGGTAGGAACAAGCACCTTTTGAGGACCTTATGTATGTTATGCTTATCATGTAAGCACATACTTATCATCATTTCAATCCAAATTCAACAAACCAATTCAACCAACATCCGGTTTCTAAACTAATATACATATCTATCCCAATTTCAATATCAGGCAATATCAAGAATATCTCAACAAACCATATCAACCATTTCAATACAAGGTAAGCATTTTCCTAACTTATCTAACTAATACACATAAGTAAGCATTTTCCTAACTTATAATTATTACACATATATATCTATAAATATATACTACATATGATACACTATATATATATATAACAAAAGGAAAAAATAAATTGAAAAAAAAATATAAAAAAATTACACACAATATATATATATATACATATATATACATATATATATATATATATATATATATATATATATATATATATATATATATATATATATATATATATATATATATATATATATATATATATAACGAAAAAATACATATACATATATATATGTATATATTACTATACATATATACATATATATATATATATATATATATATATATATATATATATATATATATATATATATATATATATATATACATATGTATCAAAACAAAAAAAAAAAAAAAATTGGATATACGCCGGCGGGGGAGGGGGGGGGGGGGGGGGGGGAATCGGGTCCGGGGGAGAGGGGGTGGGAGGGGGAGGGAAGAGGTTACCTGTGGGTGGCTGCGGCGGTGGTGGAAGGAGGTGGCCGGAAGAACAGCGTCAAGGGGGAGCGGCGGGCGGCGGGAGAAGAAGAGGGGAGAAGAAGAGAAATGAGGAAGAAAAGGGGATTAGGTCTCAGATATACGCCGTTTTACGACGGAATTTAATTTCCTTCGCAAATTATTTAATAATCCCGTCGCAAACATCTAAATTCAGAATAATAAAATAATTAATAAAATTTTATTAAATATTCCGTCGCAAAATGCCCCTCCAAGTTGAAAAATTGGTACCAAACTGTCCCGCCAAATGTTCCGTCACAAACAATAAAACATCCGTCGCAAAGGGAAATTTGCGACGGAAATAAATTCCGTCGCAAAACTGCTGTTTTTTTGTAGTGAAATAAGCTAGTAGACGGGGGTTACCTTGGTTCATCTAAAAGATCGACGCTCTGACCGTCTAAGGAGAGAAGCGATGCACGGAGGCGTCCAAGCGTTCGGCCTCCACCGCTAGTCCACACGAACAACCCGCCGGAATCCACCAGTGGATTGCTACTAGAAAAATCCGGTTGCTAGACCGGCCTTATTTCTCTCTCTAAACTCTTTCTAAGAAGCTCTCTATTTTTCAAATGAACTATTAGCTCTTGGAATTGTGATGTACAAAAGAGCTAGCCAAGCCTCCCTTTTATAGGGCGACATGCGCCCCATGCACTTCCCAATGTGATTAGCTTCTAGTAATTTGATGAGAAAGAAAATGTTTTCCTAACAAAATAAGGAAAATCCCTTTGATTGATTTATCTCTTTTATTATAATATCTTATATTAAATAAAAACTAAATATTGTCACTATCTTATATTGAATATATTTATCTTATTACCATAAATCTATTTTCCGAAAATCAATTAATATCTATTATTAATATATGGTAATCTTATTAATTAAATTGCACAAACCAAATGTATCCAATACATTTTTTAAAAAGGCGTCCCTTCTCCCCACTAATTTGGGAATTGAGATTTTCTTTAAGTAATATAATGCTATGATTAATTAATTCACAAAATACATGTATATATATATATATATATATATATATATATATATATATATATATATATATATATATATATATATATATATTCTAAATATATGTATCTATATACATATTTAATTAATCAACATAATTAATATCTTGTATTATATTTATTAATAATAAATAAATACCACCATATTAATTTACCACTATAAAGGAGATAAATTCTTTCCTTATTTGGTTATCAACTATAAATGCATTTAATCCGGCTAGATGTTCATATGTGTGGGATCCGATAGGCTTCCGAATATGTTGGCCGTAGACACAAAGTGCAAATTACGAAAATGCCCTTCATGCTTAACGATCACGGGATAGTGTCTAGCAATACACTGTGACCCCCAATCATCGGAAGAGTCAAATGCAATGACTACTACCTTTCATGTGAAACAGTTACCGTGTAAATAGAATCCAATCGCTGTAATAATATCCATACGGTCGTTCGTCGAGTGTCAAACATCAATGACCGTATCTTATAATCTGGATATCATGCTCTCTCGAAGTAACTCATTTACTTACACTTTGCAAATATTCACAAGAGTAAGACATTCCTTATAAGAAGGCCCTTTCGGATATTCACCCAAACTAATAGGGTACGCGATTTCCGGATGACCAAACATATATACTCCACAATCTTCAGTATCACACACAATCACTACCGTATGATCGCCCCGTGGCTAGGGGAAACCTCAATAGTCAAAGCATGACAATCGACACCGTGATTCCATGTAGACTCCGGTACTAAGGATAATTACACAACCGCCACATAGTGTGACACTTAACAGTGTAAGTGGGTTAGTCTAACGTACACATTCTCTAATACACGTCTACGTACAGTCCAAGTGTCTATACACTTCGATAGACGAGATCTAACCCTACCCTTGAAGACATAAGACATCTAATACGTGCTAGCATGTTCGTACTATCAATGCCCTGTTTCATAGTACATCAGCCTAGAGATATTTAAGTATCAAACTTATTAAAGTGATTAGAGATGTCATCAACCATAATCACCTATCATGGTTTCTCTATCACAGTTAAATACTGAGGACGTTATCATATAACAATTCATAATTGGTTCTTTAAAAGAACAAATATATGACAATAGAAAAGCCATTTAATATATGTATAAACATAAAGAAATAGTAAAAATGATCCGACTCAGTCGAATCCGGTCCAACCCGATTGGGTTTAGGACACTATTTCAACAGAGTAGTGTGTCACAATGGTCCAAACTATTTGAACAATTATTTAGCCACATGACATCAACTAAACAAAGAGATATCAATCACAACTATTAACCACTGAAGATAGTTTGAGAAAGTGTTATACACTAGAGTAAACTTCAACTTAGTTTATTCATTGAGTAAACAAGAGTATAAATAGATACAACTTTAATAAAGTAAACTAGCTATGCTATGGACGGCAACTATGGCGGCCAACTTGAGTATCTATATGGGCGGCTAGAACTAGAACCCAATAAAGTAGAAAAGTTATGACAAGTGACATATTAATTATTTATATAATATAATTAATATGTCATGTGTACAAAGAATAAATTATTGAGTACAAGTGTTACACAAAGAGTGCTATATTTCTACACCCCCCCTCAAACTGGGTTGTATATGTTGATACAGCCAAGTTTGCTACTTAGTCTGCTGAACATAAGAGGTGGAATAGCCTTGGCGAGAATGTCAGCATTCTGGTCTGCTGATGGAACATACTGAAGTTGAATGATCTTGGCATCAATCTTCTCCTTCAGAAGTGTCCGTCAATGTCCACATGTTTGGTTTTGTCATGATGAACTCGGATCCTCTCGCCATGCATAATGCTTTGAATTATTATCACAAAGAGAGTGTGATAGGTTGCCGAGTAGGCCGCCGAAGTTCGCAAGTACTCTTTTGAGCCAAAGAGCTTCACAAATGCCCAAAACCAGTGCCCTGAGTTCAGCTTCAGCACTGCCCTAGACACAGTAGGTTGTTTCTTGCTCCTCCAAGTAATAAGATTCCCCCATACATAAGAACAGTAACCTGTGGTAGATCTTCTGTCTATATGACAACCAGCCCAATCAGCATCAGTGTATACCTTGATGGATCTCTCAGTAGACTTAGTGAAATGTAGGCCTTGACCAGGAGTTGACTTTAAATACCTCAGTATCCTATAGACAGCATCCCAATGTTGCTTAGTAGGGCAATGCATGAATTGGCTAACAAGACTGACTCCATAGGCAATATCAGGTCTTGTATGAGAAAGATAAATTAGTTTTCCCACAAGTCTTTGATATTGTTCTTTTCTGACAGCAATCTCACCATTCAGTAGGGTATGACTGGGGTCTACTGGAGATACAGCAGGTTTGCACCCCCGCATACCAGTTTCCTTCAGCAGGTCCAGCACATACTTCCTTTGTGAGACTGAAATACCTTGGTTGTTTCTAGCTATTTCCATACCAAGAAAGTACTTGAGGTAGCCCAGATCTTTAACTTGAAAAACCTTTGCCAGAAGAGTCTTCAAATTTTGGATCTCAGTAGAGTCATCACCAGTAAGGATGATATCATCCACATATACAATAAGAATAGATCTTTTCTGGCTAGTTGTCTTGATAAACATGGTGTGATCTGAGTTGCATTGATGATATCCAGCAGCTTTAACCACAGTAGTGAGTTTTCCAAACCAGGCTCTTGGGGATTGCTTCAGGCCATATAGAGATTTCCTTAATTTGCAAACTTTGCCTTGAGTGTGAAGAGTGGTAAAACTAGGAGGGACATTCATGTAGACTTCCTCAGTTAGGTCACCATTGAGAAAAGCATTTTTTATATCCAATTGGTGAAGAGGCCAGTCAAGTTGGACAGCAAGAGATATCAGTACCCTGACAGTGTTCAGTTTTGCCACTGGTGCAAAAGTTTCTTTGTAGTCAATGCCATAAGTTTGAGTGAAACCCCTTGCAACCAATCTGGCCTTATACTTGTCAATAGTACCATCAGCATTGTACTTGATAGTAAATAACCATCTGCAACTGACTGTCTTCTTGCCCTTTGGGAGAGTTGTGAGATCCCAAGTATGATTATCCAGGAGGGCAGTCATCTCTGTTTTTACAGCAGCTTTCCACTTCTCATGTTGAAGAGCTTCCTGAATATTTTTAGGAATGGAGTGAGAGTCCAAGTCCTGTGTAAACATAGCAAAAACAGGTGATAACTGATCATAAGATAGATAATTATGGATTGAATGATCAGTGCATGATCTCTTTCTCTTCCTAATAGCAATAGGTCTGTCATCAAGATCAGCAGGCTGTGGAGGTTCAGTAGGGTGTTGAGGTTCGGCGGGCTCGGGGTCGGCGCAGGCCGCCGAGTATCGCAGGCTCGGGGTCGCAGGGCATTGAGGCTCGGAGACGCCGAGAGTTAATAGGGTGCCGAGGTTCATCCGCCGAGTCTCGCAGGTTGCCGAGGTTAAGAGTTTGCCGAGGGAACGGATTTAGATCAATTTCAATCGGGTTTCCATCGTTGATCGCTTGAGTAGACTTGTAGTAGGGAGTCCTTTCAAAGAATTTTACATCCATAGAGTTGTAAAATTTCTTTTCGATAGGTGAATAGCATTTGTAACCTTTCATGTCCTTAGCATACCCTAGGAAAATGCACTTGTGAGCTTTGGGATCAAGTTTGCTTCTGTGTTGGGCATGGATATAAACAAACACAGTACAACCAAAGATTTTTGGAGGCAATTGGGCAATAAGATGAGGGCGGGAGTGTGTGGTCAGCAGGGTTTGATAGGAGTTTTGAAGCCCAACACTCTGCTGGGAAGTCTGTTGATTAGGTATGTGGCAGTCAATATAGCTTCACCCCACATATATTTTGGAACATGTGTAGTGAACATGATTGATCTGGCCATTTCTAGCAGGCGCCTATTCTTTCTCTCAGCAACCCCATTTTGTTGAGGTGTTTCCACACAACTACTGATATGGACAATTCCCTTATTTGTCAAGAAATTACTGAGATTAGACTCATAGTATTCAAGAGCATTATCAGTCTTTAAGATCTTGATCTTAGTATCAAATTGAGTGGAGACCATATGATAAAATTCTTGGAAGATGGTTCCAACTTCAGATTTGTCTTTCATTAAAAATAACCAAGTGGTTCTGGTATGGTCATCTATGAAGGTGACAAACCACCGCTTTCTTGTTATACTTTTCACTCTTGAGGGTCCCCATACATCACTGTGAATTAAGGTGAAGGGTGTGGATGGTAAGTGAGGTAATTTAGTATACACAGATTTGGTGAGTTTGGCAAATTGATAAATATCACATTGAAGGTCATTAAGATTACATCCTTTAAACAGTTCAGGGATTAAAGACTTTAAATAACCAAAACTTGGATGTCCTAGTCTGTAATGCCATAACATGATATTATCTAGGTTTTGAGTGCAAAGGCTGCTGAGGTAGATTCTGTCTTCAGTCTTCTGTCTTCAGCAGGGTTGATCACAAACAGTCTTGAGCAGGTTTTAGCTTGCCCAATCACTTCCTGTGAAGAAAGATCCTGGAATGTGCACCGATTCTTATTAAAAACAACAGTCCAATTCAGATCTTTAGTGAGTTTACTGACAGATATAAGGTTACATTCTAACTTTGGAACAAACAAGACATTCTGTAGATATATCTGATTAGTAAGTTTAACCTTCCCAACACCTTTTGCATAAGAAACAGAACCATCAGCAGTCTTAATTCTGTGAATTTGGTTGCATGGCATATATTGGGTAATAAGGTTTTTATTACCAATCATATGGGAAGAAGCCCCAGAATCAACAATCCAAGTCTCATTACTAAGAGGTGAGTGGAATATACCTATTTTAGCATGAGTGGCCATTTCAGTTGGGGAGCTACCTTCCTGATGCTGAGTAATAAAGGCTTTAAAGGCAGCAAACTGAGCATTCAGCTTACTGTCATTTTCCCCTTCACTGAAAAATCTGCCTTCACTTTCCCTGGTTGGTTTTGAGGTTTTAGAGGGGTTAGGCCTGCCATGTAGCTTCCAGCAATTGTCCTTGGTGTGATTTGTGCGTTTGCAGTGATCACAGAACAGATTTCCAGTTTTCTCAGCAGGCTTCCTATAAGTCTCAGTAGCCTTCAGGCGGTACCTTCGCAGGGTTGTCGCGGGGAGTTCAAGAAGATCACTTTCCTCCTCGCTTTCCTCATGTTTGACCTCAGCAAACATGGATTTGAGATTTGGGAGAGGTTTAGTAGCCAGAATTCTACCTCTAACATCATCAAGAGTAGGATTCAGTTCAGTGAGGAATTTGAATACTCTCTTCTTTTCTATGATGTCTTTGTAAAGAGAAGCATCCTTGACATCATTCCAGGAGTGAGTTTCCAACATATCTAGGTGTTGCCATCCCTTAGATAGTTGGTTGAAATATTGAGTCACAGACATATCTCCTTGTCTGCAGTTTTGAATTTGAGCTTCAAGCTCATAGACCTCTGATGTATTATCTTTCTTGGAGTAGAGATCTCTGGCATTATCCCGGATTTCTTTGGTTGTATCATACATCATAAAGTTCTCACTGATCTCTTTTGTCATTGATCTTGTGAGAATGGTCATGACTTGATTTTTTGCCGTGTCCCATGCTTCAAATCCGGGGTCATCTTCAGCAGGGGCAGGTTTAGATCCGGATAGGTATCCCATCTTACATTGTCCGGAGATGTACATTTTCATAGATCTTGACCATAGCATGTAGTTGTTGCCATCGAGTCTATGATTTGTAAAGGAGGAGGACTCAGTGACCCCAGTCTGAGGTAGCTGGGAGTCTGCTGATGAAGATGAAACGTCAGATAATGTAGACATTTTCTGGAATAAAACTGAGTTTGCAGCGGATTTAGAACTCAGTAAGGTTCCGATACCATGAAGATAGTTTGAGAAAGTGTTATACACTAGAGTAAACTTCAACTTAGTTTATTCATTGAGTAAACAAGAGTATAAATAGATACAACTTTAATAAAGTAAACTAGCTATGCTATGGGCGGCAACTATGGCGGCCAACTTGAGTATCTATATGGGCGGCTAGAACTAGAACCCAATAAAGTAGAAAAGTTATGACAAGTGACATATTAATTATTTATATAATATAATTAATATGTCATGTGTACAAAGAATAAATTATTGAGTACAAGTGTTACACAAAGAGTGCTATATTTCTACAACCATATTGAATGACAAATTACACAAAACGAAAATTTTGGAGATCCATCAAAAAGATGCACCAGCCGACGCAGACCGCCCTGGGGGGAGGCGCCGCCGCCGGTGCAATTTCCGGAAGGGTGCCGCCGCCGATCGGCCGAGCACCCCAAAAACCGATCTCTTTTTTTATCTTTTCTTTTCGTGTATCGTTTTGCAAATCAAAAATCTTTCATCTTTTAATTACGTGATTTAAACAATAAAACTAACAACGCAAATTAACATGCTTATTGCTTAAGCTCGAACCTCTCTCTGATACCAGTGTTAGAAAATCTACGCTGGAACGCAGCGGAATTCAAAATTTTATTTCCTTCTAACCAGGATTGACTTCATTTAAGCAATAAACAAATAAGCTAGTAGACGGTGGTTACCTTGGTTCATCTAAAAGATCGACGCTCTGACCGTCTAAGGAGAGAAGCGATGCATGGAGGCGTCCAAGCGTTCGGCCTCCACCGCTAGTCCACACGAACAACCCGCCGGAATCCACCATTGGATTGCTACTAGAAAAATCCGGTTGCTAGACCGGCCTTTTTTTCTCTATCTAAACTCTTTCTAAGAAGCTCTCTATTTTTCAAATGAACTATTAGCTCTTGGAATTGTGATGTACAAAAAAGCTAGCCAAGCCTCCCTTTTATAGGACGACATTCGCCCCATGCACTTCCCAATCTGATTGGGATTAGCTTCTAGTAGATTGATGAGAAAGAAAACGTTTTCCTAATAAAATAAGGAAAATCCCTTTGATTGATTTATCTCTTTTATTATAATATCTTATATTAAATAAAAACTAAATATTTTCACTATCTTATATTGAATATATTTATCTTATTACCATAAATCTATTTTCCGAAAATCAATTAATATCTATTATTAATATATGGTAATCTTATTAATTAAATTGCATAAACCAAATGTATCCAATACATTTTTTAAAAAGGCGTCCCTTCTCCCCACTAATTTGGAAATTGAGATTTTCTTTAATTAATATAATACTATGATTAATTAATTCACAAAATACATGTATATCATATATATATATATATATATATATATATATATATATATGTATATATATATATATATATATATATGTATATATATATATATATATATATGTATATATATATTCTAAATATATGTATCTATATACATATTTAATTAATCAACATAATTAATATCTTGTATTATATTTATTATTAATTTACCACTATAAAGGAGATAAATTCTTTCCTTATTTGGTTATCAACTATAACTGCATTTAATCCGGCTAGATGTTCATATGTGTGTGATCCGATAGGCTTCCAAATATGTTGGCCGTAGACACAAAATGCAAATTACGAAAATGCCCTTCATACCTAACGATCACGGGATAGTGTCTAGCAATACACTGTGACCCCCAATCATCAGAAGAGTCAAATGCAATGACTACTACCTTTCATGTGAAACAGTTACCGTGTAAATAGAATCCTATCGTTGTAATAATATCCATACGGTCGTTCGTCGAGTGTCAAACATCAATGACCGTATCTTATAATCTGGATATCATGCTCTCTCGAAGTAACTCATTTACTTACACTTTGCAAATATTCACGAGAGTAAGACATTCCTTATAAGAAGGCCCTTTCGGATATTCACCCAAACTAATAGGGTACGTGATTTCCGGACGACCAAACATATATACTCCGCAATCTTCAGTATCACACACAATCACTACCGTATGATCGCCCCGTGGCTAGGGGAAACCTCAATAGTCAAAGCATGACAATCCACACCGTGATTCCATGTAGACTCCGGTACTAAGGATAATTACACAACCGCCACATAGTGTGACACTTAACAGTGTAAGTGGGTCAGTCTAACGTACACATTCTCTAATACACGTCTACGTACAGTCCAAGTGTCTATACACTTCGATAGACGAGATCTATCCCTACCCTTGAAGACATAAGACATCTAATACGTGCTAGCCTGTTCGTACTATCAAGGCCCTGTTTAATAGTACATCAGCCTAGAGATATTTAAGTATCAAACTTATTAAAGTGATTAGAGATCTCATCAACCATAATCGCCTATCATGGTTTCTCTATCACAGTTAAATACTGAGGACGTTATCACATAACAATTCATAATTGGTTCTTTAAAAGAACAAATATATGACAATAGAAAAGACATTTAATATATGTATAAACATAAAGAAATAGTAGAAATGATCCGACTCAGTCGAATCCGGTCCAACCCGATTGGGTTTAGGACACTATTTCAACAGAGTAGTGTGTCACAATCTCAGCAGGCTGGCCAATTGAAAACCCTGCATGTCTAGGAGGATCAGAACTCAGCAAAGCCATCAACTTGTCAAGTTGCTGTGCAGTAAGATTTGGAATCCCCGGTCTAGCAGACCTGTTGTGGGCTTCATCTTCTTCTCTTGATTGTTCTTCCTCTACCAAATTAGCCCTTTTTGACTTGAAACCAAGAGGATAGCAATTTTCTTGTAACAAGTTTCCTCAGTATGACCATTAAATCCCCAAAAGCTGCATTGCATTTTCTTGGGATTTTTAGATATGGAATTTGCAGCAGATAAAGAGTTAGGTCTGCTGACAATTTGATTTTGCCCCTATCCACTTTTCTGAGACAAAAGAACCATATAATCTTGATTCTTGGCCCTATTAGCTACGTACAACTCCTGTCTTTCAAATTTAATGGCCAATGCAAAGGCATCATGGATTTGTGGGAAAGGGACCATCAGCATTGCCTGTGAAACCATTGGCTCAAAATCATCCCTTAAACGTTTTAGGAATTTCATAACATGTTCAGCCTCCATATCATCCATTAGTGTGCTGATTGCATTGCAGTGAAATTGAGGATCACAAGAACAAACTGATACAAGCCTAATGGTCTTGATTTCTTCCCACGGAACCATCAATTTCGTGAAATATAGATTGACAGGGTCACTACTTTGTTTCAATTCCCTGCACCATAGGTAACGTATGTTTAAACAAAGCTTTGTGTGATCTAGGAGCAAGCGTGAACCCGATGCCACCGTCTCATTTTTCGGAAACTAGGCATGAAAGATCTTAAGAAGACCTCAATCACACCTGCAATTAGTGACCGTTCGTCAAAGAGCCATGTGGAGTAGTTGAGGATATTAGTAGAGTTGAAAGTTGTTGTGTTTTATGATATGGGCTTAATACAGTGCCATTGATGTGGGAGACCTTTCATGTATTGTCGTGAATTGATGTTTGGGCGTGAGCGAAGAAGAGTTGCATTCAATGTCTTGATGTATGGTAACATTGATAGTATGTTTCATGCAGTTCCATTGATAGGATAAGTTCAAACATTTCAACGTATGAAAGTTTCAAGAATTTCTGGATCTGTAATCTTCCAGCTACTTGGGAGGCTGAGAATGAAGTCAAGTACATAAGTAGTGAGGAGGAGAAGATGATATGGCCAGGATGTAGTAGAGGAATCCCAAGGCCTGTAGAGGAAGTAAGTGCTGCGGAGATTGAAAGATTCTATCATAGACCAACGTGGCATAAATACTTTGAACTCAAACTCACTGGTCAAAAGCTGAAGACCTCTTTGGAAGAACCTCCCACAAATTTGACTTTAAAACCTCTTCCTGCGAATTTGAAGTATGTATTTCTTCAAGATGAGACTTTGCCGCTAATTATATCTTCATCCTTGACGGACTTACAAGAGGAGAAACTAATGAGAGTTCGAGAGAGTACCGCGGAGCATTTGGATGGACCATAGGCGACGTCGGGGCATTAGTCCTAGCGTATGTATGCACAAGATCTCCGTGGACCACGAAAAGAAAGCGGTTGCACAACCTCGGAGGCGTTTAACCCCGCAATTAAAGGACGTGGTTAGGGATGAGGTTATAAAAATGCTAGAAATGGGAATTATATTTCCAATTGCCGATAGCGAATGGGTAAGCCCTATCCACGTAGTTCCCGAGAAGGGAGGATTGACGGTGCAAGCCAATGAGTTGAATGAGTTAATTCTGTGAGGCTAATCACCGGTCATCGAGTGTGCATAGACTTTAGGAAACTAAATGACGCAACTCGTAAGGACCACTTTCCTCTTCCCTTCATCGATCAAATGCTCGAGAGGCGAGCGGGCATGCTTTCTATTGTTTTCTTGACGGGTATTCGGGATACTATCAAATCCACATCTCACCCGAGGATCGTGAGAAAACGACATTTACATGTCCATATGGGACATTTGCTTATAATCGAATGCCATTTGGATTGTGCAACGCCCCCGCGACATTTCAACGGTGTATGATGTCTTGTTTGCGGACATGGTGGAAGATTTCTTGGAAATCTTTATGGATGATTTCTCCGTATTTGGAGACGATTTCGATTCATGTCTCACACATCTAGCACGAGTGTTGAAGAGATGTGAAGAGACTAATCTTGTGCTTAAGCGGGAGAAGTGTCATTTGATGGTTACGGAAGGTATAGTACTAGGTCACCGCATATCCAAGAACGGTATAGAGGTGGATAGAGCTAAAGTCGAGGTGATCGAGAAACTACCTCCACCTACTAATCTTAAAACTTTGCGAGGTTTTTTAGGCCACGCCGGATTTTATCGTAGGTTTATCAAGGACTTTTCCCTAATCTCAGACCTCTTACCGAATTATTGGCCAAGGATGTACCATTCGTGTTTTCTAATGAGTGCATAAAAGCCTTCAACGAAATAAAAAGTAGATTGATTCTTGCACCCGTTCTAGTCGCACCGGATTGGGATCTTCCGTTTGAACCGATGTGTGATGCAAGTGATATCGCTTTGTCGGCGCCGCTTTGGGTCAAAGAAAGGATAAGATTTTTAGGCCCATTTATTATGCAAGCCGGACTTTGAATGCTTTGCCCAAAGAAATTACGCCACAACGGAGAAGGAGCTTTTGGCCGTTATCTTTGCTTTTGACAAGTTTAGATCGTACTTAGTAGGATCTAAAGTCAACTTCAGTATGGACCGACCATGCAGCTCTTAAGTATCTCCTAGCAAAGCAAGATTCAAAGCCTAGAGCATTGTTGAGATGGATTCTACCGCTTTGCAAGAGTTTGACGTAGAAATCCGAGATAAGAAAGGAAGTGAGAACGTGGTGGCCGATCATTTGTCGCGCTTACAATTAGAGGATGGTGAGGAATTGCACGAGATAGGAGAATCTTTTCCCGATGAACAGACCTTTTTCTCCATCGCCACCATCGGAGGACATGATGATTGTGCTTTGCGCTTTCTTCGCGAATAGAGGTTGTGAAGGAGAAGAAACAACCGTGGTTTAGTTGGTTTGTTAATTATCTATCCGCAAAGTACCTACCACCGAATCTCACCGTCCAAGAAAGGAAAAATTCTTTAAAGATCTTAGACACTATTATTGGGATGAGCCTTATTTGTTTAAGCTAGGATCCGATAATGTTTTTCGAAGATGTGTGCCCGAGGAAGAGTATAATGATATCCCGAAGCATTGTCATTCGTATGAAGTTGGAGGACACTACGGGGAGATAAACTGCGGCCAAGGTCCTCCAATGCGGTTTTTATTGGCCGACATTGTTTAAGGATGCACACCAATATGCAAGAGGATGTCATGCTTGTCAAATGACAGGTAATATTTCTCGGAGGAATGAGATGCCACTCAAGAGTATCTTAGAAGTAGAACTTTTTGATGTTTGGGGAATAGATTTCGTTGGGCCCTTCACTTCATCATTATCTAACCGATACATCTTAGTTGTCGTTGATTATGTATCCAAATGGGTTGAGGCCATTGCTTCCCCTACTAACGATGCTAGGGTTGTGGTTAGATTCTTGAAAAAGAATATTTTTACAAGGTTTGGGACGCCGAGGGCGATAATAAGCGACAATGGTAGTCATTTTTGTAATAAACCTTTTGAAAGGTCGATGATTAAGTATGGGGTTCGACATAAGCTAGCAACCGCATATCATCCCCGGACTAGTGGACAGTAGAAGGTACCAATCGAGAAATCAAGCGTATCCTGGAGAAAACTGTCAATACAACTAGGAAGGATTGGTCGTTACGTTTAGACGACGCTTTATGGGCATATAGGACTGCATATAAAACCTCGATTGGAATGTCACCGTATAGGATTGTTTTTGGAAAAGCATGTCATCTACCTGTGGAACTGGAGCACCGGGCCATGTGGGCAACACGAATGCTAAATTTTGATGAGACGTTGGCCGGTGAGAAGAGGATGTTAGAATTGACTCGCCTGGAGGAGTTTCGTTTAGAGGCATACGAGAATGCCAAAATTTTCAAGGAGCGCACGAAGAAGTTCCATGACAAAAAGATTCTAGATAGGACCTTTCAAGAGGGTGATGCGGTTCTCCGTACAACTCGCGCTTAAGGCTCTTTCCGGGCAAGTTAAAATCAAGATGGTGTGGCCCATTTCAAGTACAACGAGTTTTTCCTTCGGAGCGGTGGAACTATTCAATTTCAAAGACGAGTCCGGATTTGTGGTCAATGGACATCGTATTAAGCATTATCACGGGCCGCCGCCGAAGAGGCTCGGGGAGGAAGTCTTGTGCCTCGATGACCCTGTCTATGAATAAACCATCTTGAGCTGAGTCGAGCTAGCGACTTTAAATTTAGAACTACTACCTATAACTATCTTTTTGTTTTTCTTTTTAATAAAGTAGCATGCGCGCGCCTATCACGGTTTTTTTTCATCTCGCCATGTTCCGAGTCTAAGTTCGGAATAAACGAGGTTTTTTCCTTGATAGCCGTCATGTGAGTTTTTTATTTAGGTTTAAATCCCTTTTGGTCTTGTCCATGGCAGTATAAAGTAAAGTGGCTTAAACTGTTTTTAGATATCTATATCTAATTACTGCCACATTATTTTATAACTTCCATAGACATGGTATTTGACGATTTCGTGGAGCTTGTTTGTTTATACAGGATGTGTCTCTCTCTCCACGCTGTGCCGATGATTACTCCGATATTGTTCCTTTACTTGGGAGCCGTTTCCAGAGCTAAGTCTTTCATCTTGAACTCTCATTTATTTTTGTCATTGAGGACAATGCCATGTTTAAGTGGGGGGCAGGGGACTTAGCTGCTATATGTTGCAGTCAAGGGAAACGGTATACTGAGACAATATTGAGCCAAATTTTAAAATTTTTATGGATAAATGCCAAGTTGTTTAACTCGTACCCTTAAACTTGTGAAGTTCTTATACTTAGAATTAATAGGACATGAACCAAGTTGCGTGAACGTGGTCCGATAAATTGTTAGTAGACTTGATATTCATGCTCAAGTAGTTAGGTATTGTTCAATTACTCCTTGAATCGCTTAGTACGTGTACAATGCGTAGATAAGTGGTTATGAGGACCTAATGTCGATATTTGTCGACTAATGTATGTTAGCCAACAAGAGCGGAGTAATAAGCCTGGGACCGTGTTTTGACAATGCATTAAAATCTTGTAGAAAAATACCATGGTAATATTCGGTGCTATGCATGATCTAAGATAGGGAGATACTCATTAAAAAGTTTTCTTCCTTGAGATTAGTAGTATTCGAAACATATGCAAAAATTGAAAATATTAATTTTTAGAGGCTTCGAGTAGTACTGTCTCCAAGTCCAAAAACCCTATAGATACGCTCTTGCTTATTGTTCTAGTGCTTTAAATTGCGAGGCATAAGAAGTATGAATGCTTTGATGTTGGTGAATTTAGATATGATCATAAACTAAAGTTACATTTATATAAAACCAAACATGCAACAATCACTTCGATTCATAGCGAGTAGTGGATAATGCTTATCTTGTGAGCATGATTTGGTATGAGTTGACTCCTTGTGTAAGTAAGTTGAAAATGTGTCTTGGGAGCTGGTTGATCTTTGTTCGGGACGAAGCAAAGTTTAAGTGGGGGCATTTTGATGACGGTTAAAATGCATCTCTTCAAGAAGATCTGGAAAGCCTCAAGGCATCAACATTAGAAAATCTAGCTGCATGATTCTTCCAAACTGCATGTGCACTCTTGAAGTACATCAAACTTTGAGCAATGGTATTTTCCACAGAATTCAAGATCCATGATCTCACCATTGTATCACACTGTCTTCATGCATGGAAATCTGCTTCTGGCCTTTTGATTGTGACGTCTATAAAGCCAATTTTATGTTAGATATAGTGTGCCCGAAAGACAATTATTGCTTGCCCTTACGGGCAAGTGGGAGATTGTTGGAAGTAGCGCCTGAAAGACAATATATGTAACTGTTTTTATAATTAATAAATGACAGATTTATTCTCATCTTATTATTTGCTTCGTGCTTATAAGTAATACACTACTGAAAACCCCAAGTCGTATCATATGTATCCATATAACTTAGTGTGTGTCACACATGAGGATTAAGTTTATGGTGATACACTTGAACTATTAGTCCGTGGTGAATTTAATCAAATTATGAGGTCTATTGATTAAACCACCATTAATGCCCCCAGAACACTTTAAGGTGTGACCGTATTATCCAGACCGTCGATATTGGTTATCTAAGTGGGGCATTTATATATGATGTAGTCATATAGGACTGGACCGATTTAATCTGAGTTTATTATATAATTCGGTGATTGAGAAATCTTATTAAATCACAAGATGATCATATATGGATTAACCTTAATCCTGAAGTGATTATAGACTCCTGCTTGTTTCAAGATAAGGTTTGATGTGTTCGTTAAGGATCGCTAAGAGGCGCGGTCTGAATCACATTTGCGTTGGCACTATTCTGGAATGAGTGAGAAGTGTGTGTCTCACAGATATGGAATACATTCCTTCCTGTGGGAAGTAGAAAGACAATCCCCTTATTTGTTAATCCTAGAAACTGATTGATCCCAAGAGTTCGTATTGGTTATGAACTAATTGATCACTAGTGGGTTAATGGTAAATAAGGATAAGATGTAATGAAGAAGGTTTACGGAAATAATCCCACTTCGTTACGGATAGTCTATGGAGGGTTAGTTTGTATGTAATGATTATATCAATGGACACTACTCGACTCGGCATTTTGAGAAAATGTTATATCTATAATCGATAGAGTTCAGTTTCAGATTTATGGTGGCGTAATTCCGGAATTAATAAGTTGAGTAGGAATATTCTGTTCGATGAATATTTTATTCAATTTATTGTAGCTATTGGTTATAGGTCCATGGTCTTCGAGTTGGCTCCTAACACGCAAGTGTTTTCTCGTTTTATGGAACCTCGAGAATAAATTAAATAGTTGGTCAATTTAATAAATATGCAATATTATTTATTTGGTAAATAATATGTAAAATAGAAAAGATATTTTCTATTAAACTAATGACAATTGTGGCACCTACTTTTGTGATTAATTAGGAAAAGAAATTTTCCTAGATTATGTCACATGTGTAATTAATTAATTATTTATTTGTTAGATAATTAATGGAAAATAGATAAGAGATTGATGTTTTGGGAATTATCTCTTATTTTATGGAAAATATCTTTTCCTCATGGAAATAGGTAATTGTATTATGAAAATAGTAACTCTCTCTTTACTAGTTATTTTTCTATAAAAAGAGAGTTCTCCCAACACAAGAACACTCAATTATTGCCGCCACATTATAATAAAAGGAAAAGAAAATTTAGTTTCTCATTCTAGTCATTAAAAGAAGAAAAACCTAGGGTTTTTCTTGAGCATATTCAAGGAGGTTCTACGGCGAGGATCGACGTCCACCAGTCGTCGCTAGAAGATACAATCTGGAAGACTGCGGCTTCTCCCTCTCTGTCGATTTACTATTCCTCTTCAATTAGGTAAATCTTCAACCATCTCATCGTTGTATTAATTATTTATGTGGATCATATCGTGGTAAAATCGCATGCGAATTTATTCGTAGCTTCCGATGTGCATGATCGAGCGTCTCGATCGGTGCTGCGAATCAGATCTGAAGATCCAATTATGGATCGGATCCGGATTCGGGTTTCGTATATCCAGCATGTGGTATCAGAGACAGGTTAAAGCGATTTTGCGATCTTGATTGCATAATTAATTAATAAGGAGTGGAATAGAATAAAATTACATCTTTTAAGTTTTATTTTTTTTTGTTATGCGATTGAATGTTTTGGTTGACGAGATGGATTGGGGTTGGTACCTGTTTACCGTTAGATCTATTGTAAACCCATTTTTTTTTGTATAGGAAATCATGTAATTTATTTTTGCAACTTTAATTTCCTGCATTATTTTTAAATCGGCCGAGGGCTTTTTATTTAATTCGGACGAAGACTTTGAAGAGGAAAAGCCGCGGCACAGTGGTCAAGTCACAGGTTTAATTGCGCGCAGACCTGAGTTTGAATCCCCTTGGCCGGATCAAATTCTGAAAAAAAAATTATTTTTTTTCCTGTTAAAAAAAAGATAAAAAAAAACGAACGAAAAGGAAAAAAAAAAAAAGGGGGGGGGGGGACGAATGCTACAAAATCGTGGAATCGAACTTGGGTGGTGATGAAGGAAGAAGAAGCTTTAACCAACTCAGCTAGAAGGGCTTTTATTGTAGATCTGGACCAGAAAATTATATACCAAGCAACGGTGGCGGTTCATTAAAGATTAGAAATTTTATGAACGTAGGGTTTACTTATTTAATTCATAGATTAGATACGGGGGTACCAACGGTCCATCTCAGTGGTTTATTTTTCGCATTTATTTTCTTTTGTGATTATTTATGTGATATAACCATATCATGCATCATATTCATAAATTCCAATCATAGCATATGCATACATGTAGAAAATTAATATTGACATTAATTAGACATGTATGAACACGATAATTAATTTAGATAAAAAAATAAATTAAATTAATTGAAGGAAACGGAATTTTATCGGGATATAAAATTCACATGATAAACTTAATTTGGGATTATGAATCCCTCGGGGTTTGAGTTATGTAGTGTCTACATAAAATAGAATTTTGATAATCAATAATTTGAAAATCATGAAAAATTGGACACCAACTAGACGGTATTTGGAACCGATTAGTTAGTGATTGTTTTTTCTTGATTTATTGTTTTTCAATTTATTGAAAAAAATTTACAATCCTAAATTTTTATCATGAAAACATTAGGACTTTAAAATTCTTTGGAGAATTTTAATTGTGTTGCGTCTACACAAGAGATTTTCTAAATAATCGATAAATTGGAAAATCATGAATATAGTGTCACTAGTTAGACGGTATTTGGAACTGATAAACTAGTGGAGCTTTAAATTTTCTGATTTATTGTTTTTTGAATTATTGGAAAATAATAAGTCCAAATGTATTAGGATTATAAAATTCTTGGTGAACTTTAATTGTGTAGTGTCTACACAACGAATTTTTATAAATCCATAAAATTGGAAAATCATGAATATAGTGACACTAATTAGATGGTATTTGGAGTCGATGAACTAGTGGGAGGATTAAATTTTAAATATTCGTGATTTATTGTTTTTCCGGATTGTAAGGAAATTCTGAATATCCTAATAAGACTACCTAATTTTCAAAATAACGAGTGGGAGCGGGGAAGGTGACAACCGACCCATCGGCCTCTACTGTTGACACAAGCACGTGAGAGAAGGGTGATGCCTCAAGCCGCTTTGATTACGGCCCCCTACGGATGGCCTTCACCCCTATCAAAATTCAAGGCTTGGTCTCCGAAAGGATAGGATTTCGGGTACTCGTCGAGTCACTGACCGACCCTGTGGCGGCATACTCGGGGCGTACTTTGAGATCTGAAATAGCAGGTCACACTCAAAAGGATATTTTTGGAAATATCTTGGCTGAAAAGGAAGGTAATCAACAATTGAATGGAGATGTTTGATTCTTAATGGTTTGATTGTTGAGAGAGATTGTCTCAATTTAACTATCATTCTGTTGATACCGACCCTACGGCGGCAACATGATGTGAGGTTAAATCCTTGGAATGGTAGGATAAACTGCATGCATGACATCACGTTTATAATTCCTAAAATTTCTTATTTGTTGTGTGTATGATTTGATTTATATTTCTGTCGTAATTTATTTTTCAACTACATATCATCTCAAGGTGACTAGACTGCTTAAGTAATTAAAACTGACTGATGATGACTTCGTAAAAGTGGAAAAGTAACAAGAACGTTGAACTCAATAATCGAGAATGCAATTAATTTTTCGGTAAAGGATTTCTCTCTTAAGCCTTCAAACTTAAGTGACATTGATGAGTATGTCACTGCTGTCACTCGTGTTGAATGATAGACAACCGATATTAGTTCAAAGATGACATGAATGATTTGGCATCAATCTCATTGGACATCCCACAGTTCACGAGCAGTGTCTACTCAAATGAGCTGCTAGTTCACGGCCATTTCCTTTAAAGAAAGCCAAGAATGGGAAGGCGAATGTCTACAAGTGTAATTCGTCTAAACTAAATAATTTAAAGACTAAACCAAAATATTAATAAAAGAAAGTAAAGGTTAAGGAAAGTGATTTCGGATCACTAACCTATGAATCCTTAGAGACTGTCTTAACCGAGTAATTTGACTCAGAAGCTAAGTTCTTTTGTAAGAACAAGGTAGCTAGGCATTAATGATTAAAGAGTAGACAATGGGCAGTTATTTCAGCTGAGATAGTGGGAGTGATATAAGGAAAGAAATTTCGGACTTTAATCCTTGAATATCGCAGAAATTTAATTTCTGTTTTCAGATTCGTTGGAACAAATGGATTCACTTTCAAATCAATAATCTAGTTGCCTTAAAGAGAGTGAATATGACATTTGTAGTATGAATCTGGGACTCAGACTTTTTTCTGATAAAGTCAGAACCACTAAGTAATGCTGAAAAGGTATATGTAACACATCATAAACTATTAAGACAAATGGTTTCCGTATTTAGATAAACGATTCTTCAGCATCTATTAATTAGTGCATATATCCTAAAGATAAGATCTTAAGATTGGCTAAGGGTGATTCCTATCTCCCAATTTAAGAACACTGTCTCAAAGGAAAAATGACTAAGTCACTTTTCAATTAGGAAAAGGTAATAGAGCTGAAGAACTATCACAACTTGTTTATATTGACCTTCGGGGTCTTATAAAGGACACAAGCTAGTGGGAGCTTTTGAGTAATAGACATTTTGTCTAAAGACTACTTGAAACGCCAAATAGTTTATCTAAATATTTGGAGGAATCTCTGATATTACCAGAGAAGAGAGTATTCCATGCTCAGATATAGGCTATAGCGTAGCTTTTGGAGCTGATGCTCGGCCTAGCTCCCAGTGAAACGATTTCACTGAAAGGATAAACCATATATTGTCTTGTATAGTTATTGATATGCTACAATACATAGCTTAACTCAATTAAGACATTGACTGCAAAATAACGGTATACATTATTATGTAATACCGAGAAGTCCACCTAGAAGATGCTTATGAATTTGTGGATAAGGAGTGAAGTAAATGTACTCCACTTCCGCAAATAGAGGCATTTAGCATATATGCCTGAAGGTAGGACTGGAGATTTTGCATACACATTTAGATGGTGATTGATCGTGAAATATCTTAATACAATGAGTGAATGTTGGTTATAAGATTCTGAAGATCGGATAATGACGGTTGTACTGTCGCACCCTTTCAGAAAGAGTGTTTAAATAACAACCTTGAACCTTGAAGTAAAGTTACTCAAGGATTTACTATTTGATTGAATCAGACCACATCCAACATTAGTTGTTGGGGATTACGCAGAAAAATACTACTAAACCAGATCAGAAAGTTAATCCACCCAAATCCAGTGGGAGTATGGTTTATCCATTGACTCGCTGTGATTATGCAGACTTAACAATCTGCTGGGGTGATTGATAACCTATGGTCTTCTTTGGAGGGCCGTATAGGATTCTGATTTAGAGGTTGGTTTAAATCCATACACATGTAAATAGAGTTTTGGTACTCCATGTCTGTTCATACTCTTATAGAACCACATGAGTGTCTCAGGCCCAGTAGGAGTAATTGGATCTACATGATGAAGAGTTGAATGAATGTGAAAGTTTAAACTTTCAGAGCAAGCCAAGTGGTCTTGGGTCAATTCCCTAAGAAGTAGATAGTTCAAAAGGGGTGATGCCCTGAACTCTCTCACCATTCAGCCGCGCTTGACTCCGCGGAAAGCAGAAAGATTACCAGGGGTGATGCCCTGAAACTTTCTTGCTGTACATTGAAGCTTAGATTTGTTCAGAACGGAAGGGTTTTTTTTTGCTTAAAGCCGATAGCAGATTGACTGCATATGCTTCTATCCATTCGTGGATTAAAGCAAACCTCTAGGTCATTAAAAGCCACATGTTTGATATATGTGGGCTTGACCAGAATATTGATGAGTCTTGTGTAGACCAGAGAATAAATATTGGTAAATTAGTAGACGTTGGTGTTTATAAAAGATAACACTGCCACAGTTGGAAACAACATGAGTGTGTTATCTGAAGTCAAGAACTGACGAGCCAAAGCTTATCGGAATCAGAGAAGTGGACTATATTCTTAGAATTTGATTCGGTCGAGTTCATGAGAACAAGTTGTGGCAGTTTCCCATTCATCTTGTTGTTAAGATGATGATGCATTTTCGAATGCAATATTCAACGAGAAGTTTCCTACCCAACCCCTTACGGAATAAATCTCTCAATCTTCGGATATAGTGAAAATGGGATAAATTCTCTTAACAGGTTATTAAAAGTCAATTAAAGTCGAATCTTGGATTCGGACGTTGAATAGCAGTATAGTGCATCCTCAATTATATTTAGAGAACGAGGAATAAAATGCGTGTATATTCAGGTGCAAACCTAATTATTATTGACTACACTGATTCTGACTTACAGTCAGATTAAAGATGATCGTGAATCGATCTCGGGCTCAGTGTTTTCTCATAGTGATGGAGCAATCCATCACTACCAATTTGACTATGTTAGTCGAATACATAGCAACTTTCGGAGCAGCTAAAGAGGCAGTAGGGCTTGAGAAGTTCTTTGTTGGATCGGGAAGTAATTTTAGGTATGGGTAAGCCGATATCACTTCATTGTGAAAACAGTGGGGAGGTAGCTTATGCAAAGGATCTTTGCAATCACAAGAGGTCAAAAGCATATTGCGAGAGAGTGCCACCTGATTAGACAGACCGTGTAGAGAGGCAACGTTTCGGTCCTAAAAGATCCCTCGAAACCGACAACCTTCTGATCAGTTTACCATGTCTTGTGGCATCTAGTGTCACTGATGAGCGCTTGGCGGGTATGGAATCGAGAGACATGTCTCATCTGCTTTAGATCAAGTGGGAGAATGTTGTGGATAGATAGAATAAGGGTGAGGTGCTCTAAAAACAATTGTTGCTTGTCTTTACGGGCAAGTGGGAGATTGTTAGATATAGTGTGCCCGAAAGACAATTGTTGCTTGTCCCTACCGGAAAGTGTGAGATTGTTGGAAGTAACGCCTGAAAGACAATTTATGTAATTGTTTTTATAATTAATAAATGACAGATTTATTCTCATCTTATTATTTGCTTCGTGCTTATAAGTAATACACTACTGAAAACCCCAAGTCGTATCATATGTAGCCATATAACTTAGTGTGTGTCACACATAAGGATTCAGTTTATGGTGATACACTTGAACTATTAGTCCGTGGTGAATTTAATCAAAGTATGGGGTCTATTGATTAAACCACCATTAATGCCCCCAGAACACTTTAAGGTGTGACCGTCTTATCCGGACCGTCGATATTGGTTATCTAAGTGGGGCATTTATATATGATGTAGTCATATAGGACTGGACCGATTTAATCTAAGTTTCTTATATAATTCCGTGATTGAGAAATCTTATTAAATCACAAGATGATCATATATGGATTAACCTTAATCCTGAAGTGATTAGAGACTCATGCTTGTTTCAAGATAGGGTTTGATGTGTTCGTTAAGGATCGCTAAGATGCGCGGTCCGAATCACTTTCGCGTTGGTACTATTCTGGAATGAGTGAGAAGTGTGTGTCTCACAGATATGGAATCCATTCCTTCCCGTGGGAAGTAGAAAGACAATCTCCTTATTTGTTAATCCTAGAAACTCATCGATTCCGGGAGTTCGTATTGGTTATGAACTAATTGATCACTAGTGGGTTAATGGTAAATAAGGATAAGATGTAATGAAGAAGGTTTACGGAAATAATCCCGCTTTGTTACGGATAATCTATGGAGGGTTAGTATGTATATAATGATTATATCAATGGACACGACGTTTTGAGAATAAGTTATATCTATAATCGATAGAGTTCGGTTTCGGATTTATGGTGGCGTAATTCCGGAATTAATAAGTTGAGTACGAATATTCTGTTCGATGAATATTTTATTCAATTTATTGTAGCTACTGGTTATAGGTCCATGGTCCCCGGGTTGGCTCCTAACACGCGAGTGTTTTCTCATTTTATGGAACCTCGAGAATAAATTAAATAGTTGGTCTATTTAATGAATATGCAATATTATTTATTTGGTAAATAATATGTAAAATAGAAAAGACATTTTCTATTAAATTAATGACAATTGTGGCACCCACTTTTGTGATAAATTAGGGAAAAAAAATTCCTAGATTATGTCACATGTGTAATTAATTATTTATTTATTTGTTAGATAATTAATGAAAAAGAGATAAGAAATTGATTTTTTGGGAATTATCTATTATTCTATGGGAAATATCTTTTCCTCATGGAAATAGCTAATTGTATTGTGAAAAGGATAACTCTATCTTTACTAGTTATTTTCCTATATAAAGAGAGTTCCTCCCAACACAATATCACACAATTATTGGCGCCACATTATAATAAAGGAAGAGAAAAATTAGTTTCTCGTTCTAGTTATTAAGAGAAGAAAAACCTACTGTTTTTCTTGAGCATATTCAAGAAGGTTCTACGGCGAGGATCGACGTCCACCTGTCGTCGCTAGGAGATACAATCCGGAAGACTGCGGCTTCTCCCTCTCTGTCGATTTACTATTCCTCTTCAATTAGGTAAATCTTCAACCTTCTCATAGTTGTATTAATTATTTATATGGATCATATCGTGGTAAAATCGCATGCGAATTTATTCGTAGCTTCTGCTGTGCATGATCGAGCGTCTCAATCGGTGATGTGAATCAGATCTGACAATCCAATTATGGATCGGATCCGGATTCGGGTTTCTGTATATCCGGCATTCTATTCATGGAGATTAACACCATCTCCATAGACATTTTCCAGGGATTATAGTTGTTGTCATTCATCAATGGCTGAACAAGAACTAAAGATGGATTCTTATTAGGATGAACATAAAATGGACTGGAGGGACTAGTTTCTTGTGTCTCAGCAGCCATGGCTATCAAGAACTCCATAATTGATCACAAATCAACAATGAAAGTGAAATTACAGAAAAAAAAACCGATCAAGAAATGATCAAAAAACTCAGGAAAAAGATGACAGTTTACTCTTAAGAAACTGAAATCTCAGAAAAGATGAAGAACACTCTCAAGATTCTTCAAAAAACTCAAAGAAAATCACATGAAAAATTCAGAAATTCTAAAATTTCTGCTTCGATACCATGATGAAGTTTATAGAATTATAAACTGAAAGTAAAATGCGGAATTATTATTGATGAACTGAAAATTACAAGTTTGATTATAATGAAGCTGATCATGGGGTATTTATAGCTTCATTCTTGCTAATCACCATAGATATTTCCTTAACATTAAGCAACCAACTACTCAAACACCAAATATCCACTAATCAACTCAAATACCGCATGACGATACCGGGTTACGCACCTCGAGAATTAGTCATCGAGTGGACCCTACAGAAGGTACACGTGTCAAGGAATGCAAGCCAGTTGAGGCCAGCAAGTCGAACTGTCGTAAGGCTTGATTCCAGGAACTACGTAAGGCTTGATTCCTGGAATTATAACAGGATAAGTAGGCAATCTAAGAATACCACTTAGACTCAGCCATAAACATACCCACGCCCCTTCCTTGTTCTTGAGTTAGGGTTCTTGGTTATTCATCATTCATAGAAGAATAGCCCGGATCTTTATAGGTGACTAATTTGTCATCGTCATTGGCGCTAGAAGGAGGGCCTTCAATTGTGGAATACGCCGAGAACATGCCGTCCAAGGATAAACCTCCCAGAAGGACCACTTCCAAGAACACAGATCCGCCAAATCTGCAGTTAGAAGAAGAAGTAGGCATGGAGGCGCAGGGTGAAAAAGAGTTGAACCTGGAAACGATCCAGGAAAATCCTTTGAAGCAGACGCCAGATCTAGCCCCAGAACATCAGTTGTTGGTGGATCAATTGGCAGGTCAAGACATTAACGCTTTGCAAAAGATCATGGAAGAAGTGCTCAGCAGACAAAATCCTCAGCAACAACAGACTGGAGGAGGTTTAAATATTAATATGCATAAACCTAACCCAGCCCAGTTTCAAGAGATCAGCGCATCCTCTAGTTCTGTTGAAAAACGGAAGAAGGAAATTCATCAGAAGCATCAAAGGGATGCGGAGGACAGCGCCAGACGCGAGTTGGACGTGATTCTGGGAAAGAACACGGTTTCATTGTTTTTAGAATCCCCTTTCACTAAGGAGATTGAGAACTTCCCTAAACCCAAGGGGTTTAAGATTCCAAAGATAGAGCCCTATGATGGCACCACCGATCCGGAGGACCATCTACATAGGTATCTATCGCAGATGAGGCTAGATGGGGCACCAGACGAGATGCGGTGCCGGGCATTCGAGACTCTGATCGTAGGTCGAGCCAGAGAATGGTTCACAAAATTGAGACCCGGGTCGATCTCCAGTTTTCCCATGTTAGCCAGAAAGTTCCGAGATGCCTTTATCGTCAATAAAAAGTTCCAGTTGAGCGAAACGCACCTCATGAATATGAGGCATCATAGAGATGAATCGGTGTTAGAGTACTTTAGACGGTTCAATATCGAAGCGATGCAAGTGAAGGATCCTCAAGACAGACTTCTGATCACTTCGTTTGTAGGGGGCTTGAGAAACACTAAATTACATGAAAATTTGAGTAGAACTCTCCCTCGAACGATGGACGAGTGTGTGAACGTGGTCCACAGATTTTGTCAAGGCGAAGAGGCAGTGCGCAGACACACCCAAGCCGAGTGGATGGACCCGAGGAAAGAGAGTTGAGGGTCTGGAAAGAATCAATCTCAACAGCATGACACCGAGAGGAAAGCTTCTGTTTGGGACCGAGTCGATAAACCTTCCGTGTTTAATCGAGTTGAAGCACCTGTCTCGGATCGGTCAGAGAAAAAAGGAGGAAAGAAAGATAAAGACTTTGTCCCTCTCAACCGATCGAGATCAGAGATACTGTCCATCATGGTATCGAAGAACCTAGCAAAGAGGCCCCCACCGATCAAGAAACCTCGAGAGAGGCGGAGGTCAAACAAGTATTGTGAATTCCATGAAGACATAGGCCATGCAACTGAGGAATGCATGGATTTGAAGAGAGACATCGAAGCCTGCATCCAAGAAGGCAAGCTGGATGAGGTTGTCGACAGAGCTCGTTATACAGAGCCCAAGGGGCATGGAAATAGTAAGAGAAAGAATCCCGACCAAGATGGATGTCGGGGAAGAGATCATCAGAGACGAAGAGATCGATCTCCAGATGCTGATAGGGACAACCATGGTCGGGACAGATATGAAGACAACCGGCCAAACAATTATGTTAACACAATATTTGGGCCGGGAGAAACGGAAAAAGAGCGAGCCAGTCAAGGATCGGAAGACAGCTCGAGATACAGAAAGCAACAAAGACTTTCAACGGAGGTCGGGTATGGGCCGAGAGATGACGTACCCAAGTCGAGGAATCACAGCGAAGGATTGGTAATAGAGGCAGTAATAAGTCGCACCAGGGTGTCGAGGGTATGCATCGACAATGGCAGCGCAGTTAACATCTTATATTACTCAGCCTTCCAAGGAATGAAGCTGAAAGAGAAAGACTTGATCCCTATAGCCTCCCCACTGTTTGGGTTCACAGGGCAGGCAGTCCACCCATTGGGATCCATAAAGCTACTAACAACAGTGGGTGATGTTAAGGGTCAATTTGTAGTGTTTTATAAGGATATATTTTATATCAATATTCCCCATATATGGATGTTTTTCGTAGAATTCGAGCTTATAATCGATTAATTGAGCAAATGACGTTTTGAATAGTTAAAATGCAAAATCGAGTAAATATCGTGGTTTTATTATCTATTTTGTATGGTTTTACGTTTTGCTCGGTTTTGTCATCTTTTAGGTGCACAAATGTGGAATGGAAGAGGTCTAAATGATGTTTGATTGAAGATTAAAGTGGAAAGAAAGAGATACAAGAGGATGAAGATGAAATAAAGCTTTGGAAAATCCCGAAATATACTCGTAATACGACGGGCTAATCAAAAAGGCGTTTTCTGAAGAAGAGTCCTTAATGAAAGTTGTAGAGTTTTCCGAGAGCTTTTTTATGACATTCGGATCATAATTTTTGGAGGTCTACAACTCAAGATATGAATTTTAGAAGTTTTATTCCAATAAATATGTAATCGAAGGATTCAGTTCAAGAAACCCTAAACGAGCGTCCAGCGCCGCAATTTCATTAACCGACTTAAGCCCTTAAACAGCCGACCTATTCTTCTATTTAAGCAGCGTAGCCCCCAAACCCTAATTATTATTATTATTCTCATACTACAAAAACACATAGCAGCCGCAGGAAACTATTTTCTGGGAGCTCCAAGGCCGGTCACCCGAGCCTTGTGCTCGGGTGATCCAGGGTTAGATTAGATGCGTTTTTCTTCCGTTTTTCATTGTTGATCCATGTTGTTCAACCCTTGTATAAACTATGTGAGTTTGATTTTCCAATTTATTCAATCCTTTTTATTTTCATGATCTTTAATTTATTTTGTATCTTTCTGTGATTATGATGCTATTATGTGAATTAGATCGAGAGATATGTTTACTAATTGATATGTTTACAACATACGGAAGTTGCGTAGACTAGATCACCATAGAAAGATAGGCTCTTTAATCATTAATGATGACAAATTAATCGATTAATTATCTAGGTTGTTAGATTCTAAAATACGAGAGTTAACCTGAATCTACACCTTCATTTTGTATTGAAAATCGATCTCAACATTCGGAAGAAGAGAGATCGATAATTGAATTCACTAAGGAATTAGGAATTTGTATCTCGTGTAAAGGTGAAACCACAATTTGAATTAAAATCATGAGATGAACTAGGATTGAAATCACTTGGTTTGTATGATGTTTGATCCCATGTATCCTTAGTTTAGGTTTTTATTATTTGTTCTAGTTTAGATTTAGTTTACTTGTTCTATGAGTTTATTTGTTAGTTCTTCGTTTATTTGTTTTCGTTAGTAACAATTGAGAGAATTAATTAGATTAGATTCAACATCCCTTTTCCCTGAGGATCGATACCCGTACTTATCCAACTTTACTAGCAACTACCCGGTATTCGGCCAGTTAGGAGGTAGTTTTGCATGGTAGTATAGGTTTATAAATTTTCTTTTGTTTTTATGATGCAAAATCCTCCGAACAGGTGACGGGGAAAAAGGAAGGACGTTCGAGTTGAACTATGTGGTCGTGAAAGCCCCCTCCGCTTACAATGTAATTTTAGGGCGACCTGCCCTCTTCGAGTTACGAGCCATCATTTCGACGTACCATAATAGCATGAAGTTCCCAACTCGAAGTGGTTCTCACGAGGTCAAAGGGGATATTGAAGTCGCCAGGAGTTGTAATTCAATTATTATGAATGGAAAGATGGCAGTACAACAAGTCCTCATCGAAGAACTGATCCCAGAGGAAGAGGAAGATAAATCTTGGGCCTCGAACGAGGCAGTCGAAAATGTTGACTTATGGGGAGGAGCAGAAGAGCAAAATGTCCAAGTCGGGGTTTGGATCCCGACTCAGGAAAAACAGTCATTGATCGACTTGCTGATAGAGTTTAGAGATGTTTTTGCATGGAAAGCTTCATATATGCCCGGCCTTCCAACAGATATTGCAATTCACAAGCTCGAAGTTGACCAGGCCAGGAGGCCAGTCAAACAGAAGAAAAGAAATTTCGCATCAGATCGATTGGAAGCCATCGAGTCAGAAGTCGGTAAGTTGTTAGCGGCCAACCTAGTAAAAGAGGTGTTATATCCAGACTGGCTGGCCAATCCAGTGTTAGTGAAAAAACCAGATGGCAGCTGGCGCATGTGCGTGGACTTCACCGACTTGAATAAGGCCTGTCCAAAGGACTCTTACCCATTACCCAAGATCGACAGGTTAGTTGACTCGACCATCGGTTTTGAGGTATTCGCTTTCTTAGATGCGTACAAGGGGTACCACTAGATTTTAATGGATCCTCGAGATGCAGAGAAGACGGCGTTCATCACAGAGTTTGGCACCTTCTGTTATGTAACCATGCCATTCGGACTTAAGAATGCTGGAGCTACATACCAGAGGGCAGTCAATAAAAATTTTGCAAAACAGATCGGCAGAAACATGGAGGTATACGTGGATGACTTGCTCATTAAAAGACGATCATTGGAGTAGTTTCTAGTTGATGCTCGAGAGGTGTTCGAGGTGCTACGAGATACTCGAATGAAATTGAATCCTAAGAAGTGCACCTTCGGGGTAAGAACAGGCAAATTTCTGGGATACATGATATCGAGAGACGGGATTCGAGCTAACCCGGACAAGATTGACACGTTAAAGAATATGCCAGCCCCTCGAAATACAAAGGAAGTACAGAGACTTACAGGTCGAATGGCAGCACTAAACAGGTTCTTATCTCGATCAGCTCAGCGTGCATTGCCCTTTTTCAAGATTCTTCGAAAGGCCAGTCCTTTCCAATGGGATGATGAATGTCAGACTGCCTTCGAAGAGTTAAAGACATATCTATCAGAGTTACCTACCCTCACCTCACCTTGAGAGGGGGAAAGATTGTTGGTTTATTTGGCAGTATGCGAGGAAGCAGTGAGTGCGGTCTTGGTCCGAGAGGGGGAAAAGGGCCAGGTGCCTATATACTTTGTGAGCAAAGCCTTACACGGTCCCGAAGTCCGCTACTCACCAGCTGAAAAACTCGCGCTAGCTTTGGTACACGCCTCGAGAAAACTCAGACCATATTTCCAAGCCCATCCGATTTTGGTAGTCACAGACCAACCACTCAAGCAAATCCTTGTGAAACCAGACACATCGGGTCGACTTGCGAAGTGGGTAATCGAAATGGCGCAGTACGATATAGAGTTCACTCCCCGAACCGCGATTAAAGCTCAAGCCTTGGCAGACTTTTTAGCGGAAGGTATTTCAGTGCAGATCGACCAGGAAAAACAGAGTCAGGAAGCCAAGTGGATTCTACACATCGATGGAGCCTCGAACAAAGAGGGAGCCGGAGCAGGCCTGTTGTTAGTCAGCCCGAAAGGAGAAGAGTTTCCTTACGCTCTCCGATTCGACTTCAAGGCAACTAACAACTAGGCAGAGTATGAAGCAATGATAACCGGGTTGAAACTCGCTCTCAAGCTGGGGGTCGAAAATTTGATAGTTTACAGTGACTCTCAATTGGTCGTTAATCATATGAAAGGGGAGTACGAGGCCAAGGAAGAAACGATGAAGAATTATTTACAAATTGTTTGAGGCCTTAAAGCAAAATTCAATTCAATACAGATCGAGCAGGTACCTCGAAGTCAGAATAAGAGGGCCGATGCACTCTCAAAGCTCACCTCGAATTTCCTTTCGAGTAAAAAAGTTCTGGTTGAATTGCTAAGTAACAGAAGTTATGAAGAGATGGAGGCCCAGCCGATCACTCAGCAGGCCACATGGATGGACTCAATTGTTCTATACCTAAGGGACAAGATTTTACCGAATGATAAAGTATAGTCGAGAAAGGTCCGACTTCAGTCGGCAAGGTACGCATTTTTCAATGACATGCTTTATTGCAAATCTTTCACAAGTCCATGGTTGAGATACGTGTCAGAGTCGGAAGGCAACTATATACTTGAAGAGATTCATATAGGGGCTTGCGGAAACCATTGTGGAGCAAGAATGTTAGCTCGGAAAAGCAAGTTAGCGGGATACTACTGGCCGTCAATGCAACGAGATGCGAACAGCTTAGTTCAGAGGTGTAACTCATGTCAAATTCACGACAACATCTCTCATCAACAAGCGCAAGAAATGAACGTTATCTCGTCAGCTTGGCCGTTCGATATGTGGGGAGTCGATATTGTAGGTCCTTTACCTCGAGCTCCAGGAAATAATCGATTTGTGGTGGTTGCTGTAGATTACTTTACCAAGTGGGTAGAAGCCAGGGCTGTACCAGACATCAAAGCAGCCACCATCAAAAAGTTTTTGTGGGTCGATATTTTGTGCAGTTATGGCATTCCAAAGGTCCTGATTTCAGATAATGGAACACAATTCGAAGATCGAAGGGTTCAAGAATGGTTAGCAGAATACCAGATCGACCAACATTTTACCTCAGTAGCGCATCCGCAGGAAAACGGTCAGGTCGAACAGACCAATCGACAGATCAAGCTCGGGCTGAAAAAGAGACTGGAGGAACAAGGTCGAGACTGGGCGTTGCAACTTCCGAGCATCCTGTGGTCATACAGGATAGCTCCAAATTCATCGACAGGCGAAACACCTTTCTCCCTAGCTTATGGGTGCGAGGCAGTTATCCCTGCAGAAGTCGGAGTCCCTTCTCCTCGAGTTCTGGCGTACAACATCGAAACGAATGAACCCGATATCCGACAAGAGAAAGATAATCTTGAAGAGAAGAGAGAGATAGCCTCAGCCAGAATGGCAAGGTATAAACAAAAGATCTCGCAGTACAATAACGAAAGAGTCAGATATCGATATTTCAAGGTCGGAGATCTAGTTCTCAGAAAAAACGAAGCCAGTCGACAAGAAGAGATGGGCAAACTAGCCCCGAATTGGGAAGGTCCATATCAAATTCTAAAAGTCCATCCCAAAGGGTCCTATCAGCTAGGTCGAGCAGACGGAACAACAGTACCCCGACAATGGCATGCCAACAACCTTCGGAAGTATTATGTTTAAGCGTTAGATCGACTAGCTCGTGTTTACTTTGATCTTATGAAACTTGTAATCAGTCCATGGGACAATTCAAAAGTTATCATAATAAAACGTCTACTTTTATGCTTAGTGTTATAAATTTTATTTAGCTGTAATATTCTAAGTCCGAAGGGACACGAAGTTACAGCCGAGAAGAAAATTGAGCAATCCGAAAATCGGAACTCGGGACCAAGCCAGAAGCCAAGTTAGTGTTCGGTAAAAACTAGTTTTACAATTTATAGACCGAAACACCCCAAGTATAAGGATCGTAGTATAGGATGTTAACGGGTCGTCCTAAGGGAGTGGAATGTTTATCGGATCAAGGAACAATTATTCTATCGATTATGTCACGACTACTAACTAAAACTAAGATTTAAACTAATTAAACTATAAAAACAATGAACAGTAATTAAGATGATGAACAGTACGATGAACAGTAACCTAGAACAGAAAATTTACAGAAAAATAACAATTAACATCTAGGGTTCCTAAAACAACTAAACGTAGCAATCATATTGATACGAACTATTCGATTTATCAAGTGATCAAAAAGAACGGCAAGGCAACAGGAATCCACCAATCAACCAACCCAACCCCAACTAGATGGCAAGTTAAAGATACGATTTTTAGTAATGATCTATCACGAATTCGATTAAATCTCTTTAAACAAATTCTAGGGTTTCGTTTTCTTTTTCAAGTAAAACTAAACAACATGCAGAACACGATCATGAGTTTGTTTCCAACACTCTACTCAATTAACTATAAACGATCTCTCGAATTATAATTAAGTGCATCAATTGAAAAGATCTAAGTTTGAATAATATTCTCATACAAATCCAAACAAAAAGATAGTTTTATCGATCTCTCGATTCAAATAAAACGTAAGCAATATAAAGCAACATCCAATTGATGAAAAACTGTAAATTTAACTCACTAAAAGTACGGCTAAAAATCCTCTAGTTGGTGTTGATGTTGATCGGTTTCATCCGTTGTCCCACCGCGATGTGCTTAGCCAACAATCATGATGTTGATCATGATTATTGGATTGGAAGAGTTCATCTTCCTGTTGTAATTGGCGGCTGCTCTGTGAAATATGTGAATTGCGGCTGCTGCTAGGATGTATGCGTGAATGATGTCTGTATTAGGGTTGCAATTGCGGCAGTTTATATAGATGCCGAAGTCGGCTGGAGTATGGCGGTTTGGTGGATGTTCGTCCGCCTCCATGGACGCTGGTCTGAAGTCGTGGACGGAGAATGAACGTTAGTTTAACATGCGTCTGAACATCCTGTATCTAAATTAACTTCCTGAATGCTAGTTTGAAGTCATGGACGCCAGTTTGCTGAATATTCTGAGACTCTAAATCGAAAATCCTGCATGGACGCTCGTCCTCAATGTATAGACGTTCGTCCGGACTGAGAAAGCATTGGACGCCAGTCTGCTGGTTCTGGACGCCAGTCCAGCCTGTTTTGCGTGCAACTTTTATTCCAATCCTCGACTCGCATCTTTTCCTTCAATTAAACTTCGGATGGAAACCTTTTAAGCTCTTCCATGCCATACAAACATGCCTACAAGATAATCAAAAGCATGCAAAATGTAGAAACCTATTTATTGATAGAAAACCATCGATAAAAACACGTAATACGCTTGATTTTGTAATTAACTGAACTCTAAACCCATTCTTTCAATTTATCCTTTTAGCAATGTGATTTTCTATAAAAATCACTAAAACACGGAAGATATTGCTACGAAATAACTCGATAAAAACCATAAATTTAGTCGTAAACAACTCCCCCACACTTAAACTTTTGTTCGTCCCGAGCAAAACAATCAAAACTAGCTCACTTTATATGCAATCCAAATAGATCCCTAACTCACGTAACAAAAGATACAACAACTATAGCAAGTAATACCAACATAGAGATAGATTCGGTGTGTGTGACAAGCCCTTTTCAATCTTCACAATCTTTTCAAACAAATATCCTTTCAAATAATTTTAATGACTATCCTAGGTATAGGCAGTAATCGTTCCACACAAAGTCTTCCTGCGCACTCAGTAGGATAATCCCTACAGCATATCTTTTAGTTTATACTAGGTATACGATTAACGATAACCAAGTCTTTAGTTTTTTCACTTTTATACGCAGATTAGAATGAGCTCTTACCCGTCATAGTAGAATAGGACATTTCGTGCTAACACCCTACCTTACTCAAATCATAGGGTAGCTTCTTCTAACTGTCGTGAGCTTTTGGTCATCATAGTGGTATAGGACATTTCGAGATAATGCCCTATCGCACTCCAATCATCGACCAGCTTCCGACACACACATTTATTCATCTTATTATACTTTTTCAAAGACTTAAGTTACGTTTCACTTATCACATTCAAACCTAAGATATTCACAGTGCACGCTCGGAGCTTAGGTGTTACTTCACTGTTACGATTAAGAACAAATTCCTCTAAAATAAATCATTAAAATAATGAAAGGATAAAGTTCAAAAATTGTTGCTTCAATATCAAAGGCTTTCGTGAGTGTGAAATGAATACTATCTCAAATTAGTTAAAACATGCTATAATTATCTCACCAAGTCACATAAAATCATTGTCAGGAAACTACAACTAGCAAGCATTTGTTTCAATTACATGCTCAAGATTTACAACTATCCAAGTGTAAAAATTTTAAAATTTGAAAATTTCACCATTTATCAAGGATCACATATACTTACTCATATATTCGAAAATAAAGCATGAATTGCACCACCACCCCCACACTTAATTCACATTATGTCCTCAGAATGTGCAAATAAAAGAAAAGAATACTTAGCTGGTTTCAAAAATGGTTGTCGGGCGGTAGATTGGAAGTGGTCAGGCCGTAGCATGAATGAAACCGCTGCACTCGTATCATGAACAGACAACACTAAAAGTAAAAGCTTGCAAACCTGCTCGAAAGTATCTGCAACACTCGACATAACACATAATCTCGGGATACACGGGGTATATGAGTAAACATGCACGCAAATAAAGCATTCACAAATAGGACAAGGATAGCCAACACACAAACACCAAGGTTTTATTCCTAATAAAATAAAAACTTAACTAAAAAGAAATACTTAAAAGACTAGGATGCCTCCTAGTAGCGCTTCTTTTATGTCATTAGCTTGACACAGATTTCAAAGTCAACCCGGATCGGGCCACTTTGGCTTACTGCTGGCCACTTCTTCATCGGAGTCAGAATGAAGGACATGGGTGTGACCACAACAGCAGCAAGTCAAGTGCTCTACTAAGTGTTTGAACTTAACTCTCCAGATAGCACTGACTCTTTTCTTCTTCTCGTTCTTGCACAGAGTAAGCTTCGGTATATGATGAGAGATAAATTTATGATCATTATTATGACATTTCGCCCCAATATTGATACCATTTTGAGCATTATTGTATCAAATCAAGTCAAAATTACTAAGTTTTATTCAAATGTATAAGTAGTAGTTATTATATAAATTATCGTATTTTTATAAGTTTTTATAAGTTTTGTACCGGTTTGGTAACCGGAGTGTCGTGTCGGATTTACGTTTGGTATTTTGGTGGTTCATTGCAGGATTATACATTGACCAAGATTCCACGTAACGACATGTTTTGAGTCTAAAAGATGTGTTTAGAGGATTAGAAGAAGATGCCACAAGCTTACGAGTTCAAATGGATCAAATTATCTTACATACTTAAAACCAAAACCTGTTTCGACGGAGATTTGACCCAGCTTAGAGGCATTTTCAGGGGATGACTTCTTAATGAAAGTTGTAGATCTTCACATAAGCTTTCCAACGCACTTTGAATTACGTCAATTGGAGGTCTACAACTCAAGTTATGGTCAATTGACTAATCAATTCGGATTAGTAAAAATCCCGAAATATACTCGTAATACGAATGGCTCATCAAAACGACATTTTCTGAAGAAGTTCCCTTCATAAAAGTTGTATATCTTCAAGAACGCTTTCCAATGGATTTTGAATCAAGTCAATCGGACTTCTACAACTCAAATGGTGGTCAAGTGGCTAATTGATTCAATTTCGTAAAAATCCCGAAAAACGTTCGGAGGAACACGAGGTACTCAAGAAGACGTTTTCTGAAGAAGAGTCCTTCATGAAAGTTGTAGAGTTTCTCGAGACCTTAATTTTGGCATTTCGTTTGCAATTTTTGGAGGTCTACAACTCAAGATATGAATTTTAGAAGTTTTATTCCAATAAATATAAGCGAAGGATCTAGAATTACGCTGAGTTGTTATGTAATCATTACCACCGACCCAGTCCGCCACTTTCCCGACCCGGTCCGGCTCCCCCAAATTTTCCTATATAAGCACAGCTTCACAGATCAAATAAAATGCCCCTTTTCTTTCCTTCTTTCTTTCTTCTTCTTTCGTTCCTTTCTCTGTTCTTCTTCTTTTTATATATTTTTTTTTGATCACTTTGTATATATATATATATATATATATATATATATAGATAGATATATATATATATATATACACACACACACATCCTAATATATATATATATACATCCATATATATATATATTTCATCTATCTTCTTTTATTTTCGGGGCCCGTATATACATATATATGTCGATGTATGTATGTATATATGTTTTTCACATATATAAATAAAATGGTTATAGTATCGTTGTAATGGCGGAATAATTATCGAAGATTGTTGATTTCGAAGCTTTGGCATGTTAGATCCGGTGGAAACGACCCCGATTCGATAGTCATAACCGGTAATACATTCTAAAATTGTTATGTTTATTATTTCTATTTCTATTTATTTATGATATTAAACTAAAAATATGTCTAGCCAAGATATGAATCTGAATTAGTTAATCTTTTGGTAAAATGAATGATCGACTCTGGTAATCATGATTAAAACCAATTATAATGAATCTTTTTCTATTTTAATCGTATTCGTATTGACGTATTTAATTGATCTGAGGAATTCATAATCTAATTATGAATTGACGCCTCGTAGTTAGGATACGAGATAAAAGATAGAAAAACCGGAGGGTAAAATTGGCCGTGTGAATAACGTGATAACGGAATCCGATTTCCTACCCGGGGGTAGATTTGTTTTGGGAGAAATGAATCTTATTATAATTTGTACTCGAGATCGTAATAATGTTAAATCATCAGTTTAATTGAAACTTAAACCGGAAAGTTGAATCGTCCGGCTTTGACAACCGGAGCCTTTTAAATAAAATTGACCGTTTGACGAACGGAATGACTCCTTTTTATCTAAAGGTAGATTTGTACTCGGGACCTGTTCAGAAAAACCGTAACAGTTGTGGACCTTGGACTGATGACAATGGACATATGACAATTTCATACGCTCGTGTGAGGAGGAGTTGTCTAGCTTAGGAGTACACCGATTCATACATAATTTACACCTTGAATAAAGGAAGATCTGTCTCATTTATTTCTACTAAAAGATATTGATTCAGTAAAGTATTCTTGGCTAGATCCAAAAATATATCTATATATCTATTTGTATTTATTTACTGCTTTACTAACAATCTAACTACTAACATAATCTAACCCAGGAAAAAGTAAAAGCTGCGACTTAGATCGAGTTAATAATAGCTTCTTGGTGTTTAACCCCACTTAAAAGAATTACCATGTTTTCCCTGAGGAATACGACCTGACTCACCAGACTAGAGCTACAATTTGACCCGGTACACTGCCGGTTAGGATCTGTATAGCCTAGGTAATGTCCGTCAGCTTTCTGGCGCCATTTCCAAGGTTAGGTTTAGGTCTGTCAGTATACTGACATGTTCAGAAGGCTCGGAAGAAAGGTCCTCACGGGTAGATATAGAAATGTCATCATCCGAACTAAAGAAGTCGGATGGGATCTCATCGCAGCTCTGAATATCAGGCGTTTCAATCCTCTTTTGAAAGTACAAGGTCTCAGGTTTCTCTTTTGGTTGCCCAAAATACTTTTTGAGTCTTTGACCATTGACCTTAAAGGGTTGATCACCATACCCGTTTAACGTGATCGCTCCACTTGGATGAACATCGAGAATCTCAAAGGGGCCAGACCATCTAGATTTTAGCTTACCGGCAAACAAATGGAGCCGGGTATTATAAAGCAAAGCCATATCACCCACTTTGAATTCTCGATCCTTGATCTTAGCATCGTGGAGTATCTTAGTTCTTTCCTTACTGATTTTCGCATTCTCATATGCTCTGAGTCTAAATTCATCGAGCTCATTTAATTGCAATAATCTCTTCTCCCCACAGAGCTGGCTATCGAAATTCAAGAATTTAATAGCCTAGTAAGCTCTATGCTCAAGCTCGACTGGGAGATGGAAAGCTTTGCCATAGACCATTTGGAAGGGTGACGTGCCCATCGGGGTCTTAAACGCGGTGCGATAGGCCCAAAGCGCGTCATCCAACTTTAGACTCCAGTTGGATCTATTTGAGTTCACGGTCTTTTCTAAAATTCTTTTAAGGCTCTGGTTGCTTATCTCGACTTGGCCACTTGTTTGGGGATGATATGGTGTACCGATTTTATGTCTAACACCATATTTTTCAAGAATTTTATCAAGCGGCGCGTTGCAAAAATGAGTACCTTCATCACTAATGAGGGCTCTAGGACAGCCGAATCTGGTGAAGATATTCTTTTGCAAGAATTTCTTCACAACTTTGTGATCATTAGTTTGAGTAGCTATTGCCTCCACCCACTTGGAAACGTAGTCTACACAGACGAGAATGTATTTGTTACCACAGGACGATGGAAAGGGTCCCATGAAATCAATGCCCCACACGTCGAAGACTTCGCATTCCAGAATGGGCCTAAGTGGCATTGCCATCCTATGACTCTGCCTCCCGATTCTCTGGCACCTATCGCAACCTTTACAAAAGGCTTCTGCGTCTTTAAAAAGAGTCGGCCAGTAAAATCCCGCTTGGAGGATTTTTGTAACAGTCTTGGGTGCTCCGTAGTGTCCTCCTGTGGGACCACTATGACATTGCTCCATAATATCCCATTGCTCATGTTCCGGAACACACCTTCTAAGCAACCCATCTTTACAAACCCTGAACAAATAAGGATCCTCCCACACGAGATATTTTAGGTCAGAAAAGAACTTCTTCCTCTCCTGATACGTCATTTCCTCTAAATGTCCACTTGCTAAATAGTTGACGTAATCAGCGTACCACGGCCTAACAGTATCAAGCTTCATCAATTGCTCAGTAGGGAAATCGATGCCTATTTCCTTGTGATTAACGCCACCCTCATTTACTAGGCAAGACAGATGATCAGCCACAACATTATCACTACCCTTCTTATCTTTGATCTCAAGGTCAAACTCTTGCAAAATTAGAATCCATCTGAGTAACCTTGGTTTTGCATCTGCTTTGTCCATAAGGTAGCGTAGGGCTGCATGGTCGGTCCAAACTACAACTTGAGACCCTAGAAGGTAACTTCTAAACTTGTCAATAGCAAAAACGACGGCTAAGAATTCCTTCTCAGTCGTAGTGTAATTGCATTGAGCCGGGTTCAAGGTGCGGCTCGCATAGTAAATGGGCCTGAACTTTTTATCAATTCTTTGACCTAAAACTGTGCCGACTGCGTAGTTAGAGGCATCGCATAATAATTCAAAAGGCTTAGTCCAGTCAGGTGCGATTAAGATAGGGGCACTTATGAGCTTTTCCTTCAGGCAATTGAAAGCTTTCTTGCATTTATCATCAAACAAGAACATACCATCATCTTTCAAAAGGTTAGATAAGGGCTTGGCGATGGTGGAAAAGTTCTGGATAAACCGTCTGTAGAAGCCAACATGACCAAGAAAACCGCGTACCTCTGTGACAGTTTTCGGGTACGACATTTTCTCAATGGCTTCTACTTTAGCCATATCAACCTGAATACCAGTACTAGACACCTTGTGTCCCAGGACGATTCCTTCATCTACTAGAAAATGGCATTTCTCCCAGTTAAGCACCAGATTTTTCTCAACACAACGTTGGAGTACCATATCTAGATTCTTTAAGATTTCATCAAAGCTATCGCCATAGACTGAGAAGTCATCCATAAAGACTTCCATACATTTCTCCACAAGTCCATCAAAAATTGCTAACATGCACCGTTGAAAAGTCGCAGGTGCATTGCATAAGCCGAAAGGCATCCTGCGGAAAGCAAAAGTGTCTGATGGACACGTAAACGTAGTCTTCTCCTGGTCATTAGGGTCGATGGCTATCTGGAAGTAACCAGAATATCCATCGAGGAAACAATAATACTTGTGACCACTCAGTCTTTCAATAAGCTGGTCAATGAAGGGTAAGGGGAAATGGTCTTTTGCGGTGACTTCATTCAGTGTGCGATAATCGATGCAGACTCTGTAGCCAGTCACAAGGCGTAAAGCTATCTCTTCCCCCTTTTCATTCTTTTCAACGGTGATACCTCCCTTCTTTGGCACAACTTGGGTGGGGCTAACCCACTCACTGTCGGCGATTGCATAGATGATTCCCATGTCTAACCACTTTATAACTTCTTTCTTGACAACCTCCGCATATGCGGATTCGGCCTTCGCCGAGGTTCTCTTACTTTCTTAGCTCCTTCCTCCGTTCGGATTTTATGCATGCACACATCGGGCCGATTCCTCTGATATCACCCACTTGCCATCCGAACGCGAGGATATTCTTTTCAAGCACTTTTATCAGCAGTGCTTCTTGCTCGGGCTCGAGTTTCGAAGAGATGATTAAGGGCAACTTATCACCATCCTTAAGAAAAATGTACTTAAGGTGTCGAGGAAGCGGTTTAAGCTCCAAGTCAGTAGGTGGTTGCTCAATACTAGATTTTAAAGGACCACCTTTTTCCTTATGGGCTTGAAGTGGTTGACAGTAGAACACCTCATCTTCCCGAGGCATAACCCCGGAAAGGTACTGGATCACATCATCCATAGGGATCCTTCTGTCAGCACCTGCTTCCTCCTTCTTATGCTTAATCATCTTTTTCAACTCTTCTTCTTTCAGCTCCTCTGCTAGCCTTTCCCAATCATCAACCTCCCAATGGATAGTCTCTCTCTAGAAGTCTACTTCGTCCCAACTAACCATCAGGGCTTCCTCTTCTACAGGGCTAAAGTCTTCCTGATGCAGCTCTTTGAAATCAGCGTTCATTGCTGGGAATTTCCATGTTTCTTGTTCATTTACAATTTATAGACCGAAACACCCCAAGTATAAGGATCGTAGTATAGGATGTTAACGGGTCGTCCTAAGGGAGTGGAATGTTTATCGGATCAAGGAACAATTATTCTATCGATTATGTCACGACTATTAACTAAAACTAAGATTTAAACAAATTAAACTATAAAAACAATGAACAGTAATTAAGATGATGAACAGTACGATGAACAGTAACCTAGAACAGAAAATTTGCAGAAAAATAACAATTAACATCAAGGGTTACTAAAACAACTAAACGTAGCAATCAAATTGATACGAACTATTCGATTTATCAAGTGATCAAAGAGAACGGCAAGGCAACGGGAATCCACCAATCAACCAACCCAACCCCAACTAGATGGCAAGTTAAAGATACGATTTTTAGTAATGATCTATCACGAATTCGATTAAATCTCTTTAAACAAATTCTAGGGTTTCGTTTTCTTTTTCAAGTAAAACTAAACAACATGCAGAACACGATCATGAGTTTGTTTCCAACACTCTACTCAATTAACTATAAACGATCTCTCGAATTATAATTAAGTGCATCAATTGAAAAGATCTAAGTTTGAATAATATTCTCATACAAATCCAAACAAAAAGATAGTTTTATCGATCTCTCGATTCAAATAAAACGTAAGCAATATAAAACAACATCCAATTGATGAAAAACTGTAAATTTAACTCACTAAAAGTACGGCTAAAAATCCTCTAGTTGGTGTTGATGTTGATCGGTTTCATCTGTTGTCCCACCGCGATGTGCTTAGCCAACAATCATGATGTTGATCATGATTATTGGATTGGAAGAGTTCATCTTCCTGTTGTAATTGGCGGCTGCTCTGTGAATTATGTGAATTGCGGCTGCTGCTAAGATGTATGCGTGAATGATGTCTGTATTAGGGTTGCAATTGAGGCAGTTTATATAGATGCTGAAGTCGGCTGGAGTATGGCGGTTTGGTGGACGTTCGTCCGCCTCCATGGAAGCTGGTCTAAAGTCGTGGACGGAGAATGAACGTTAGTTTAACATGCGTCTGAACATCCTGTATCTAAATTAACTTCCTGAACGCTAGTTTGAAGTCATGGACGCCAGTTTGCTGAATATTCTGAGACTCTGAATCGAAAATCCTGCATGGACGCTCGTCCTCAATGTATAGACGTTCGTCCGGACTGGGAAAGCATTGGACGCCAGTCTGCTGGTTCTGGACGCCAGTCCAGCCTGTTTTGCGTGCAACTTTTATTCCAATCCTCGACTCGCATCTTTTCCTTCAATTAAACTTCGGATGGAAACCTTTTAAGCTCTTCCATGCCTATAAGATAATCAAAAGCATGCAAAATGTAGAAACCTATATATTAATAGAAAACCATCGATAAAAACACGTAATACGCTTGATTTTTCAATTAACTGAACTCTAAACCCATTCTTTCAATTTATCCTTTTAGCAATGTGATTTTCTATAAAAATCACTAAAACACGGAAGATATTGCTACGAAATAACTCGATAAAAACCATAAAATTAGTCGTAAACAGTTAGCCCGAGTGGCGACAAAGCTAAGGCAGAGTCTAGATTCGCATGGTCGTGTCGATGTCCAAGTCAGAAGCCCAACGACACCTAGGGTCGAATAAGGCAAAGACAAAGGACGGTTCGCAATGTCGGGCCACCGTGTAAGTCGGAAGTCTATTTAAGCCCATGAGGCAATACGACTGAGACAAGCACAGTTCGCAATGTCGGACTAACCTACTCAATTCGATACCTAATAAGCCGATTAGAGCTAAAAAGCCAAGGCAAAAGGGTCGATTGGGAGACAAATAAATCCTAAGTGTGTTAAGAACCAAAGGTTCAAAACAAAACTTGGGGGGCAGAATACTCAGTTAAACCAAGTAGCAAACAGAGTCATAGACTCGACAAGCGAAAAGCTAATAACAAGTAAAAAGCCAAGAATACTCAGATAAAGCAAAAGCAAACAGAGCCACAGGCTCGACATGCGAAAAGCTAAAGACAAGATACAAAGTAAACAGAAGTATAAATAACAACAAATAGAGACAAAAGGGCAGAAATTTGAAGACAAATTAAGGCCAGGTCGAAAGGACCAGCCATGATAAAGTCAATATTCACCCAAGTCGGCTCAAAGTTAATAAAGTTTACAAATAATCATAAGTCAAATCTCAAAAATTAAAGTTCAAAATGGATAAAACAGTCAAGAAGCAGCATCGGGAGTCGATGTGGGAGGAGCTGCGGCGGAAGTCGAGGTCGAGGATGCAGGCGGTTGACCATACTTCGACTTGAGGCAGACACCTTGTTCGAACTCTTCGAAGTACAGGTCATAGATCCGCTCGTAGTCGGGGTCATACAGGTCAGCATTTTCCAACCTACCAACCTCGACCTCTGGATAGATGACCTTGACCTGATCCACTCCCTTAGTGAAACCACCGACTACAGCTTGGTGCATGATCATGTCAAGGTCCTCATTCAATTCAGCAGACTTCCGATACTAGAGGATCGCCGTAGACTTTGCTTGCTCTAACTGGGCGGGGACTTGGCTCAACTCGAGCTTTAAACTGTCCCTCTCTTGCAGCATGGCAGCTCTCTTTTCTTTTTCTTGCTCCAGAGAGATCCTCAGATCCTGCTCCCTCTCTTCCGCAGCTCGGCACTCAGTCTGAGACTTGGCCAAATCATTCGCAGTAGCCGACACGGTATCCTGCAACTTCTTCACCTCGATCTTGGTCTCTTCTTTGAGCTCCTCGAACTGAGTCTCGATGGCGGCGATCGCTGCACCCTTGGCGATGTTATCGGCGAGTAGTCGACCAATCGTCTTCTTCATTTCTTAGCAGTTTCAGCCGGCTTGATCAAGCGACGGGCAGCCTCTTTGCCTAAGAAATAAGTCTGCCAGAAAAGAAACTTAAGTCGTAAGAATTTCCTAATGATATAAAAGGAATCGACAGAAGGTTAGAAGACTGATTACGGACCGTACGACTCGACTCTCGGAGTGTTCCAGCCAAAGCCTTATCATCCAGTGCAGCGCACTCCTCGACGGATATCCTGATTGGCATCGCAGGAGCAGAAGGGGCCTCAACGGATTTGGCCCTCTTGGCCTCCCTCTGTTGATCTTTCAGTAGGTCTGCGGGAGTCGGCCTTTTCCTCCCAGCGGCCTCGGAAGCGTCCCATTCATCTCGACAACTTCATCATCATCCTCATCTCTCAGTGAGCCGTGCTGGACCCAGAGGCCACTTGAACTCGGAAGAAGGACTGATGTATCGACAAGGGCAGTCGGCGAGACCCCCTCAGTCGGGACTGCAGTAGTGGTTGGTCGGTCTTCCTCGATCGGGGGAGTAGCACTAGGCCCAGTCGGGGTCGCTCTGGTTTCGGCGACAGCAGTCGGATGGGGAACGGAGGGATGAGCCGCCTTCGAGAACCTTCCCACTGTAAAAAGGCAAAGACAGAGGAAGTTAGCAACAGGACAGATAATGTAAGTTAAAGAGACAAGACTTTGAAAATAAATCAAAAAACAAAGTGTGAAATCTCCTATAATTTTCTCGATCGGCAATAGGAAGGCTTATATACGGTACGGGTCCAGCCTCTTCGAGACGCGCCAGCTCATAAATGAGACTTAGGTCCTGGGTGACCACCTCGAACTTGAATCTCTCGAGGGTATGAGCCTCACTAGGTGCGGCCTCCCGACCCAGTTTGTCATCCATGCCGTCTCTCGATCTCCACAAGCCGACATAAGGGTTATTCGTGCCATGTCGGAGAAAGAAAAACCTAGGCTTCCAGTTTCCGTGAGATGAGGGTCCTCGAGACACGAACTCACGACGGTTGGTACGCCTCTGAAAAGTGTACCACATCTTATCCGGCAGCGCAGCGATTTTGTACCACCACCGGAACAAAGGGATAGTGAAACTGATACCTGCCACTCGGCAGGCAATCAAAAAACCCATTAAAGTCCTTATAGCGTTCGGCCCTAATTGAGATACGCCGATCTCATAACTGTGAAGTATAGCCAGGACGGCTGGACATAAGGGGAATCTAAGCCCACTGGACAACTGGGCTTCGTACACCGTACAAAACCCCTCCGGTGCCTCATCGAATTGATGGCGGCCGGACGGAAGCATAATGTCAAATTGGGGGCTAGGAAGCCCGTATTTCCGCCGGATTCTGTTGATGTAATCCATGTTCAAGCACGTCAAGCATCCCTTAGGACCCTTCCCAACCATTCTAGTGGACATCTTCTTAGGCTCCCTAACCACACCTAAGGGTTGTTCAGGGGATTGCCGGGGGAGAGAGTCTGGTTGGGTGTTTGAAGGAGTTTGATCACCGGAATGAGACTCCTCTATTCTATCGGAGACTGTTGTACTACTAGACATGGACAGACTTAAAACAAGAATGGTAGGAAGAAGATGAAGATTGTAGAAAAATGGAGCAAAATTCTTACTTGTTTTTGCAGCTTTGAAGAAGAGATGAGAGTGAAATGATGATAGTGTTTGCGTCGTCTGGACTCCCTCCCTCTTTTTATGCGTTCTGATTGCCAATGTGAAGTGAAAAGACGTGATTTGGGGGGAGATTTGCAGTTATAACCCCCCAGAGATCGCGAAAATCAAGGTTAACGTCACAATTGGCAGAAAATGAAGAGATAGTGCGCTCTGACGTCATCATCAACGGTTTTGATTGGCTGGGAGACAGGTGGTAGGTGAAGCGTTCACACCATTTCCCGCTCAGCCTTTGGTCCAACTCGATGATAAATTCAAACTGGCAGACCTGACCTCGGACAACGGAAGTCGCCTCTCTCAAGTCTGGGGGGCTTATGACGATACCGGGTTACGCACCTCGAGAATTAGTCATCGAGTGGACCCTACAGAAGGTACACGTGTCAAGGAATGCAAGCCAGTTGAGGCCAGCAAGTCGAACTGTCGACATGGCAGCCATGGCAAGCATGTCGACCCTCGAAACCAAGTCAAGGCCAGAGGACCCGATGGTACGACGACCGACATACGGGCAGTGCAGGACGTGAGTTCTAGGAGTCGATCACCCCAAGTCGGGCAGATCGATATCGAGAACAGAGTCCACACCAGCTACGTTGGCCCATTATCCATAGGATAACTCGGGCAAGGGGTAAAGCCCAATTAAGGGTAAACATGGCAATAGCTACAAACCGACTCATATTAGGGTTAGGTCAGGAATTGTCCCTATAAATACAACGTTCAAGGAACTACGTAAGGCTTGATTCCTGGAATTATAACAGGATACGTAGGCAATCTAAGAATACCACTTAGACTCAGCCATAAACATACCCACGCCCCTTCCTTGTTCTTGAGTTAGGGTTCTTGGTTATTCATCATTCATAGAAGAATAGCCCGGATCTTTATAGGTGACTAATTTGTCATCGTCACCGCACCCGTGATATTTCCGACCATATCAGTAGCTGATAAAGAACAAGAACCACCGGGTAAAAGCCGGAAATAGCTCATCTCTCACTTTAATGTGTACAACAAATAACTCTGCTACATAGGACGACCCGAAGCCCTAGGGCCGACCAGCTCGCCCCTCAACTCGAAGCCTGTATAACCAGGCAACCAAGTCATAGGTTACATGTGAATCTACAATGATCGACCAGCTCGAATATAATGAGCTCGACCCGTAGCCTTGCAGATTATGTACTCTTGTATTTCATTCATGCCTTGTAACCGTCTATGTAAACCCTATAAATAGTGGCACCCAAATTTGAAGGGATCAATAATTGAAAGACGTAGCCAAGCTCTGTCAATTTGTCGACAAACACTCTCTCTCATACATGCGTATTGTTCTTGCTAATCACCACAAATATTTATTGAACATTAAGCAACCAACCACTCAAACACTAAGCCAGATATCCACTAATTGACGATTCCAAAAATCGTCGATGATAATCCAGGGCTATTCTCCTAAAGACAACCTGCAAAAAGCCTTAAGAACACTAAAAACGATAAAAATATGGGGTGTTTTGGTGGTGGTTTAGACTGGACTTGAGAAACTGTATCTCAAGCTGCCTATGTATCCAATGCCTGTATTGGAATCAAGTCTTTGTAGTTTCTTAGGGATGGTTTATATAGAGGAGTGTTATGCCCTAAGGCGGCGTGGACCTTGTCCTTGTTGGGTCAGGATTTCGTGTTCCCTAAGGAAAAGATAACTACGATTTAATATCCTTAATTTTAGGAGATAATTATGGATATATTTGACTGTTAGAATCAGAGTATTAAATATGAGGGATTCTTCCCATATTTATCTGATTATCACACGCGTAGGAAATACGATTGAGGATGGACTCTGGCCGACTTAGATGGCCCGAACTGAACTGGCCGAACCCTTCTATGTTTGGGCCGACCTACGGAGGTCAGGGAAGATAGCCGTGCTGGGATCATCTTGGATTCTTGCATGCGTAAGAGGTTTGGTCCGAGAGGGACTTGATCCGACCTTTAGGGTCGGGCAGGGGCAGGTTTGATCACAAGTACAGGCCGACCTGGAGAGGTCGGAGGATGTTGACCGAGTTTATGCAGCTTGGGTACTGGGGGTGCTGGTCCTTGATAGAGGCTTTTCTCTATCTTTATTTATTATTGTACAGATGTGGAGGCGACACGTGGGTAAGGTCAATTTTAGACATCGTCATAAGTCCCCCAGATCCAGCTGAACCCTTGAGGTCAGCTCAGATCTGCTTAAGGTTGCTTGGCCATGTTTCTCTAGACTTGAAGAGTTTATGCGCAGCTTATTCTGCCAATCTGGCAGAGTTCTGCTATGACTTTGCAGAATGCAAGGCATTTTAGCCTATGACGGTGGTCGCACGATGGCGCTAAAATACAAGGATGAAGAAAATGTTCTGTTTGAGATTATGAGCTAAGCCATAGAAAGCTTCTTACGTACCCTTAACTTGTAAGGGATCAAGCGCAAATTTCGTAGTTCTTCGTAAATGAGAGCCCTTCTTTGTCAAGGGTGCGCGGTTATTTATATGGCCATGAGTTGGCTGTCACCAGGATGTTGAACGAGCTGGCAAACTGGAAAGCTACCAAACCGAGATCGGTCTTAGAGTGCCGAGCTGAAGAGCTGGCGAAACGAGAGCCTTTGGTGAGCCGAGAGATTTGAGGCATGAGAGCGTCGTTTATGAACTTTTTTGCCTAGTTGCGTTGGCTTTGTTCGCGTTGAAGGATGACGGACTGGAGGGGCGAGCGGGTCAACCCCTCAGTGCTTTGTATCGAGCTATCTGGTTGTTACTTCATTCCCGTTGCCTTGGATCGCGACAGGAATCGTGATGGTACGAGACGGGCTTGATCGTGATGGCTTGGTCCGGCATATTAAGGGGCGGACTGGCTAGGCCGAGGGGCCTATCCGTTTTTGGGCTTACGTATGGACCATGTTCGGATCCATGGGCTCTTTCCGAAACTAGGGGACTTGGACTGATTCGACACATCAATGCCCCCGTACTCTTTATTATTTCAGATGTGTAAACGAGAGTCATGGTGTAAAGTTGTAACGTCTTGATGCACCGTTTGTTGAGGTGACTTGTTTTAGAGCGATCTACTGAGATAATCGTGAGGCTCATATAGCGTAGTGCATCGGTGTTATGCTTAGGTAGAGACCGGTTTTAAGCGCGTCAGGCCTGAGAGTGTAAGGCCACAATTTTGAGAAGATTCGCTCGGGGTCGAGTCTTTGAATATGATGCCAATCTGGGGTCGGGTGTATGAAAAATTCCCTCGAGGGCATATCAGACTGACTTTTATCATTAAGTTTATCGGCGAGCAGGACCATATCGGACTGAAATCTCGTGTGAAAGTTTAAGGACGAGTGGGGCCAGGCTATTGCTGACTTCTCGTCTTATTAAGTGGACGGGCTATGATGCCGGGTTATTAAGCGGACGGTCTTATGGCGCCACTCTATTAAGTGGACTCAATGTGCTTTTTAGTTGACATGTGCTTGCTGAGCCAAACATGCAAGGCTCATATTGCCTGTCCTGCAGACTTTATTGAGTTCGAACTATGGAACAAGAGCCGATCTCTAGGATGACTGATGTGGAGCTAGATGATGATGGCTATGAGGCCATGGAACACGCGAGCTTGCTTTTCTTACTCGAGTGTTGTACATTGATAGAGTTTCTTACTTACAGGGAACTTGGATTGGCCATGACGTTTTCCCCAGGATGGGAAAGTTTATTGGAGATTTGAAGAGGATTGCCGACCTGAGGCAAGGTCGGCCTAACCTTTGCTACACTCTGAGGGTGGATAAGGCAAAGGGTCAGATTGCTGAATTTGTCAAGGACAATCTCCCCAGTGAGGGTTTTAGATTGGCATGGATGCGGTCTATGACAACTTTTTGAAGGACTTCCCGAAGGGAGTGGACATTGTGTCCGAGTACTCCTGCCATGTTCTTACCTCGGCTCTTGCTTCTTCCGAGCCACCATAGAGTCTAGACTCTAGTTCGTAGGTCAGAAGGCTTGTGGACTTGTAGATTTTTGCTTTGAAATTTATTTCAAATGAAATTGTCATCTGTACAATATAAGGAGTATTTCATTAAGTTCTCGGCCTTAACTTTATTCCGAGTACTTCTTTAGGTACTTGATTTAATCCGTACTTTCATTAAGTGCTTCGTTAATGGTGAGGTATCTTGCCCTCCAGTATGCCATGCATTAACTTGCAGTTTTTGATGGCATACTAAAGGTTTTGCCATGTTTTTTCTCGGGTCTGTCCCGCAGACAACCAAAGCAGCTAAGAGATTTGTTTTATAAACTTCTTGAGTCCGACCTGCGGAGCTCAAGTGAGTCCGACCCATGGACTTTGGTTTGAGTCTGACTTAGAGACATAATGAGTTTGTCCTACGAAGTTGGTTAGGAGGTTCCCCGGAGGTTGGGGGAAGCCTCCAAGGAGTCTAATGTCAATAAGAAGAAGATTGCCGAGTTGAGGCGAATCCGAGGGGGGCTCGGGGCGCCGCCGAGCTCAAAGACAAAGTGATAAAGGCTTTCCGGGATCAGCTTTTGGTCAAAAAGGTGGAGCTAAAGTCCGTGTCGGGCCAGTTGGATATGGAGACAATGGGTAGGGACCAGGCCGTGTCCGAGCTCCAAACAAAGTTGTTTGAGCTGGTGAGATATGTTCTCTATCCCGACGAGCCGGGTCCACGATGAGCGCGGGAAAGACTAAGGCGAGAGTGGACATTGTGTCTGTTGGTGCTTCATCGTCTCCTTCTTCAGAGCCGCAGAATCCGACCCCTACTGCTTAGCTTAGGGGCTTTTTTGTTTTGTTTTTGTTTGAACTCATTGTAATATTTTAGCAATGATAATTTCTGTATTTTGTTTTTGGAGATATACTTAAGCTCTTAATTTATTTAGGCTGATTTTTTATTTTTAGCCTACGGCGAGCGAGGCTTAGGTCGAATATGTCTTGCAGATTTGATTTTAAGCTGGTTCAGTAGTACGGAGCTCGGATGTCAGTCCTGCTGACTTGGAATTTTACTCTTGATGAGTTTTCTTAATCCAAACTTTCAGTCTCTTGAGTGCTTTATGACTGGGAAGTCTTGCCCCTCAGTATGCCATGCACTAACTTACAGTTTTTAGATGGCATACTTGGTTTTTCGTTTGTCTAATCTCGAGTCTGGCCTGTAGACTTAATAGTTTGGCCTTTGCTGATCATGTTGAGTCCGATCTGTGGAGCTCAAATGTCAGCCTTAGCGATTTGAGTGGAGTCCACCCTACGGAGCTTGGCTTGTCTGGCCTGCAGACAATTTGGCGTGAAATTTCGTCTGATCCGACGCGGGGGGCGCGGATATATATTTTTGCGAGTTGAGTTAGAAGTTTCGCTGACTTCGCATATTAAATTTCTGTGAGCTAGGTCAGATCTTTCAGACCTCACGTGTTTTTTACTGAGACAGACTGGGTGGGGCTCAGTTATCATATTTTAAGGGAGTCAGAAGTATTTCTGACTATTTTAGTGAGTTTGAGCTTTTGATAAAATACATAATAGAACGAGTCAATGTTACATTAAAATAGCGTTAAGGAGAACCTGATGGGACAATGTCCTTATCGCGGGCTTGACCGCTTGGTGCACCACGGGTGTTGTCGATCTTACCGATGTGACAATGGTGCGTAGAATTATGGCAATTAGGGGGGCCAACTGCTCCGCATATTGTTGGACGAGCTGGGCCAGTTCGGACTGACTTCTCGCGTAAAAGTATTGGACGAGCAGGGCTAGGCTAGTGCTGACTTCTCGTTTAAAAGCACGGCGAGCAGGGCCAGGTTGGACTGTCTTCTCATGTGAAAAGTTTAGGATGAGTAGGGCCAGGCTAGTGCGCGAGCAAGGCCAGGTTGGACTGACTTCTCGCGTGAAAGAGTTGCACGTGTGTTTGTCCTGTAAAATCAATAAAAACTATGCGTAATGGAAAATAGAATAATAGTAATTCCACGTAACGTTTGCTTATTAGTGTAATCTGTTGGTGCTGAACTCGGTCTTACAGAAGGCTTGCTCGGAGGCTCGCTCGGACTTACAGAAGGCTCGCCCGAAGGCGAGTCCCAAATATGATGCCGAACTGAATTCGGACTTATAGAAGGCTCGCCCGAAGTCGAGTTCCAAATATGACGCCGAACTGAATTCGGACTTATAGAAGGCTCATCCGAAGGCGAGTTCCAAATATGATGCTGACCTGAAGTCGGACTTACAGAAGGCTCACTCGAAGGCGAGTTCCAAATATGACACCGATCCGAAGTCGGACTTACAGAATGCTTGCCCGAAGGCGAGTTCCAAATATGATGCCGACCTAAAGTCGAACTTATAGAAGGCTCGTCCGAAGATGAGTTCCAAATATGATGCCGACCTGAAGTCGGACTTAGAGAAGGCTCTCCCGAAGGCGAGTTCCAAATATGATGCCGACCTGAAGTCAGACTTATAAAAGGCTCGCCCGAAGGCGAGTTCCAATATAATGCCGACCTGAAGTCGGACATACAGAAGGCTCGCCCGAAGGCGAGTTCCAAATATGATGCCGAATTAAATTCAGACTTACAGAAGGCTCGCCTGAAGGCGAGTTCCAAATACGATGCCGACCTAAAGTCGGACTTACAGAAGGCTCGCCCGAAGGCGAGTTCCAAATATGATGCCAACCTAAAGTCAGACTTATAAAAGGCTCGCATGAAGGTGAGTTCCAAGAATAAGATAGTTCGGTCATATAAGTTGTAAAAAAACCCGGTAAGAGCTTGTATCATAAGAGCTCGGATTTGGAGAGTTAGGGAGCTCGGCTCGGATCTTGAAGAGTAAGGAAGAAAATTCACAGCTTATTTTGGTGTTATTGCAGCAACTTTCCAGCAACAATCGGGTATCGAAACGGACTCCTATCAGCACAAAATTTGGAGGCTTGTTTGTCCCTCATTCTTCTTCAATATAGACGGTGGAAATATTTTTTCAACGGCTCAATCTCCAGCAATTAGCCGCCGATGTGACTGCTGCGTTTTTTGGTGATACAACAGCAGCAACAACTTTAATGCGACGACCAGGCATTGAAACGAACTCCGATCAGCACGAAATTTGGAGATCTTATTCGAACCTCCTTCGTATTTGATCTGAATAGTGGAATTTGCGTTTCAATGGTTTGATATCTGGCAAAAAAACACCGATCTAGCTGCTGTGTTTTTTGGTGATACAGCAGCAGCAACAACTTTCTGGCAACGATCGGATACCAAAACGGACTCCGATCGGCATGAAATTTGGAGGTCTTGTTCCTTCCACCTTATTCTTCAATCTGAACGGTGGAAATTGTGTTTTGACGGCTCAATCTCTGGAAATTGGCCGTAGATCTAACAGCATTTTTTCTATTGGATTTTGAACAAAGTTGTCAGTATGAGGCCTCCTTCTAACGCCATTTGACGATTGCAAAAATCGTCGATGATAATCCAGGGATATTCTTCTAAAGACAACCTGCAAAAATCCTTAAGAACATTGAAAACGATAAGAAGAGGGGGGGTGTTTTTGTAACGCCCCGTTCCCAGACACCGAGTCCTTATCCGGCAAAGGAACGTTCGGCACGTATAAAATAAAATAAATTTCACTTTATACGTAAGCCCCTACTACGTCGTATCAAAATAAAGCAAACGGAAGCAAAAAGACTCGGGTAATTCTTTTCAAATATCCAAGAATAGAAACTCAATATCTAAAGATAGAAATGTAACATTATTACATTGGAAAAGGAACCAACGAAATCCAAAACGTATGAAACATCCAAAAACTAAGAATTAAAATACAAAGATTCCATCCACAATATCCAAGTCTAAAATATAAATAAATATAAACAAATATGCTCTTCAACTTCGGCGTCCTTAAACGTCGTCATCGAAGTCCTCCTCGAATTCCAAATTGACCTGTTCGTCTTCTCTCCCCCAAACACATAAATAAACATGTATTTGAGGTAAGTACATTGTACAAAGTAAGAAGTAGAAGATACAATATGATTAAGGTTCATTATTAAGTTGTAATAAAAGGATTATCTTTGTGAGACCGACTCAATCTATGGTTCATTTCACGCCCATTGACATGTCATGACTATGCGTTTCTAGCTTAGCTTATCTTGGTTATGTCATTACTCAAGGACACACTACACATGGCGTTCATCAGCCTGAAGATATACTTGCTAACTAACGGTGATTAGCACCGATTAGCTCCGGGGTCTCCTCGGTATGCGTATACGTCCGATGAATTTCCTCAACTACCCTTCAGCCTTTTGAGCCAGTAGCATTGTTCACCTTTTAGGAACGTATCACATCGCCGATATGAAATAGTGCCTAACCGAGAATAAATGACGTTTTAGCTTTTACTACACTTATGTAATTATTATTTTGAATCAACTAGCCACCTAAGTGTTTTCAAAGCAAAACTCACCTTATCAACTCTACTCCCTCACTTAGACAGCTAGACATTACGACCTATCAGTTACACAGACATTGATGGACTCTAGTTCATCAAAGCACAAGCCCTATCATGCTCTTCTGACGGTCCCAAACTTCAACTCCCTTTAAGAGTACGTCCGGTGCCGGAACCAAACGCATCAGAAACTCAATCGGGGCTTGTTCATGTTTAATTAATGTTATTAGTTCAAGAAACGACATTTAAAACTCATCTCATAGCCTAAATCATTAGAAATAACATTTAAACAGTGTTGGGGGGCGTCAACACCTTTGGCGTGCGCCAAAATGCGCCAGAGAGTGCTCTGAACTCTCTGTTTCAGGTTCGGGGGTGCCAAAGCTTTCGGCGTGCGCCAAAATGGTTCAGTGAGTTCTCTAAACTCTCTGTTACAAGTTCAGGGCACGCCAAAAGGGCAGGGGGCGCCAAAATGGCCAAAAACTGCTCCTGTGCAATTTTCTGCACTCTATCGATTTCTACTCAAATCCAAACATATTGTACACGATCCATCTCATAAAAACACCAGAAAAACATACCTTTTTAGATCCAAAACAACCATTAATCCTAAACAACATTTAGGCATAATCTTTGATACAAAAACGCTCCAAAACACAACCTAATCACTCTAAACCATAATCAAATCGTAGGAAGAGCTTCTTACCTTTTAAGCAAGCTAAAACCAGCCCCAAAACTCAGAAAAACAGCAGCAACGGATCCTTTCTCTCACAGATATCTATGTGATCAATCCCAAAAACAATTTAGAATCGATCAACGGCTTCTAAAACGATCAAACTACGATTATACGAACCAAAGAAGATCAAGAATGATCAAGAACAACCCTTAGGGAGAAACTCATTCCTTAGCCAAAGCTTCAACTTTCTGGTACTGAAACTACGCTCTCCTTACGAAGATTCCGATGCTTCTCTCGAAACTGAAATCTGACAACGAATGATTGAGAAATTGAAAAAAGTCTCTAAGCCACTTTCTAATGCTTCAGAGCTTTTTCTTCTTACGTAAAAGCAAATTCTGAATTGTAATTTGGTTATGAAAAAAATTAAAAATATATTTTCCTTAAATATATTTTCCAATTATCCCTTTTTTCCTTAATTACCCTTAATTACCAAAAAATCAGAATTTTCCTTAAATATATATATATATATATATATAATTTTCCTTAATATATATATATATATATATATAATTTCGACCATACATACATACATTTAGAAAAATACTTAAACTCCGCATGAAAGGAACCGAACCCAATATTTCGTTTTCACAAAATGACACGTCTACCCTTTCCCAAAAATCAGAATATTACATTCCTTCTCCCTTAAAAGGAGTTTCGTCCTCGAAACTAGAACATACCTGGTACGACCATAAAATCTGGAAACTCGCTGATCATATCATTCTCGACTTCCCAAGTAGCTTCCTCCGGTGAATGATTGCTCCATTGCACCAAAACCAAGGGAGTCAACCGTCTCTTAACCATCTTTTCCTTCCGGTCCAGAATTCTGATCGGTCTCTCATTATAAGCTAGATTATCTTGAAGAACTTCCGGATCGATTGTGGTTTCACATCTGTCTTGGTCAAACACTTCTTCAACATCGAAACATGAAAGACGTTGTGGGCCCTTGACATTGATTCCGGTAGTTTAAGCTTGTAAGCCAACGGTCCAACACTTTCCAAAATCTCAAACGGTTCAACATACCTTGGACTTAGCTTTCCCTTTTGTCCAAAACGTTTAACTCCTTTCATTGGTGAAGCTCGTAGATAAACTCTTTCACCAACTTCAAACTCGAGAGGTCTTCTTCTAACATCTGCCCAACTTTTCTGTCCATCTTGTGCTGCCTTCAGATTCTTCTTAACCAACTGAACTCTTTCTTTTGCTTGTTCAACCAACTCCGGCCCGGTGACTTGTCTTTCCCCGACTTCATCCCAAAACAGCGGCGTTCTACATCTTCTCCCATACAAAGCTTCAAAAGGTGGCATGCCTATACTTGCATGATAACTGTTGTTGTTGGCAAACTCCGCTACAGGTAGGTAATCATCCCACGATCCACCAACTTCCAAAACACAGGCTCTTAACATATCTTCGAGTGTTTGGATTGTCCTTTCTGACTGTCCATCTATCTGAGGATGAAAGGCCGTACTCAAATCCAACTGTGTACCAAAAGCTTGCTGCAAACCTTTCCAAAACCGACTAATGAACCGACTATCTCGATCCGAGACTATAGAGATAGGTACTCCTTGTAACTTCACTATATTATCCAAATATAGTGTGGTCATCTTCTTCAAGGGCATATCAACCTTGAACGGTAAGAAATGAGCGGATTTGGTCAATCTATCCACAATCACCCAAATCGCATCATGTCCACCTCTTGTCTTAGGTAAACCGGTGATGAAATCCATCGTGATCTTATCCATTTCCATTCAGGGATATCCAATGGCTTAAGCATTCCTCCTGTCCTTCTGTGTTCTGCTTTAACTTTCTGACAAATATCATACTATGCTACAAACTTAGCTATTTCCACTTTCATCGAGGGCCACCAAAACTTTTCCTTCAAATCTCGATACATTTTAGTAGCTCCTGGATGAACTGCAAAAGCAATCCTATGTGCCTCTTCCATAACTCTCTGCCTTAGATCACCGACCTTAGGTACACATAACCGATCCTGGTACCATAGGTTCCCATTCTTATCTAACACATATCCATTGTAGGCTTTTCTGTTGCTACTCGCTTCAAATCAACCAAAACTGGATCTTCAACTGGTGATATCCGGGCCTAAGATCAATCTTAGAAAACACTCTCTTGCCTTGCAACTGATTAAACAAATCATCAATTCTTGATAAAGGGTACTTATTCTTGATGGTGAGGTTATTCAACGCTCTGTAGTCTATACACATCCGTATGCTACCATCTTTCTTCTTAACGAACAACATTGGGGCTCCCCAAGGCGAAGTACTAGGATGAATTATATTCCTTTCAAGCATATCCTTAAGTTGAGCTTTCAACTCCTTCAATTCAGCCGGTGCCATTCTATAGGGTGCCTTAGAAACTGGTGTCGCTCATGGTATCAACTTGATCTCAAACTCTATCTCCATATCTGGCATGTTTCCCGGTAACTCTTCTGGGAACACATCAGGGTACTCTCTTACCACAGAGGTTTCCTCTAACTTAGGCTTCACTTGTTCCACATCCACTGCGTACAACGAGTAGCCTTCACAACCTTTCTGACAAGCTCTTATAGCCTTAACTGCTGAAATTATAGGGTGACATTTCTTACTTGGCTTGTAAACATTACCTTGATAAGTCTTACTTGATTTCCAGGGTACTTTAAAGGTCACTATCTTTTCTCTACAATCCAAGTGAACATAATTCTCGGATAGCCAATCTATTCCAAGAATCACATCGAAATCTGAAAAGTCTAAAACCGTAAAGTAACTTTTGCAACGATATGTTCCTACTCGCACGTCAACTTGAGGCATCAACTTGGCTACCTTAGACACTTTTCCTAAGGGTGTTGTTATTTCCAAGGTGTTTCTTAAGGTCTCCATTGGTATATTAAGCTTCTTAGCTATCTTAGACGACACAAAGGTGGTAGACGCTCCCGTATCAAACAATGCCGTTACCGCTAAGTTGTCTAATATTATTGTACCTAGGATGTGAATTCATTTATTTAACTACAGCTACAACATGATTTAAACCGTGTTATAAAAGTACTCTAATAAATTAAAAATAAACAAAAAGGTACCTGAAATAACATTATAGCCGGTTCAGTCATCTCAGCATCCACTGCAAAGACTCGAACTGGGCGACTTGGGCCGCCTATTCTATTTCCCTGCTTCTGATTACTCGATCTCCTTTGTCAGACAGTTCTTAGCAAAATGTCCCATTTCTCCACAGAGATAACAACCGTTTACATGAACTCGGCACTCACCTGAGTGATTTCTATTGCACTTAGGGTACAACGGTACTCCGGTTGAAGGTTTACTTGCTGCAGGGGCTGTCGTTTTCTTAGCATTCTACTGCGGTGCTCATCGGTTATTCCCTTGACTTGTCCCAAAATTTCTCTTGTTCCCAATAACCACGGTGGCCTTATTCCTAAAGGTCTCAACCTCTAATGCTTTATTCAGAAGTTCAGCCATATTCTTGGCTGTGAACCCTAACATACCAGATTGTATTTCATAGGAAAATCCTTCCTTGTAAACTGCCATCTTCCTCTCTTCAACCTTCATAAGCTCAGGGTAAAATCTTCCCAACTCGTTAAACTTGTTGGTGTACTGAGATACCGTCATGTAATTACCCTGCTTAAGCTTTAAAAACTGACTTGCATTGTACGCACCCTTTATTCGGGAAATACTCGTTGTAAAACATAACTTTGAAGCCTTCCCAATCTGTTACTTTTCCATTACTGCTCTGTATAGCGTCAATCCAAGCTTCAGCTGCACCCAAAAGAAATCCAACTACTAACTGGGCCATCTCAGATTCGGGAACATTATGTTCCTGCAAGCTTTCTCAAAAATTCTTAACCATTCCTCAGCCTTTGAATGTCCCACATTCCCAAAGAAGTCTTGAACTCTGTTCCTTCTCAGCCGGGTATACCAATCAACTGGCGGTGCTTGCTCGAAAACCGGTCTAACTGGTGGGACTGGTGGGTACACTGGAGGGTATCCATAAGGTATTTCTTGTTGATAAGGCTGTTGGTATGGCGGTGGTTGATAAAAACCGTAGGGTGGATAACTAAAGCCTTGCTGATGGTCAAAGCGGGGTGAAGGAGGCATAGTAGGTCGAGGGGTATGACCTACTGGAGGTGGGTAAAAGGTCTGCAGCTGTTGTTGATGGAAAATTGGTAGAGAGGGGTGGCTCACTGGTGGTGGATAAACGCTGACCGGTGGAGGGTAGATACTGGTTGTTGGGGGTACGTAGACTGGTGGAATGTCCCCTAACACGGTGATACGTACCGGTGCTTCTCCATGTTCACCATAGATAAAGTTGTACCTTGGTCGAGGTCTTGTGTAGGATTATGCCATGGTCATGGTGACTGACTCCACTGAGATCATGGTGTAGGGGTCGCAGTGTGAGGGGGTGGACTATAGCTCGGGTGAGGTGATGGATTCTGCCTCACGAAACCGCCTCCCACAACTGGCGTTGGACTTTCGCTCCGAACTCCTGAAGCTTCTGCACCTGCTCCGGTTCTAGTGAACACCATCCTGATGATCCAAGAAAACCAGAACGTTACTAAAAGATCCAGAGAAAACTTATCTTAAAAGAAAGGAAGCCTAAAAGACGTTTTTCTCTAATACTAACTGTAACGCCCCGTTCCCGGACACCGAGTCCTTATCCGTAAAAGGAACGTTCGGCACGTATAAAATAAAATAAATTTCACTTTATACGTAAGCCTCTACTACGTCGTATCAAAATAAAGCAAACGAAAGCAAAAAGACTCGAGTAATTTTTTTCAAATATCCAAGAATAGAAACTCAATATCTAAAGATAAAATGTAACATTATTACATTGGAAAAAAACCAACGAAATCCAAAACGTATGAAACATCCAAAAACTAAGAAGTAAAATACAAAGATTCCATCCACAATATCCAAGTCTAAAATATAAATAAATAAGCTCTTCAACTTCGGCTTCCTTAAACGTCGTCATCGAAGTCCTCCTCGAATTCCAAATTTACCTGTTCGTCTTCTCTCCCCCAAACACATAAATAAACATGCATTTGAGGTAAGTACATTGTACATGTTAGGAACATTTTATTATATTTTGATGATGGACATACTAGCTGTTATAGCAAGCCTGAAAATAAGTTAGAATTCTCCGTATAAATATATACTTAGAGTCTGACAAGATGTATAAGTTGAGTCAGACAAGTATTGTACTAGTTGGTAGGACGGCAAAGTGAAACAGAAATCCGGCAGAGTAAAGCCAGCCAAGTACCAGCAGAGAAGCATGAAGACATTATGGTCTGACTTATAACCAGGAAGTCTGTGATGACCTTGGATAAGTCTAAGTTACATTCCAGGTGATGAAACTTAAAGTTTTAAATATGGTGTACACTGATCTCACATAAATCAAGGATCAGTTAAGTACAGAGATTCTCCTAAACAGATAAAGAATGAAGGAAACAGTGAATCGGAAAAGTGAACTGACTTTCAGCTGAGTAATGACAAAGCAGTGAAGGAAGACCTATACGGCAAAGTCAGAGAGATCACTCAACCGTTCAGGGAACGGCCAAGTAAACTTTACTTAATCGGATTTTGAAATATGAATGAGATTCAGAGGATCGAGCATTAAATGCACAATTAATTGAGGATCAATCAAGGACGGATTTTCTGATAAGTGTTTGAAGAAAAAAATCCGATCACAGAGATCAAGGAGAATATAATTAAGGGGGAATCAAGAATAAAATCAAGGATTATTCCCCTCATTAATATAGCCAACGGATGGAAATTCAAATCAAGGATTATCAAGGCTATAAATAGAAGGCATTGACAAGAAGGAAGATAAAGATCATATAAGCAGAAACTCTGTCAAATCAAAAAGGCCTTCATCTGTGCTTAAAAGGGAATATCTAGTGATCAACTCAAAATTCAGAACTACAATTTCAACATCAAGCATTGAGTCTGATCAACAAGTGTTTTGTGAATCCAACTCACTTCAATCACGCAACTGAATCAGAGGCACCTGAGAAGAAGTTGTTTTGTGATAGATGCTGAAGGATTTGTTCCCAATGAGCAGTGAAAAAGACTGTGTCACTGAAGCTGTTGCAGTCAGGGAGTGATAGTCTTGAAGATTGTGAAGCTTGTGTAGTCAAGTACAATCAGACTATTGTATCTGTGAAAACAATAGTGAAATTCCTCCAATCATCACAGAAGAAGAATGGATTAAGGGATTACACCACCCTGAACCACTATAAACCTTGTGTCAATTTACTTTCAGCAATTTGTCTTACTGCATTTATTTAGTTGCTTAAATTACATCGTATATCTGTGGTAGCATAAAATACTTTGAAACAACATATTAAGAAGGGACTTATCCACTGCCCAAAAGCTTTTAAATACAAGAAAAGTTTTTGAAACTCCACTATAGTCATTCACCCCCCCCCCATCTGACTATAGTTTTACCCATCTCTGGGACCAACAGTACAAAGTAAGAAGTAGAAGCTGCAATATTAAGGTTCATTATCAAGTTTTAATAAAAGGATTATCTTTGTGAGACCGACTCAATCTAGGGTTCATTTCACGCCCATCGACATGTCATGACTATACGTTTCTAGCTTAGCTTATCTTGGTTACGACATTACTCAAGGACACTATGCATGGCGTTCATCAGCCTGAAGATATACTTGCTAACTAACGGTGATTAGCACCGATTAGCTCCGGGGTCTCCCCGGTATGCGTATACGTCTGATGAATTTCTTCCACTACCCTTCAGCCTTTTGAGCCAGTAGCGTTGTTCACCTTTTATGAATGTATCACATCGCCGATATGAAATAGTGCCTAACCGAGAATAAATGACGTTTAGCTTTTACTACACTTATGTAATTATTATTTTGAATCAACTAGCCACCTAAGTGTTTTCAAAGAAAAACTCACCTTATCAACTCTACTCCCTCACTTAGACAGCTAGACATTACGACCTATCAGTTACACAAACATTGATGGACTCTAGTTCATCAAAGCACAAGCCCTATCATGCTCTTCCGACGGTCCCGAACTTCAACTCCCTTTTAGAGTACATCCGGTGCCGGAACCAAATGCATCAGAAACACAATCAGGGCTTGTTCATGTTTAATTAATGTTATTAGTTCAAGAAACGACATTTAAAACTCATCTCATAGCTTAAATCATTAGACATAACATTTAAACAGTGTTGGGGGGCGCCAACACCTTTGACGTGCGCCAAAATGCACCAGAGAGTGCTCTGAACTCTCTGTTTCAAGTTCGGGGGTGCCAAAGCTTTCGGCGTGCGCCAAAATGGTTCAGAGAGTTCTCTGAACTCTCTGTTACAGGTTCGGAGCGCGCCAAAAGGGCAGGGGGCGCCAAAATGGCCAAAAACTGCTCCTGTGCAATTTTCTGCACTCTATCGATTTCTACTCAAATCCAAACATATTGTACACGATCCTTCTCATAAAAACACCATAAAAATATACCCTTTTAGATCCAAAACAACCCTTAATCCTAAACAACATTTAGGCATAATCATTGATACAATAACGCTCCAAAACACAACCTAATCACTCTAAACCATAATCAAATCGTAGGAAGAGTTTCTTACCTTTTAAGCAAGCTAAAACCAGCCCCAAAACTCAGAAAAACAACAGCAACCGATCCTTTCTCTCACAGATATATATGTGATCAATCCCAAAAACAATTTAGAATCGAGCAACGGCTTCTAAAACGATCAAACTACGATTATATGAACCAAAGAAGATCAAGAACGATCAAGAACAGCCCTTAGGGAGAAAATCATACCTTAGCCAAAGCTTCAACTTTCTGGTACTGAAACGACGCTCTCCTTACGACGATTCCGATGCTTCTCTCAAAACTGAAATCCGACAACGAATGACTGAGAAATTGAAGAAAGTCTCTAAGCCTCTTTCTAATACTTCAAATCTTTTTCTTCTTACGTAAAAGCAAATTCTGAATTGTAATTAGGTTATGGAAAATTAAAAATATATTTGCCTTAAATATATTTTCCAATTATCCCCTTTTTCCTTATTTACCCTTAATTACCAAAAATTCAGAATTTTCCTTAAATATACATATATATAATTTCGACCATACATACATACATTTAGAAAAATACTTAAACTCCGAATAAAAGGAACCGTACCCAATATTTCATTTTCGCAAAATGACACGTCTGCCCTTTCCCGAAAATCGAAATATTACAGTTTTGGTGGTGGTTTAGACTGGACTTGAGAAACGGTATCTCAAGCTGCCTACGTATCCAATGCCTGTATTGGAATCAAGTCTTCGTAGTTCCTTAGGGATGGTTTATATAGATGAGTGTTATGCCCTAAGGCGGCGTGGGCCTTGTCCTTGTTGGGCCTGGATTTCGTGTTTCCCTAAGGAAAAGATAACTACGATTTAATCTTCTTAATTTTAGGAGATAATTATGGATATATATGACTGTCAGAATTAGAGTATTAAATATGAGGGATTCTTCCCATATTTATCTGATTATCACACGCGTAGGAAATACGATTGAGGATGGACTCTGGCCGACTTAGATGGCCCGAGCTGAACTTGCTGAACCCTTCTGTGCTTGGACTGACCTACGGAGGTCGGGGAAAATAGCCGAGCTGGGATCAGCTCGGATTCTTGCGTGCGTAAGAGGTTTGGTCCGAGAGGGACTTGAGCCGACCTATAGGGTCGGGCAGAGGCAGGTTTGATCACAAGTATAGGCCGACCTGGAGAGGCCGGAGGATGTTGACCGAGCTTATGCAGCTCGGGTACTGGGGGTGCTGGCCCTTGATGGAGGCTTTTTTCTATCTTTATTTATTATTGTACTGATGTGGAGGCGACACGTGGGTAAGGTCAGTTTTTGGCATCGTCACTAATCAACTCAAATACCGCACCCGTGGTATTTCCGACCATATCAGCATCTGATAAAGAACAAGAACCACCGGGTAAAAGCCGGAAATAGATCATCTCTCGCTTTAATGTGCACAACAAATAAGACACGTGGCGTGCTAAGGCTAAAACCGAAAAGCATCGACATGGCCATTTGTGGGCAACTTTATTTGGCTTTTAATAGAGGAGGAGGATGATTAATAGATGAGGAGGAATTTCCAATTATAATAAGTAAGGTAAAACAAATGAATTTAGCGGGAGTGGTTTAAAAAGACAAAAAAAAAAGAGGGAAAATATGAATCAGGACAGTGGAAATGTAAATTGGGTGATAAGGACAAATCTATTGTTCATAACCCTAAATCCACTATTTGTTGCAGTGAAACTGACCTCAAATCCATTGTTTGTTGCAGTGGATATGTCCTTTTTATCGAAAAAAATATTTCACTGCCCTTTTCATATATTTCTATGTTTAAATTGTCATTTTTAATATTAAACTCATGAATTTAAACCTGAAATAACAAAAAAAAAAAAAAAATATAAACAGTCGTATAAAAATAAAAATAAAAAGTAGAGAAAGAGAAATCCACGCCCAATTGTTTTTGCCATCAGCTAAAATAGAAACCATCAATAAAATGTCCGAACCTTGCGGTTCGGGAAGCAAACAAATTTGGCCTTCTGGTTCTAATTGCATTTCAGCGCTCAAAAGCGCGAAAAGCCAACAACAAAACGAAAGAGGAAAAACCAACCCCCATAACTGCATTGCAGTATTCCAGTGAAGAGGCGGAAAAAGAATCCATCATAAACAAAAATCAAAGTTATTGGTAAAAGAATAGGGAAGAAAAAAGAAAAGGGATATACAACCCGTTTTTTTCTTCCCATTTCTGTTTTCCGCCTCTATTTTCTTGCTAAAACTATCCCTCGGGACATATACACATATATTTATATTTATGTATATATATTTTTCCTCGATTTACAGAGAGTTATAGCTAGGCCAAGAACGGTTCTTTCCTGATACGTCACGCATTACAGATGGTTTAGAGAAATTGGTTGAAGAAATTCTTTTGGGTTCCAATATTTTTGATCGATAAGGATTGTTTGGGATTTTGTGGGTGGATATTAACAGAATGGCGACCGAGGGATTATTGCAGATATCTGTGGCTTCTGTTGTTGAGGATGTTCTTCGACAGCAAGAGAAAACGCATAATGACATTGATTTGGCTTCAAGAAAAGCTGAAGAAGCTTGTATGATCCTTGTATCTCCATTTATTATATCTCGTAATCCTTTTGATTTTTCAATCATTATTATTATGGTTCTTTGTTTTTTTTACATTATCATTTTCCTTTAAACTTTTCTTGTTTACTACATCTTATTCGAATTTATGACATTGTTGTTAAAATGATATTTTGTTGATAGTTGATGTGATTTGAATGTGCGATATGTATAACTTCAGTTTTTTTTTTTGGTGTAGATTGATAATTAGATGATACAGATTTTGTTTAATCGTTTAATGATGATTCATGAGAGAGGATGTTTATAATTATGTAATTGCATTGCAGCATTCAGAAGATATGAAGCCGCAAGGTGGTTGAGGAAGATGGTCGGAGTTGTTGGGGGTAAAGATTTACCTGCAGAGCCGTCAGAAGAGGATTTTAGGCTCGGATTAAAAAGCGGGATTATACTTTGCAATGTTCTTAACAAGGTTCAGCCTGGTTCTGTGCCCAAAGTAGGTTAAATATAGTTTCTGACATCTTTAATTTAAGTCCCATTAACTGAGTTCATTTACTGATATCTAGTTTTTTTTCTTTTTTCTTTCCATTTTAGGTAGTTGAAATGCCTGGTGATTCGGATGCTATTCCAGATGGAGCAGCTCTCTCAGCATATCAATACTTTGAAAATGTTAGGAACTTTCTTGTAGCAGCAGAAGAGATTGGAATTCCAACTTTTGAAGCTTCTGATTTAGGACAGGTTTGCTGATCAATGTCACATGTTGTTATATTCGTCATTTAAATTATTGAAGAGCAAGTATATCAATAGTTTCATGATAGCAGGCAGAAGTAATTTGTAGAGTTGAAATATCTGTTTGTATTTCCTAGATTCAGGGGTTTGCTCTTTCAGTATGATGATGAACTTTTGCCTATATATGTTTAAAACTTAGGGAGGGAAAACATCAAGAATAGTCAATTGTGTACTGGCACTAAAATCATATAATGATTGGAAACAAGGAGGAGCAAATGGGTTGTGGAAATTCAGTGGAAATGTGAAACCACCATGTGTGAAACCATTTGTACGGAGGAATTCTGAGCCTTTTATGAATTCTGTACCCCGGTCTTCCTCGGTTGGTAGTTCCACCAGTGAGCAGTTATATGTTGTTGGACATGAAGACAATGAAATGGTTGGTGAGCTTAACTATGCTATGAAATAACACTTGATATTGCTGGTAGATTCTTATTCACCATGCATAATATCACTTGATCATTTTGTAATTCCAGGGTAGCTCTCATTCCTTGAATGCACTTGTCCGAACAATCCTTTCAGATAATAAGCAAGAAGACATGCCTATTGTAAGTGATTGATTGAAAGCTTGTTTTATGGCCCTTTAACTCATTTAAGGTTTTCTATAGAAAGACTTTGTTTGAACACGATGAAAAGTTAAGACCTGGATTTTATAGTTAGTCAATAGACAATATATACCCAAAAAAAAAAAAAAGGTTCCAAATGGAGGTTTCCTTTCATCCTGAATCGTGGAAAGAGAATGATTCTTGCATGCGATTTTCCTTTTCAGAGCTGAATACTTGTGCTGATTTTCTTTTGCTTTTGTAGATTGTTGAAAACATGCTACGTAAAGTCATGGAAGAGTTCGAGAGAAGGTTGGCCAACGAAAATGGGCAGGTAACCTTTAATTCCTACTTTCGGGTTAGCACTTACGCATGTTTACTTTGCTACGCTACACTTGATGAATATTGATCTGTTTATGACTTTACAGACTAAGCCTGCTGCTGCTAAAAGTGATGGTCAAAATCATATGGAGGTATTCTTTTGCTATTCACTTATTTACTTCAACGACATCTGTTTATTTTGTAATTCGGTTACTTGGACATCATTTGCATATATCTCTTATTTTCATTTCATGTGGTTTGATAATTTTTAATCTCTTGCTTATCATAGATTAAGATTGAAGACATGACCCCGATGCCTGCAATAACATTAATAGAAGAATGCAGCCACACAACATATCCTCATGGTGAGAGATCTGAAGGCCACATCGTAAGGCAAAAACAGTTGGTTGATGAGAGATCTGAAGGCAACATCATAAGGCAAAAACAGTTGGTTGAACAACAGTATAGGGACATTCAGGTAGGTATATGCGCTTACATAGTGGGCTATGAGACTTTTGTATGCAGATTACTATATTAGATGTTGATCATTCCTTCAGGAACTGAAATCTACGATTAAAGCGGCAAAAACAGACCTGAAGGTTATGCAAATGAAGTATCATGAGGAAATAAACAATCTAGGTATGACTTTGGCTCCGACTGTTTGCGTCTACATAAACAGTTTGTTGCAATTCAGTCACGATTTGCTTCTCTTCCTTTCAAGGTACACATTTACACAGTCTATCTCATGCTGCTTCTAACTACAAGAAACTTCTCGAAGAAAATAGGAAGTTATACAATCTGGTGCAAGATCTTAAAGGTAATCATCTTTCCAGTTATACTTGCAATGGAGTCTTTTTAATTCTATGGGTTATTAGCCTTTTTTCGAAAGCATTAATTATGTTTTGTGTATGTAGGAAACATTAGGGTGTATTGCCGAGTTAGACCTTTAATACCTGGACAGCTTAACGGTTCGAGCACTGTGGACCGCATAGATGATGGAAGCATCACAATTTTAACTCCATCAAAGTATGGAAAAGAGGGGAGGAAAACTTTCACCTTCAACAAGGTTTTCGGTCCATCTGCTACTCAAGGTCACTGAGGTTTCTATATTTGTGCGTTCTTGCATAATTTCTTTTGCCTATAAAAGTTCCTTTTCTCATGTACATTTTACCTTTTTTAAAATATTCCACAGAACAAGTGTTTGCAGACACTCAGCCTTTGATACGGTCTGTTTTGGATGGTTATAATGTATGCATATTTGCTTATGGGCAAACGGGATCTGGGAAGACTCATACAATGGTGCGTATTTTTGTGGCGCTTTTATATCTAGAGAAGGCATTCATTCATGCACGTGTATGTAAATCTTATGGCATGTGATAATGAATTTAACTTATCATTTATAGATGGGGCCCGATAATTATACAGAGGATAACGTGGGTGTAAATTACCGAGCATTGAGAGACTTATTTCAGATTTCAGAGCAAAGGAAAGACACTTTCTCTTATGAGGTTTCTGTTCAGATGATTGAAATTTACAATGAGCAAGTTAGGGATCTTCTTGTGGCTGATGGTTTGAACAAAAGATATCCTTTGTAGATACCACCGATTATTACAATTGCCAAAATTTAGATCGTTTTTCTTTCGTTGTGTTAATGTCAACTATTTCATTTGTCATGTTCTTAACTCTTTACATACATTAGAAATTCGAAACAATTCCCAGAATGGTCTATCTGTTCCAGATGCAAACCTTGTACCAGTATCTACAACTTCTGATGTTATTTATCTAATGAACCTTGGACAAAAAAACCGAGCAGTTCAATCAACCGCAATGAACAACCGTAGTAGCAGGTCTCACAGGTACATACATACATACATACATACATACGATTCTCTTAATTTTATGCCTGTTAACTATATGGTTTCAAAAATTTGCAGTTGTCTTACAGTTCACGTTCAAGGAAGAGAAATAGCATCAAATACGATTCTTCGTGGTACCATGCACCTAGTTGACTTGGCAGGAAGTGAGAGAGTTGACAAATCTGAGGTTGTAGGTGACCGATTGAAAGAAGCCCAACACATTAACAAATCTCTTTCTGCTCTTGGTGATGTGATTTCTTCACTAGCCCAAAAGAATTCTCATGTGCCATACCGGAATAGCAAACTTACACAATTGCTACAAGATTCTCTTGGTATGTGTGTACGTTCTCTTATAGATGAAATGACTAATTGGACACCACACGTCATGTTAAGTATGATTCGTTTCCTAATGTCTGTCTTTCATAGGTGGGCAAGCAAAGACACTAATGTTTATTCACATTAGCCCTGAGCAAGATACTATTGGCGAGACGATCAGCACCCTTAAATTTGCTGAACGCGTTTCTTCTGTTGAGCTTGGTGCAGCTAAAGCAAACAAAGACAGTAGTGATGTCAAAGAACTAAAAGAACAGGTCTCTCTTTACTAAAACTTTGTCACAACTCTTTTCTTGATATGCAAAGTGCCCCCCCTTTTCAAGGCACAACAACCAACGTACCATAACGCGGTTGGGTTTTCATTTGAAATGCACAGATTAACAGTCTCAAGGCTGCATTGGCAAAGAAGGAAGGAGAAATAGTGCGGCTTCCGAATTCAAGATCTAGCAGCCCCGATAGGACAAGGTCTATGTCTTCTGTGTGCTCTTCCACGGGTTCTTCTTGGCCGAATATGAATGCGCCTGGTGGTGATCTCAGACAACAGACAGATGGATCAACAATATATAATGGAGAGGTGGGTGCGATTTAAAAAGATTAATCTGTAACGTCTTATTGTTTGATGAAACTTGATGATGGGGTGCATGTGTGCAGGTTGGTATTGACTCTTCATTAAAACCGAAAAGAAAAAGCTTAGATAATATCCAAGACATGTTGATGAATTCACCTCCATGGCCACTGGGGGGTGATTGTCCTGGAGCAGGGAAAGATACTACAGCCCCTGGAGATTCGGAAGGAAGAGAAACAATCTCTTATGATTCTTCGGATGACATGGACGCTACAACAAGTGATTCTTCTGAGCTAGATTTCATTTGGCAACCTCAACACGCCGTTACCAGCATTCCAAACGGCACAGCTTCAAAGTTGAAGAAACCTAGTCCAAAACAAGTAAAGAGTCCAGAGATAAGGTGGGGGTACTACTTATCTAAGTTATATATATCCATGTTTTCATCTGAAAAGAAAAAGTTGAAAGGAAGAATACTACAACTATTTTACAACCACAATAGTGGACTAACACACCACATAATGTGGGTACAGCTTTCCTAAAGAGGAAAACTGCACTGGAGGCTCTCAGATTATTGCCTCCAGAAGGATTTGAATACTACAACTTTCAGGTCTCAGGACCTCAGCTCTAGCCAGTTGAGCTAGGCCTCATCGGCACATGCAGATATTAATTTGACTTGTTTGTTTTGCTAATTAGCAGGAGTTTAATCCCTCCACCACTAACAAGGCGGCTTTCAAATGGTCATACGCCAATGCCAAAGGGGGGAAGGCTGTCGGTTCATGATGGAAAGCGAAGACCGGGGAGTGGTGGCAAGTGAGAGATTATGGTACTAGCAAAGAGGCAAAGGAACTTGTTTTGAGTAGTGTGTTTATGAGGTTTTATGGGGAATTTTTCTTCTTTTTTTCTTTTCCAAATTTTTTTTCTTCATATATTTGGAGTCTGAATAAGCAGGTATATTATATAGAAAAAAAAAGAGGTTTCAAGGGAAAAGGAGATTCACATTCATATGAAGGGATAAAATGATGTCCACTTGGGACATAAGCTTTCTCTATCTGGTCGTTTTGTTTTCTTTATTGTCCAAACGACGTCGTTTATGTCTAGTACGACGTCGTTTTTACAGTGTACATGATAAAATGTACACGTTCGAGACAATATAACCCTTTTCCCTCACCTACCCGAGAGCTGCATAGTTCTTTTTATTTTTTGAGAAGAGAGCTGCATAGTTCTGATAACAAAGTTTTAGCGCGCTCGGCGAATGATTATATACATGTATTTATTTATATATCTATGTATTAGTATTGTGTTTGTACAAAACGATGAAACTTGTCCATGATTATAGGGGCATGACCAACATTTGGTTACTGTGGCAACCCGCCCCACTTGGTTCTGTATTGCTTATTTATAACAACAGTTTGTAATTTTTTTCCGAACGAAAAACTTTTATTAGTTAAAGTGAAAAGCTTCCTACAAAAAAGTCATTATCCTGACCATTCCATATACATGTGCTTAGAACATCCATCTTCTTAAAACCTACGGTCGTTAAGCCCAGTATGAGAAAACCTAGTTCAATACGATTTGCTTCGTATCCACCCTCCAACCAGGGGTGGATGTACCCTTTGTTAAGGGGGCAGTTGCCCCCCTCTCCCGGATCCGGAAAAGACACTATTATGTATGTTGTGTATTTTTTTTGCCCCCCTAAAAATTTACATTCGCCCATAGTATCGCCTCCCCTCACCCGGATCCTGCGTCCGCCCCTGCCTCCAACAAGTACTAGAAGCTGCCAAGGATATATAGAGTACTCCCCCATGCAACAACTGCTTCGTTTCCTTGAGTAGCATGTATCCACATTAAATTTTGCCATACCTAGCGGTGACGGTTTCCAAACTGCCTGCTTGTTTAGCCGGTACTGAGCTGAAATTTTTTCTTCTTAAGCTTCAATATACGATATGAGGCCTTGGGGGCTGAACGCAGGACGCTCAGATCAACCCGGCTGTTATTCCACGAGTAGGATAACTCAGTATAAATAAGGAAAGAATCATCAGTCATAAAGACTGTCATATTGGCATTAAGTATGTCCATAATTATCCCTAAATCAGAGGGATTTGTGTGTGTATATCCTTAGGGAAATAATAATAATTATTATAATACAATTCCTTGCAGGACAAGGAAAGGGATGATACATCTCCTATATAAACAACCCTAAGGAACTACGAATTACTTGATTCCAATTCAACTATTGGATACATAGGCAACTCAAGAGAAATAACTCGAGAGCTCAGTCTAAAATAAACACCCAAACACGCCCCTCTTAATACGAATTAGGGTTCTAAGGGATTTGGATCTTTATCACCATTAGGGTTCTAAGGGATTTGGATCTTTATCACCAAGATATTCAGCCCAGATTTATTCATAGACGAATCCCAGCATCGTCAATTGGCGCTTGAAGGAGGGCCTTCTTTCTGATAAACGATCAAATCAATCCAAGAGTTCTAATAAGAAACCATGCCACCAAAGAACCAGGGCAAGAAAACTGCAGATCCAACGGATCCAACTCAACCGGATGGAACAACTGCAACCACCCAAGGAGAAGCACATGCTACAGCTACTCAGAAAAGGTAAACGTCGCTGATGATCAAACTCATCAGCCTAATCCGGCCCTCCGGGATCCAGCCAACTAGGTGTTGGTTGAGACCCTGAAAAATATAGATAATTTCACTCTTAAGGCCATACTGGATGAAGCCCTCAAGGGGAGGAACCCCCCAGAAATATCAGAAACTGATCCGCACCAAGAAACTCATAAAAAAACATGAGTTTGTGGAGTCCAGTGGGCATATGGAACCAAAAAATGACCAAAACCCTAATGACATGGCTAAGGCCGAACTGGACACTCTGCTTGGAAGACGATCAGACGAGCTGCTCTGTGCGTCACCCTTCATCGAGTACATCGACAACTACCCCCGACCAGCGGGGTTCAAGATCCCTAAGATTGAATCATATGATGGGTCCAAGGATCCTTATGATCATATGCATCAGTACATCTCACACATGAATTTGTACAACGCCTCAGATGAGACGAAGTGCAAAGCCTTCCCTGCATTGCTAACAGGAAGAGCCAAAGAGTGGTTCAACAAGATTCCTCCCAGGTCGATCTCAGACTTTAGGACCTTAACTCGGAAGTTCGTCCATGCCTTCATCGCAGCTCGTCTGTTCCAGAGAAATCAGACTCACCTGTTAACTTTGAAGCAAAATCCTGATGAGTCCATAATGCGTTTTATAAAGCGCTTCAATGAAGAGTCCGCGCAGGTGCAGGACGCAGATGATCGACTGCTGATCACCTCTTTCATGGCAGGTCTGCAAGAGGGACGACTGCACACCAAGCTCAACAGCAAACTCCCTCAGACAGTAGAGGAATGCCTGGATGTGGCCTATAAACATTGTCAGGGAGAGGAAGCAAACAGACTCAAGAGAGAAATGGAAAAAGGTGAAGGAAAGAAAGGCAGGTCTGAAGATAAATCAGACAAGAAGAGAAGTCAGTGTGGGATAGAGTAACAGCACCAGTCTCAGATCGGCTGGGCAAGAAAGGAGCTCTGCAGGACAAAGACTTCATCCCTTTGAACAGATCCCACGAGCGGGTCCTCGCGATCATGGAAAGGAAAGGCATAGCCAAGGTCCCACCACCCATGAGGGGACCTAAGGAAAAGAGAGACCCTAACAAATTTTGCAATATCACCAGGATGTGGGTCATGATTCATAGCAGTGTCGAGATCTGATCAGAGACATCGACGCGGCAGTGATAGAAGGAAATCTTGATGAGGTCGTAGATCGGTCTCAGTAGGCCGAACCGCAGGGTCGGCGTGAATTCAAACGCCGAAATAATCACCGAGATGGAGATAACCGAAATGAGTTTCGGAGAAGAAGAGACCACTCGCCAGACCCTGATGGTCAGATGAATAATCGCCCTGTGAATACGATCAATACGATCTCAGGGGGGCCGAACAGCGTAAGCAAAACCGAAGACACTGACAGTAGCAAGTCTACTGCCCCCACCCCTTCGAATAAAAGGAAAATAATGTCGGGAGAAGTGATTTATGGTCCAAGGGATTCACTACCACTGGTAAATAATAATGAATGGCTACTAGTAGAAGCGGTGATCAGCAAGAATCGAACAAAGCGAATATGTGTAGACACGGGCAGTGCCGTGGACGTCCTCTACTACAATGTGTTTAAAGCGATGAAGTTGAAGGATACTGATCTAACCCCCGTTTTAGCCCCTCTGTTCGGCTTTGCCAGACCCCGAGTTCATCCACTGGGTGTGATCAAACTCCTTACAACTTTCGGAGAGGGAACCAGGGGCATGACCCTAGTGGTGGATTATGTGGTGGTAAGGGTGCCATCAGCTTATAATATGATTATGGGAAGACCAGAATTTATCGATCTCCGAGCTGTAATTTCACCAGCCCATGTTAGTATGAAAATCCCAACAGGAGAGGGTTCGATAGAAATCAAAGGGGATGTAGAAACAACCAGGAGCTGCTACACAACAACCGTTAACGGGAAAATGATGGTTCAGCAAGTAAGCATTGAAGAACTACTTCCTGAGGATGAAGAGAAGTGGTCATCTGAGGATCAGACAGAGGCTGTTCGTTTATGGGATGAACATGAGGACTCAACAGTTAGTGTGGGGGCATGGATTCCAGCCTCACACAAGGAATCTCTGTTAAACCACTTAAAGGAATTCAAAGATGTGTTCGCATGGAAAGCAAAAGATATGCCAGGATTATCTCTAGAGCTAGCAGTTCACAGGTTGAACGTAGACCCGAACATGAGGCCTGTTCGTCAAAAGAAAAGGCACTTTGCCTATGTGCGTATCTCAGCAATTAAGCAGGAGGTGAAAGTTGTTGCAGGCCAACATAATCAAAGAAGTTATATATCCTGGGTGGTTAGCGAACCCTGTGCTGGTTAAAAAACCAGATGGGAGCTGGAGGATGTGCGTGGACTTCACAAATCTTGATGCAAACCTTCCTAGGGTTCCAATCTCACCGGCAGTGTACCGGATCAATTGTAGCATAGTACGGTGAGTCAAGGTCGTATCCCACAGGGATGTGAGGTCAAACACCAATTAGTTATTATTATCTTGATCCGAATCGCAAGTTTGTTTAAGAAACTAATGATTAACTACAAAAGGTTTTCCAAACGATATAAGAAACTAACAAAGATGATTCATAGTTCAAGTTATCTCCCCTAGATTAATTGGAAATGATCTACCTACCACCTTCCATTGGTGTTCTAATGTGTGAACGGTGCATTCCTAAACGAGTGCTCTCCCCTCATACGAGTGAATGAAACCACACTTATCTCCTCCTTGGTCTAAGCACCTTAAACCTAATGAATTGACAAGATAAATACTTGAATGCAAAACTCCCCGGATAAGGAACCGAATTCCACTAGGGTCGATTCTACCTTCCGTTCTTCTTACTCCTTTCTCACAACTAATGTCTACGTTCGGTATCTACTAGTTGTGTAGGTGCATACGTAGGTCAATTACTCCAACATACACAATGTCAAACAATGCAAGTAAGAAGCATTTCAACACAATAGAAACTAGAAACATACTTAAACAATCAATGGGATTAACTATCACAACTACATCATCTTAGCTAGTAGAGAACTAGCCACTCATAGTTATAATTACCAACATGTCAAAGCTAGTATTCATAACAAAAAGAACAATTAAATCAAAGTAAAGATTGAGAGAATACCAAATTTGAGTGATGAACTCGCCTTCGAGTTCATCCACTTCAAGGTGTTGGTGAAAATGGAACACAAACTAGTTGCTTCTCACATCCACCGAAAGCTCCAAGCATCAAAATGATAGTTCTAAAATGTTTACAATGAATTTAAGTGTTAAATGGTGGGATTTTGGCTAAGGGAAACCCTTGAGGTGGAGGCGCCTCAAGTCTTCTTCAAAAAGCTATCTGTCGAGCTCCCTTTTTCTTCTCTGATAAGCAATAGTAACATTGCTAATTTCTTTGCTATTTTTATTAGTGGCTTGCGCCATTTTAAGTGGTGGTGTGCGCCACTTTTAACTAGAGTAGTTGGGATTTGACTTCTGAATTTAATGCGCATGTGATAGCTTTATTTTAGTGGCTTACACCACTTTATGCTGTGGCTTGCGCCACTTTATGTTGTGGCACGCGCCACCACAGTTTCTTCACAGTAGCTCGGTAAAATGATCATAACTAGAGTTATAAAGCTCTGATTGATGTGATTCAAAGTGCGTTGGAAATCCTGTTTCTCGATCTACAACTCTCGTGAAGAAGTCTTCTCCAGAAAATTCATCTAAGGTGGGTGAATTATCGCGTGAATATAGGTTACAGTAAAAGTGCTAATCAACAAATGATCCGTTTGAATCTGATAGCTTCTGGCACACTCATATAGCCCTCAAAATACATGTTTAGGCTCAATGTTCGGTAAAAACGAGTTTTACAATATATAACCGAAACACCCCAAATATAAGGATCGTAGTATAGGGTGTTTACGGGTCGTCCTAAGGGAGTGGAATGTTTATCGGATTCAAGTATAAATTTATATCGATTATGTCACAATTATTAACTAAACTAAGGCTGAAACTAACTAAAACCTAAACCTAAGAATTAAGACTAAAACAAGAATAAAAACAAGCAGAAAATACGAAAACAGAAAGACGGACGAGCGTTCACTGAAGTGAACGAGCGTCTGGAAACTAAATCTAATGGACGGGCGTCTGCTATTGCGGACGAACGTCTGAATACGAATTGAGGCAGAAAAGTGCAGAAAACAGCAGGAACTTAGGGTTTATTAAACTAAAACTTAAACTAAAGAATAAACTAACGATTCGATTCAAACAATTAAAGGAAAACACAGCGAGGCAACGAATCCACCCATCAACAAACAATCCCAACTAGATGGTGATCTAAAAAGACATAGTTTTTAGTAGTGATTTTTCATGAAGTTGACTAAATTTCTTTAATCAAGTTTCTAAGGTTTCGTTTATCTTTTCAAACAAACTAAACATGCAATCAAAACGAAATCACGAGATTGTTTCCAAACTCTTACTCAACTAAACATGCTTAATCTCTTACATCATGAATAATTGCATTACTTTGAACAAAATAGAACTTAAACAATATATTTTCATATAATCATTCAAGCATCAAATATAAATAGATCGTTTCATCAAATCTTAATCCAATAAAACATAACAATGCAAAACAGATCCAAAGTAATGAAAAACTAAATCTTTTACTCACTAAACATAGGCATAAAATCTCTAGTTGGTTGTGTTGATGATGAGCTTCCTTCGTCGTCTCACTGCAAGGTTTCTAGCCAACAATCATATTGGAGATGACTGTTGGATTGGAGAAATTCATCTCTATGGAATTAGGGTTCTGGCCGCAGCTTTTTGGTGTGAAAGTGCGATCTCAATGATGTGGTAAAAGTATCCAATTAAGGTTGGGGCTGCTGCTGTATTTATAGAGCTCTAAGTCGGTTAGGGTTTAAGTCGGCCCTGAACGCCCGTCTGGTCTTGTGGACGCCCGTCTGATGGATCTTGACTTTGCTCTAGACGTCCGTCCATGCTGCGTCCAAACTCTCTGTATGTGATTTCCTCTCCTGGACGCTCGTCCATGCAATCAGACGCCCGTTTGCAATGCTGAGGATCGGATTTCTTGAACTTTATCCAATTTCTTTGAGCCAATTCCAACTCTATCTTGAATAATTCGACTTGAGCTTCATTTATCCTCTTTAGCACTCGAAATTAAGCCTCCTAAAGGATAAATAAACATTGCAAAAATGTAATAATGTCCAAATCATAATAAATCAATCAATTCAATACTTAAAATAACCAATTTTGCAAATAACCATACTAAAATCATCCTTACTAAATAATTGCACTTAAACCCTTAATTATTATATAAATTATGCAAATGTGGAGAAAATAATAATGAAATACACCCTTAATAATCATATAAATATGGCCTTAACAACACCCCCACACTTAGCTTTTTGTACGTCCTCGGACAAAACAATCAAAACTATAGCTCAACTTTCATGCAATCCACATAGATCTCTAACTCACGTAACAAAAGATACAACAACTATAGCAAACAATACCATCACGAGAGATAGATTCGGTGTATGTGTGACAAGCCCTTTTCAAATTTAACAAGCCTTTCAAAGAAATATCCTCTCAAAAATCCAATGATTATCCTAGACATAGGCGGTAATAGCTCCTCAAAGCCTTCCCACGCACTCGGTAGGATAATCCCTACAAAAGCATATCATGCGGTTCTACTGGGTATAAGATCCATGATAACAAAGACTTCACTTTATTTTTACTCATCATTTCCAAAATTTCCAAATTTGACGCATAACAGAATGAGCTTTTACCCATCATAGTAGAATAGGACATTTCGAGATAATCCCCTACCTACTCAAATCATAAGGTAGCTTCTTCTAACTGTCGTGAGCTTCTGGTCATCATAGTGGTATAGGACATACGTGGTATACCCTATCGCACTCAAATCATCGACCAGCTTCCGACAAACGTATTTATTATGATTGCTTATTCATTCTTTTTTTTTTTCAAGACATAAGTTACATCTCACTTATCACATTCAAACTTTATGATATTCACAGCACACGGTCTAACTAAGGTGTTACTATACTGACCTTCCTAAGATGAATCACTAAAACAATGAAAGGATATAGTTCAAAAAGACTTGCTTCAATATCAAAGGCTTCCGTGAGTGAAAAATGAATACTATCTCCATGACAGTAAAGACATGCTATAATTATCTCACTAAGTCACATACTATCATCGTTAGAAAACTACAACTAGCAAGCATTTAGTTTCAATCATATGCTCGAGATTCACAAAAATTTAAATTTAGTTGAAATTTAACATTCACTCATATTACAAAAGATATAGCATGAAAACATACCCAATTTACCCCCCCCACACTTAAATCACATTATGTCCGCAGAATGTGCAAATAAAAGAAAAAGAAAACTTAGCTGGTTCCAACAGTGGTTGTCGGATGAAAGTTGGCAGAGGTCAGGCTGGAGCATGAACGTACCGCTACAACTCGAATAGACAACACTGGACATAAAAACTTGCGAACTTTGCTCAAAAGTATACGCCACACTCGACATACCATATAATCTCGGGGTACACGGGCTATATGAGCAAACATACAAAACCCTTACAACAAGAGTAAAAGGAATAACCATCAACACGCCACTAGAGTCTTGTTTCTAAAAACAAGAAAACAAAACAACCTAAGAAAAGAAAACAAACAAAGAAAACTAGGGCGCCTCACAGGAGCGCTCTTTTAATGTCAATAGCTTGACACAGATTTCAAAAGATCAACCCGGATCGGGCCACTTTGGTTTAACAGCCGCCACCTCAATATCGGAATCAGAAGTACTGGGGCGGAAATGATTTTCACCACAACAACAAGTCAAGTGCGCAATAAGGTCATTAAACTTTTCTCTCCAAACTACACTGACTCTCTTCTTCTTGTTCTTGCGGATGATAGGCATAGGTGTGCTAACACGTTCAGGAGTCTTAGAAGAAGGTTCCTCACAGGTAGAGGTAGGAATGTCATCATCGACTCAAAGAAATAAGATGGAATCTCTTCACAAATCAGGACATCGTACTCTCATCTCTTCTTTGGAAATAAAGAGTCTCAGGCTTCTCCTTTGGTTGCCCAAAATATTTCTTAAGTCGATGGCCATTCACTTTAAAAGCTTGATTACCGTACCCGTTCAAAGTAATTACTCCACTTGGATTAACCTCGAGAATCTCAAAGGGACCAGACCATCTAGACTTGAGTTTACCCGGAAACAGGTGAAGTCTAGTATTATAGAAGTAAAGCCATTTCACCAACTTTGAATTCTCGGTCCTTGATCTTAGCGTCATGGAGTATCTTTGTTCTTTCCTTGCTAAGCTTAGCATTCTTGTATGCTACGAGTACGAATTCGTCGAGCTCGTTCAACATTTGTAACAACCGTTTCTCCCCACAGAGTTGGCTATCGAAATTCAAGAATTTAATTGCCCAGAAAGCTCTGTGTTCAAGTTCGACAGGTAAATGACAAGCTTTGCCATAGACCATTTGGAAGGGTGACGTGCCCATCGGGGTTTTAAATGCAGTACGATAAGCCCACAATGCGTCATCCAACTTAAGACTCCAATTAGATCGATTATTGTTCACGGTCTTCTCTAAAATTCTTTTCAAGCTCTGGTTGCTTACCTCGACTTGGCCACTAGTTTGGGGATGATATGGTGTACCAACTTTGTGTTTGACACCGTATTTTTCAAGGATTTTATCAAGCGGCGCATTGCAAAAGTGGGTACCCTCATCACTAATGAGTGCTCTCGGACAGCCGAATCTGGTAAAGATATTCTTTTGCAAGAATTTCTTCACGACTTTATGATCATTAGTTTGGGTAGCTATGGCTTCAACCCACTTGGAAACATAGTCGACACAGACGAGGATATATTTATTACCGCACGAAGATGGAAAGGGTCCCATAAAATCTATGCCCCAAACGTCGAAAACTTCGCATTCAAGAATGGGCTTAAGTGGCATTTCCATCCTACTACTCTGCCGTCCAGTTCTCTGGCACCTATCACAACCTTTACAAAAGGCTTCTACATCTTTAAACAGAGTCGGCCAGTAGAATCCAGCTTGAAGGATCTTTGCAACCATCTTCGGTGTTCCATAATGACCTCCGGTAGGACCGCTGTGGCATTGTTCTAGGATATCCCACTGATCATGCTCCGGAACACACCTTCGAAGCAATCCGTCTTTACAGACTCTGAACAAATAAGGATCTTCCCATACGAGATATTTAAGATCAGAAAAGAACTTTTTCTTCTCCTGATACGTCATGTCTTCTAAATGACCACTCGCTAAATAGTTGACGTAGTCAGCATACCACGGTCTAACCGTTTCAAGCTTCATCAATTGCTCGGTCGGAAAATCAATGCCTATATCATTGTGATTCTACGCACCCTCATTTACTAAGCGAGATAAATGATCCGCCACAATATTCTCACTACCTTTCTTATCTTTAATCACAAGGTCAAACTCTTGTAATATCAAAATCCATCGAAGTAACCTTGGCTTTGCATCGCTTTGTCCATAAGGTAGCGTAGGGCTGCATGATCGGTCCATACAACAACTTGAGACCCTAGAAGATAACTTCTAAACTTGTCAATGGCAAAAACAACGGCTAAGAATTCCTTCTCGGTTGTGGTATAATTGCATTGAGCCGGGTTCAAGGTGCGGCTCGCATAATAAATGGGCACGAACCTTTTATCAACTCTTTGACCTAAAGCTGCGCCTACGGCGTAATTAGAGGCATCGCACATCGGCTCGAAAGGCTTGGTCCGGTCGGGTGCAACTAAAATAGGGGCAACGATAAGCTTGTCTTTCGGACAATTGAAAGCTTCTTTGCACTTCGCATCGAACAAGAAATCTACATCATCTTTCAAAAGATTTGATAAAGGCTTGGCGATGGTAGAAAAATCTTTAATGAAACGCCTGTAGAAGCCAACATGACCTAGAAAACCTCGTACCTCTTTCCTTTGTCTTAGGGTACGTCATCCTTTCAATGGCTTCGACCTTAGCCTTATCAACTTGAATACCGGCATTGGACACCTTATGTCCCAAAACGATTCCTTCGTCTACTAGAAAATGGCATTTTTCCCAGTTAAGCACCAGATTTTTCTCAACACAACGTTGGAGTACCATATCTAGATTCTTTAAGATTTCATCAAAGCTATCGCCGTAGACTGAGAAGTCATCCATGAAGACCTCCATGCATTGCTCCACAAGTCCATCAAAAATGGCTAACATGCACCGTTGAAAAGTCGCGGGTGCGTTACATAAACCGAATGGCATTCTGCGAAAAGCAAAAGTACCAGATGGACACGTAAAAGTTGTCTTCTCTTGGTCATTAGGATCAATGGCTATCTGGAAGTAGCCAGAATAGCCATCAAGGAAACAATAATACTTATGACCACTCAGTCGTTCAATAAGCTGGTCAATGAAGGGTAGGGGAAAGTGGTCCTTGGCAGTAACCTCGTTAAGTCTACGATAGTCAATGCAGACTCTATAGCCTGTCACGAGTCGTAAGGCAACTTCCTCCCCTTTTTCATTCTTTTCGATTTGTGATTCCGCCCTTCTTTGGCACAACTTGAGTAGGGGTGACCCACTTGCTATCGGCGATTGCATAGATGATGCCCATGTCAAGCCACTTTATCACTTCTTTCTTGACAAACCTCCGCATATGCGGATTTAGCCTTCTCTCGAGGTTGTCTAACCTTTTAGCTCCCTCCTCCGTTCGGATTTTATGCATTCATACATCTTGGGCGATTCCTCGGATATCACCCACTTGCCATCCGAACGCGAGGATATTCTTTTTAAGCACTTCTATCATTTGTGCTTCTTGCTCGGGCGAGTTTCGAAGAAATGATCAAAGGCAATTTATCTCCATCCTTAAGAAAGATATACTTAAGGTGTTTCGGAAGCGGTTTGAGCTCTAAATCGTAGGTGGTTGCTCAATACTAGACTTTAACGGGCCACCTTTCTCTTTATGAGCTTGGAGTGGTTGACTAAAGAATAACTCATCTTCCCGAGGCTCAACCCCCGAAAGGTACTTGGATCAACTCATCCATAGAAATCCTCCGGTCAACACTTGCTTCCTTTTTCTTGTGATCGATCATTTTTCTTAACTCTTCATCTTTAAGCTCTTTACGCAGACTCTTCCCAATCATCTACTTCCCAATGAGTAGCTTCTCTCCAAAATTCTACCTCATCCCAACTACCCGTCGAGCTTCTTCTTCACCGGGGATGAAGTCTTCACGACTCGGTTCTTTGAGATCATCGTTTGTTCTTTGGGCATCTCCATGCTTCTAACCCACTAACGGGCTCGGTGTGAGCGAGTGAAGATGACTCGTCAATGCCTACGGCTTGAAATGAATTAGAAGATGGTCCGCGATCGGCTTGATCTTCAATGTCCATGACTTCAAAAACACCTATCTCTGTCAACTCCTCTGCTTCTTCAGAGTAGGCATCTTTTTCGTCCTCATAGATAGCTTCGACAAACGATATTTCATCAATTACGGCTCTTTCATGATGTGTCCCTCGTGTGAAGGTGACGGATGTGTCATCGACTCTAAGAGTAATCTGTCCTTTGCAGAAGTCGATGAGAGCGTTAGAAGTGTCTAGAAAGGTTCGGCCTAGAATTAGAGGCATCTCCTTATCAGGTGGATAGTCTAGAATAACCCAGTCGGTAGGGAAGACTAAATGTTCAACTTGAAGGAGAACATTAGCTACACAACCGGCTGCAGTTCGGCTAGATTTATCAACCATCTGAAGAGAAATAGGGCGTTCCCGCATCCTTTTATCTAACCCGAGCTTTTTGCATACGTTTAATGGCATCACATTAATAGAGGCCCCCGAGTCGCATAAGACATTTTCGAATAAATGGCCTTCGATCTCACGGGAGATTGAAGGTACGCCGGGTCACCTCGCTTAACGGCGACTTTACGTGAAACCATCGCGCAATCTTCGCGTAGCACTTCTTGAGCCATCCCCTGAAGCTTTCTCTTACTCCCACAGAATTCTTTAAGATACTTAGAGCATTTAGGCATTTCAGTTAATACCTCGGCTAAGGGCATACTAACTTGAGTGTCTCTAAGCATCCTCCTCACTCCATCATACCGCTTGTCATTAGTGAGGGCTTTCTCTTTCCTTTTTGGGGGGTAAGGAAGGGCTTTATCATTCCTTGTGGCCTGATTCTTTATCGCCTCATCCTCCTTATCCTTCCATCTCACGAACTTTTCTTCCTTTTTCTTAGTCAGGGATACAGCTTTCTGACTTTCCTTCCTTACCTCATTATCAGAATTATTTTCGTCCTCCGAAGAATTGTCACTAAGCTCCTCATCGTTGCTTTCTTCGGCATGTGGTTTCTGATTTCCCCCTCCTGAACTCATGGCGTCAGGAGGGGCTACTCGTTTCCCGACATCTTGCCGGATTGAGCCTTCTTACCACTTCTCAACGTTACTTCATTCAACTCCTCTTCTTGTCCATACTCCCATTGTGGTGTGATGGCGGTGCAAACATTCACATCAGCTTTTGGGTTTCTCTCGGTATAACTCGGAAGTTTACCGTGAGGTCTGCTTGCTTGCTGGTCTGCCATCTGACCAACTTGTCTCTCAATAGCTTTAACACTAGTAGACAGAGTCTTCACCATGTCTACCAGCTCATCAAATTTGTGTTGAGGGACATATGAGGTGGTATGATTTTGAGTTTGGTCCCATCCACCCTGCGGCCTTTGGGAGTTAGGGGCTGTCCTTTGATAGTTTGAGTTGAAAGAATTCGAATTTGAAGGGCCAGGTGGTAACTTGGCTTGATTGAAGTTTTGTCGTGGAAATCCTGAGTAGTTCTGGCTTTGATTGATGTTTCGGAAGGGTTGGTTTTGATTATCCATTAGATTTATTTCTTCCGTCATCTCCGTTCCTACCTGCATTCCCAGATCAGAAGGCTGCGTCTGAAGATTGGCCAGCTGCTTACTTATCAATTCCATCTGAGCAACCAACGGCTTTGTATCGGGGACCGCTTGCGGTACCTTCTTTCTTAACAACATTGGTCTTCTTGGGAGTCGACCACATATTGTTCTTGGCGATGGTCTCGGCCACTCTGAAAGGCGATCTCATCACCTCCCCAAGAAGGATCCATGAGTTTGTGGAGTCAAGATAGTCTCTATTAGGTTGAGAGACACCTCGTAGAACAGTTCCGGCAACTCATGTCCGTCATATCCGTGATTGGGGCATTTCCTCATCAAGAGATTCAATCTCTCCCAAGCTTTGCCAACAGTCTCATCCTCCAATTGCTCAAACGTAGCTATTTCCCGTTTCATCTCCATAATCCTGCTGGTGAAACCCACTTAAGAGCGAAGGTTCTTTTGACATCATTCCATGTATGGAGAGAATGATGTGCCAACGATTTAAACCACCGACTTGCTTCACCTTTCAAAGCAAAAGGAAATAGCTTTAACTTAACTATCTCGGAATCAACACCGGGATAATGGCACTGCTTCACGATTTGTACGAATGTGGACAAGAAGTCGTGTGGATCTTCCGAGCGAGTACCATGGAAAGAGCTATTCGAACTAGAGCAACTACTCCGTTCTTTAGATCAAAGTTCACTCCTCCCGTGTCGGGAGGACGAATAGGTCTATGCCCCTCGAGAAAGTCTTGATTTAGATATGGGGTGTAGGGGTCCTGGTTCGTTGATTAAGCCGGTTACGGCGAAATTGTTGAAGTTGTTGATTTATGCCGACTTGTTGATTCATTTGTTGTTGCTACGAGCTTGCATCCGCTTTGAAGGAGTAAATTTAAGCGAGCTTGGGGATCGGGATTTGGAATTGGTGGATCTTGATCCGCCATTATGTCAAGATCGGGAAGAAGCCTCCTTCTAAAATTAGATCGTCCGGGCTCGGGATCGAAGATTAGAGGTCCCTTCTTACTTCTCGTTTGCATAAACCGAGAGAAGCGAACAGAAGAAATCAACCTTAGGGTTGATGAGAACGAGTTTAGAGAAGATTGGAGGATTTAGAAGTGTAAAAAGATAGAAGAGCGAGAGAAAAGAAAAGTGGAATTTTCAGGGACTGAAGTGGCGTTCAGTGTACGTGGACGCTAGTTCAGAGAGGATTCAGGAAGTGAACGCTCGTTCAGAGCACTGAACTGGCGTTTTGAAGACAGATGGGGGCAGACGGGCGTTCAGTATGGGTGAACGCTCGTTCAGAAGGCTTTTAGTATTTTTTTTTAATTTTCTTATTTTAGAAAATATATAGAAACCGAAACTTGAAAAGAAACCTACCTACGAAAAGTTTAAAAACAAGAAAAACACTAAGACGGTAAAAAAAACGTGTTGAAATCTTCTAGGGCCAAAATGGAGGGGAAAACAGTGGATTTTGACCTCGAAAACGGCACTGAACGTGTTGAAATCTTCTATGGCCGTTCACCACGTCGTCGGCGTCGGAACGAGCTTTCCGAATTGGGGTCCTGCGTTCCAAACGGACACTCGAGCCGAAAGTTATGGTCAAAATACTACCGCGTGCCCTAACGACCCCTTTTGACACAGAAAATTGTCCTAAATAGAATCCGACAACCGTTACCGACTCCCCGGCAACGGCGCCAAAAACTTGTTCGGTAAAAACGAGTTTTACAATATATAACCGAAACACCCCAAGTATAAGGATCGTAGTATAGGGTGTTTACGGGTCGTCCTAAGGGAGTGGAATGTTTATCGGATTCAAGTATAAATTTATATCGATTATGTCACAATTATTAACTAAACTAAGGCTGAAACTAACTAAAACCTAAACCTAAGAATTAAGACTAAAACAAGAATAAAAACAAGCGAGAAAATACGAAAACGAGAAAGACGGACGAGCGTTCACCGAAGTGAACGAGCGTCGGAAACTAAATCTAATGGACGGGCGTACGCTATTGCGGACGAACGTCTGAATACGAATTGAGGCAGAAAAGTGCAGAAAACAGCAGGAACTTAGGGTTTATTAAACTAGAACTTAAACTAAAGAATAAACTAACGATTCGATTCAAACAATTAAAGGAAAACACAGCGAGGCAACGAATCCACCCATCAACAAACAATCCCAACTAGATGGTGATCTAAAAAGACATAGTTTTTAGTAGTGATTTTTCATGAAGTTGACTAAATTTCTTTAATCAAGTTTCTAAGGTTTCGTTTATCTTTTCAAACAAACTAAACATGCAATCAAAACGAAATCACGAGATTGTTTCCAAACTCTTACTCAACTAAACATGCTTAATCTCTTACATCATGAATAATTGCATTACTTTGAACAAAATAGAACTTAAACAATATATTTTCATATAATCATTCAAGCATCAAATATAAATAGATCGTTTCATCAAATCTTAATCCAATAAAACATAACAATGCAAAACAGATCCAAAGTAATGAAAAACTAAATCTTTTACTCACTAAACATAGGCATAAAATCTCTAGTTGGTTGTGTTGATGATGAGCTTCCTTCGTCGTCTCACTGCAAGGTTTCTAGCCAACAATCATATTGGAGATGACTGTTGGATTGGAGAAATTCATCTCTATGGAATTAGGGTTCTGGCCGCAGCTTTTTGGTGTGAAAGTGCGATCTCAATGATGTGGTAAAAGTATCCAATTAAGGTTGGGGCTGCTGCTGTATTTATAGAGCTCTAAGTCGGTTAGGGTTTAAGTCGGCCCTGAACGCCCGTCTGGTCTTGTGGACGCCCGTCTGATGGATCTTGACTTTGCTCTAGACATCCGTCCATGCTGCATCCAAACTCTCTGTATGTGATTTCCTCTCCTGGATGCTCGTCCATGCAATCAGACGCCCGTTTGCAATGCTGAGGATCGGATTTCTTGAACTTTATCCAATTTCTTTGAGCCAATTCCAACTCTATCTTGAATAATTCGACTTGAGCTTCATTTATCCTCTTTAGCACTCGAAATTAAGCCTCCTAAAGGATAAATAAACATTGCAAACATGTAATAAAGTCCAAATCATAATAAATCAATCAATTCAATACTTAAAATAACCAATTTTGCAAATAACCATACTAAAATCATCCTTACTAAATAATTGCACTTAAACCCTTAATTATTATATAAATTATGCAAATGTGGAGAAAATAATAATGAAATACACCCTTAATAATCATATAAATATGGCCTTAACACTCAACACGTGTTGTACATCGGGATCTTGGTCAACCTATAATCTGCAATACAACACAAAAATACCAAGAGTAAACCCGACGCGACACTCCGGTTACCATAACCGGTACAAAACCAATCAAAACATGATTTTTTACATAGTAGTTACTATCTACAAATATGGATGAAACTAAGAAAATGATGACTTAAATTGATATGAAAACATCAATAAATGCATGAGAATTGGGGATAAAACATCGTAAAAAGTATCATCTTGTTGAATTACATCAGATCTCAACAAAGCATATCCAAAGGATTGTTATGCCCTACCTAAGATTGATCGTCTTGTGGACTCAACAGTGGGATTTGAAGTATTCGCATTCCTGGATGCATACAAAGGATATCATCAGATCGTAATGGATCCTGAAGATGCAGAAAAGACTGCCTTTATAACAGAATGTGGGACGTACTGCTACGTCAATTTGCCTTTTGGCCTGAAGAATGCTGGAGCAACCTATCAAAGGACTATAAATGCAATTTTTGCCGAACATATCGGGAGATGTATGGAGGTGTATGTGTTCTGATCAAGAGCAGGCCTCTTGATCAATACTTGAATGATGTCAGAGAAGTGTTTGTGGTACTGAGGAAAAATCAGATGAAAATTAACCCCATGAAATGCACATTTGGGGTCAGATCGGGAAAATTCCTAGGATATATGATATCCAAAGACAGAATTAGAGCAAACCCGGATAAGATTGATACACTGAAGACTATGTCAACACCGAAAAACATCAAAGAAGTACATCGGTTAATAGGACAAATAGCAGCTCTGAACAAGTTTCTATCCAGATCAGCACAGCGTGCCTTGCCATTTTTCAAAATTTTAAGAAAAGCAAGTCCTTTTCAGTGGGACGAGGAAAGTCAGAAGGCCTTCGAAGAACTGAAGTTATACTTAGCCGAACTGCCCACCTTCATAGCTCCTCAGGTTGGAGAACCCCTGTACGTCTATTTGGCAGTATGTGAAGAAGCGCTGAGTGCGGTACTGGTTATAGAGCAAGACGGATAGCAGATACCAGTTTTCTTTGCGAGCAAAGCACTCCATGGACCAGAGGCCAGATATTCAAATGCCGAGAAATTGGAATTGGCATTAGTGCATGCCTCCAGGAAGTTAAGACCTTACTTCCAACCACATCCGATCACGGTGATTACCGATCAGCCGCTACGGCAAATTTTAGGACGACCGGAAACCTCAGGAAGGTTGGCGAAATGGGTCGTTGAACTGGCAGAATATGATATTGATTTCCGTCCTCGAACTGCCATCAAAGCACAAGCCATAACGGACTTTCTAGATGAAGGGATCGCTGTTCGTTTAGAGGACGATCAGCCGAAAATAGATAAGAGCAAGTGGAAGCTATATATTGATGGGGCAGCAAGCAAAGAAGGAGCAGGGGCAGGTCTCTTGCTCGTCAGTCCAAAAGGAGAAGAGTTCCCCTACGCCTTAAGGTTTGGCTTTCAAGCCACTAACAATGAGGATGAGTATGAAGCCCTAATTATAGGGCTCAAGTTGGCAAGTAAGCTTGGAGCATATAGTCTACAGGTGTACAACGATTCACAACTCGTTGTCAACCACATCAATGAAGAATATGAGGCTAAAAAGCAGCCCATGAAGAAATACTTAACGGTGGCTCAAACTCTACTAGTAAAATTTCAACAGGTCCAGGTTGACCGAATACCTCGAGCAGAGAACAGAAGAGCAGATGCCTTATCAAAGTTGGCGTCAAATTTTGTATCAGAGAAGAAAGTGCTAGTCAAACTCCTCAAAGAAAGAAGTTATGATCAACAAATCGTATAGCCGATCAGGCAGGCCAGTACCTGAATGGACCCCATTGTGTCTTATCTCAGAGATAACATCTTGCCTCAAGACAAGGTCCAGGCCAGAAAGATGAAACTCTTAGCGACCAGATACTCGTTGTTCGAGAACGTACTCTATCACATATCGTATATTGCACCATGGCTTTGGTGTGCAACAAGTGAAGAAGGGAACTACCTTCTCAGAGAGATACACTTGGGAATTTGTAGAAACCACCCTGAAGCTCAGACCTTACCAAGGAAGTGCAGGCTGTTTGGCTACTATTGGCCAACAATGTTAGAAGATGCCAAAGAACTAGTGGGAAAATGCAAATCGTGCCAGGTGCACGATATTCTATCACACCAGCCATCTCAGGACATGGTTCCAGTGGTCGCCCCATGGCCCTTCGATCAGTGAGGAGTAGATCTAGTAGGACCACTTCTGTGAGCTCCCGGCAATGTCTGATTTATGATAGTAGCAGTGGATTATTTCACCAAGTGGGTTGAAGCTGAACCGCTGACTACCATAACAGGGAAGCAGATCAAAAAAATTATGTGGAAGAACATAGTGTGCCGATATAGAATACCAAAGACTCTAATTTTAGACAATGTAACTCAATTTGAAGATAGAATTGTCAGAGAATGGTGTGCCAAACTGCACATAAATCAACATTTTACCTCTGTTGGTTATCCCCAAGCTAATGCGCAGGTCAAGCCGACCAATCGACAGATCAAAACTGGGCTGAAGAAATGCCTAGAAGAGGAAGGTGAGAGTTGGACCGAGCATTTGCCCAACATTTTACGGGCCTATAGAACAACTCCAAACTTGGCCACGGGAGAAACTCAGTTCAACTTAGTATACGGGCATGAAGCAGTAATTCCAGCTAAGATTTGTCTACCATCACCCCGAGCAGTGCTCTACTCTAAGGATCAATAGTTCACTGAGCTCAGGCATTCAAAGGATGACCTAGAAGAAGCTCGGAATGTGGCCTTCATCAGAATGGCCAAGTATAAGCAGCGCATATCTCAGTATTATAACTCCCAGGTTAAACACTCATACTTTAAAGAGGGAGATCTTGTACTCAGAAAGAACGAAGTCAGCAAACAAAAGCCTCAAGGAAAACTTGACCCGAACTGGGAAAGGCTGTACAAAGTGGTCAAGGTACATAGGAAAGGAGCATATCAGCTGGCTGATGCAAGTGGCAGGACCATACCATGCAGCTGGAATGCAGTCAACCTAAGGAAGTTTTATGTCTAGGACTGGTTCCAGACTTTACTTATGCATTATTTACTCTTTAAAAGCTTATGTTCCAAACATCAGTTATTAAATAAATTTTTATTTGGCACATGTGCATTGTTTATTTCTATGATTGATTAAAGTTTGCAAAGGACAAACGCTACTAGTCTACAGGACATACATTACCAACTGAGCCATAGATCGGACTCAGAAAAAGTTTGCAAAAGACAAACTCTACAAGTCTGCAGGACATACCTTACAAACTGATCCGTAGATCGGACTCAGAAAAAGTTTGCAAAAGACAAACTCTACTAGTCTGGAGGACAGACCTTACGAACTGAGCCGCAGGTCGGACTCAGACAATGTTTGCAAAAGACAAGCTCTACTAGCCTGCATGACAGACCCTACGAACTGAGCCGCAGGTCGGACTCAGAAAATGTTTGCAAAAGACAAACTCTATAAGTCTGCCGGACAGACCCCCCGAACTGAGCCGTAGATCAGACTCAGAAAATGATTACAAGACAAACTTTATTAGTCTGCAGGACACACCATGCGAACTGAGCTGCAAGGCAGACTCAGAAACCGTAAAAGCAACACTCATTACGCAAAAGACGATCAGAGCGGAAATATCCTTAGAAAATTTGAAATAATCGATGTTTCAAAGTCGGTAGGACATACGATCAGAGCTCATACTTGATCGAGAATAATACTTAGAAAGTTTGAAGTAATCCAAACTCTGTCTGCAGGACAGACGATCAGAGCTTAAATTAAAGTACACCGTTAAAAAAAGAAGAGCTTTTAAACGCTTTACTTCAGGGGGGTAAAGGACCCCATAGTCAAAGTGAAGGCTAACATGCTTAAATAAAAGCAAAGGCTAAATCAAAAGCCGGAGAGAGAACAAAAATAAAGGGCGAAAAGCCAAAAAGTTACTATAGAACAAGTGCCTAAAAAGGCATATACTGTCAAAAATAAAAAAAAGGCAGTAGAAAAGTTGGAATTATTACAAAGTTTTTCAACAAAATTATAAGTGCCTAAGCCTAAGAATCAGCAGCAGGATCCTGTTGAGAAGGTTGATTAGAAGTCGTACTGGAAGGCTGAGCTGAAGATGTACTGGTTTGCTGGGCGGCAGGTCCGCGGGCATATTTCTTGGCTAGATCTTCACCAGCCTGAAACTCCTTAAGCCTGGCCTCATAGAGCGTATTGCCACAAGGCTTGCGGAGCCCCTCAAGTTGGAGATCCTCAATAAACAGCTGAGGGCACAACTCTTTGACCTGGTCATCCCCCAGGGTGTACCCGTGACTTTAAATTGTGCCAAGTAAAACCTTCAAAGCCCCAGTGAAGTGAGCAGAGCTCTTATATTCATGAATATCCTGATCAATCCGCGCATGTATCGCGGCCTCAAGCTCCTCATGATCAGCACGGAGTTTAGCCAAGGCCTCTTCCCGTTCAGCAGCAGCAGTGCACAGCTCTTTCAACTCAGTTTGCTGAGCATACACAATCTTCTCCAGATCAGCGATCTACGCATCCTTGGATAAAGATTCATCCTTGTGATTTTGGCGGCTCGCTGAGAGGTCAGCAATCTGCTCCTCCAGAGAAGCCTTCTGGGAGGAGAAATCGTTAAGTCTGTGTAAGACCTTATTCCCAGCCTTAACAACCTGACAAAAAAAAAGGGTCAGTACGAGGTAGGGGTAATGAAAGGAAAAACATAAGAGAAAAGCAAGGAAAAGATGTACAATAGAGGCCAGATCCTTGTCCGGCAGTTCTGATAGGAATTCAGCTGAAGAAGAAGAAGCCCCCTCAGGGGCGTCCTGACCAGACCTAGCCCTCTTTCGCCCAGATCGGTAGCGTGGTTGGGCCTGTCCCCCAGGGTTTGAGACATCAAGGACGATCAGGCTATCATCCCATTGATCAGTGGGCTGCTCAGGAGCATTCAAGTCATCTAATTGAAGACCCTCCTTAGTATGAGGATCTTCAGGATTGATCTCAGAGTTAACCGGACCCGCCTTCAGTTCGGCACCAGCCCTAGGAGCCTCTGGGTTCAATACTTGTTCGTTGTGCTCGGGCACAACCTCATCCTCGAGTGCCTGATCGAAAACGTCAGTAAAATCGGCCACTAAATAAGAAAAAAGACACAGTGTCAGTGAAAGCAAAGAAGAATGCCAAAAAGAACAAAATATGCAAAGTTAAAGAAGTGTAAACACAAATAGACTCCTACTGTTGTTAAACTCCTCTTGGGTAAGCCTCCGATAAGGCTCAGGTCCAGAATCGGCAAGGCAAGCTGCCTCGATCAGTTCGGGAGGCCATTGTTCGAAATCCAAAAGAAGACCAGATCCGGAGATGTCCTCCAATAAGCATTCAATGACCCCAGTGGGGCACTCATCGGCTGGAAGCTGAAAGTAATTCCAGCCGCTCAGCTCAGGGTGTCTGCCATGGCGGATAAAGAAGAAGTGATTCTTCCACACGTGGATATCAGACTTCCTCTTGGACAAGATAGGGATGCCCTTTCGGTGGTCTGTACGGCATGGGAAATAGTACCACCCACTGTGATTCCTAACTTTCTTATGATGATAAAACATCCTAAATAGGTCTACAGCAAACTCCGTATCCATCAATCTACAGAGATCGCAAAACCGATAATCGCCCTAACCCTATTAGGGGTGATCTGGGCAGATCCCAGTTGGTAATGCCTCAGTATGGCCAAGAAGGCCGGACAGAATAGGACCCTCAGTCCACAGACAAATTGCTCCTTGTACACAGTACAATACCCTTCAAGGGGCTAATGAGCATACAGGTTTACACCCCGGGCAGTTGGGGAGCGTACCGGTCCATATTGATATTATACTGATTGCAGATTTGTAGGATGTCATTCTGTGTAATTTTGGATGTAACCCCAACACAACCTACGGCTGACCTAGCAGTCATATGTGCCCTAATGCTTTGAGTTAAGGAAGTAAATCCGAAAAAGGAACGGGGCCTAGATGGGTTGGCAGGCTGGGGATCTACGACGAACTGCTCAAAATTACTACGAGCAGAAACTGTGTTAAGAGCAGAGAGGTCTATTGGAGCCCTATGTTGAACAATTTCGACGTCAGACTCAAATTGTTACTCAAACTCCTTCTCAATCGAACTGCTAGATGCAGTGCTCGCCCTCATTAACTGGGAAAAATAGAAGAAAAGAAGAAGAACTCAGAAATTAGAGAGAACAATGAGTGCTTACTTGAGAAATGCAAAGTCTTGAGAGAGGTGAAATCTTCGATTTAGTAGCACAAGTGGAGAAGTGGGATAGTCTGATATGAAATGATAAGGTATAACCCCCCTCCGGACTTGTAAACGTCAGTTATGGGAAGGAGGGAAAAATGCCTCGTATCCCGAGAAGTAATGATGACAGCCTATTTAATAGACTGCCACCTGGCAGTTAAGCGATTCAAAACGCGAGATCGGACAAGTCCGGCAAACCGCCAAAATAGTGCAGATCTGACCAACTAAAAGTAAGATCAGATCTGGGGGGCTTATGATGATAGCCGACCCGAACTACGCCACGTGTCATCCTCTTAAGACGTGTAATAAATGACTAGTCCCTAAACATAGGGCATTTAGGGCCAGGAGCCCCAGAAACATAACTAAGGGCAAGTCCCTTACCCAGGTGGGAGATCGGCAGAAACTCCTCCTCCAGCCACCGTAGGTCGGCCAAGGCATGGTGAAGAGGAGCTGCTCAGTTCGGCATAGTAGCCTTGGGGGCTGAACGCAGGATGCTCAGATCAACCCGGTTGTTATTCCACGAGTAGGATAACTCAGAATGAATAAGGAAAGAATCCTCAGTCATAAAGACTGTGATATTGACATAAGTATGTCCATAATCCCTAAATAAGAGGGATTTGTGCGTGTATATCCTTAGGGAAATAATAATAATAATTATAATACAATTCCTTGCAGGACAAGGAAAGGGATGAGACATCTCCTTTATAAACAACCCTAAGAAACTAAGAAAGACTTGATTCCAATTCAACTATTGGATACGTAGGCAACTCAAGACAAATAACTCGAGAGCTCAGTCTAAAATAAACACCCAAACATGCCCCTCTTAATACGAATTAGGGTTCTAAGGGATTTGGTTCTTTATCACCAAGATATTCAGCCCGGATTTATTCATAGACGAATCCCAGCATCGTCAGTTACCAAGTTTGAAAAAGAGCATACAACTCTGTGTACAAGGCTGTGAGAATGAATCTGTGTACTTTTTGTTGCATCCTTCCTCCTAAACTATGTTCCGATACAACCTAAGGTTACTTCAAAACTCTCATTCCCCGCATCGAAGTGATCTTTCTGAATTTGAATTGCTGAAGCAGCCACACTCTTTTTACAAGCATGAACCCCACTAAAACAGGGAGGGATCTCGATGAGTGTAGAGCACTGAGATACAACGAGTTTTTTTTAGAGAAGGGAATGAATCAATTGATGCATTCCACTCTTCAATATTCAGAGAATCGAGGGTTAGGGATTTAATGTTTCGAAATCCCTCATCATCCACATCCCATCTTCTCCCACTGAATGAATATTTTATCTAGCACCACAACTTCAAGACATTGCAGCTTCCCAATTATAGTAGAAAGCTCATTCCAAGGTAGATGGAACTTTTCCAGGGTCAATTTTCTTATCGTTGTGGGTGGGGATGCTAAACTTGAACGGGGGTTGATCTTCTCTCATAAAAATCATATTTAATGACTCGAGCTTCATGAGAATTTCCTGTTTTGGTAGCTGGTTGCATTCACGATCTGGATCCCACCATCCCTAAAAATAGCAACTGAATTTCCAGACATTTGATAGCCTTCTTAATAGCTCCTCTCACTCTTCTCCCGGAGGAATGTACAATGCAGTAAAAGTTTTTAAATCAGGCCGTTGAGAGAAAACTTCGGTTTCATCATGTATAGCAATATAAGACAAAAGTGATGCTTCCACATGCCTCATTCTTTTCAGCTACCAAATATCGTTTGGGAATTTTACCGATGGGTCCTGTCCCAAAGTGCCCAAAGTACCAAAGTTTTGAGGTTCCAAAGATTACTTATGTCCGGTGGAACGTATACAGAATCAGAAAATAGAAGTTGCAAGTATCTAAGGTGGACCAGTGTTGTTACTGCGGTAGGAAAGTCTCCATCAATTTCGATCTCCTGAAGATCCAACGCTTGAACGAGTTTAAAATTCTGCAAAAAGGATTGTAAAAATTTCATGGAAAAGGTGAGGATATTTCCGGATAATAAGAGCATAGAGTGGATTGTAGGACCTCTAGGTTCTACCTTAGCAAATAATCTCCATTTAGCTTCAATGTTGATGCGATACTGATATAACACACTGGATATCGGGATGTTCTTATTATGTGCATTTATATAACACATATAGTGCTCCTCTTTAGCTTCCGTTCTACAGAAATCGTGTATTAGATCGTGTACACGGTATCTTCTGATCTCTCTGTATCAAATTTCCTCTCCTGGACGCTCGTCCATATATTCAGACGCCCGTCCACCTGGGACCTTTCTTCTTTGAATTGAATAAGCCATCTGGACGCCCGTCTGGTGCTTTAAACGCCCGTCCACTGGACGGATGCAGTGGACGCCAGTTCAGCCATGTAAACCTTCATGCCAATCTCAAACTTGCATCTTTCTCCTTCCTTTAATCTTCAATCAAACACCGTTCTAGCTCCTTTCATAACATGCAAGCACACCTACAAGGCGATAGAAACGAGCAAAGTGTAAAATCGTACATAAATAGATAAAAACTACGTAAATAGCTCGATTTTCACACTTTAATAAATTCTAAACCCATTCTTCCAATTCATCCTTTTAGCAAGTGATTTTCTATAAAAATCACTAAAACATGGAAGATATTGTTACGAAATAACTCGATATAAACCACAAAATTAGTCGTAAACAACTCCCCCACATTTAGACTTTTGTTCGTCCCGAACAAAACAATCAAAACTAGCTCACTTTCATGCAATCCACATAGATCCCTAACTCACGTAACAAAAGATACAACAACTATAGCAAGTAATACCAACATAGAGATAGATTCGATGTGTGTGTGACAAGCCCTTTTCCAATCTTCACAATCCTCTCAAACAAATATCCTCTCACATAATTCTAATGACTATCCTAGGTATAGGCAGTAATCGTTCCACCTAAAGTCTTCCCGTGTACTAATTAGGATAATCCCTAAAACATATCATTCAGTTTATACTGGGGATAGGGTCAACGATAACAAAGTCTTTAATTTTTTTCACTTTCCCCTTTTTTTTGTTTTTTTCTTGACGCACATCAGAATGAGCTCTTACCCGTCATAGTAGAATTGGATGTTTCGGGATAACACCCTACCTTACTCAAATCATAGGGTAGCTTCTCCTGACTGTCGTGAGCTTTTGGTCATCATAGTGGTATAGGACATTTCGAGATAATGCCCTACCGCACTCCAATCATTAACCAGCTTCCGACACACCCATTTATTTATTATTTTTTTTCAAGACATTAGTTACGTTTCACTTATCACATTCAAACCTTCAGATATTCACAGTGCACGTTCTGAACTTAGGTGTTACTTCACTGTTACTATTAAGAACAAATCTCTCTAAGATAAATCACTAAAATAATGAAAGGATACAGTTCAAAATTTCACTTCAATGTCAAAGGCTTACGTGAATATGAAATGAATAATATCTCGTATCAGTAAAAACATGCTATAACTATCTCACAGAAGTTACAGACAATCATCGTCAGGAAACTACAACTAGCGAGCCTTTTTGTGTTTCAATTACATGCTCAAGATTTACAATTATCCAAGTTTTCTTTGAAAAATTTTAAACTTTTGCCAAGGAATTCACATTTACTCACTTTTCGAAATATAGCATGATAACATACCCATTCTAGACACCCCCCACACTTAAATCACATTATGTCCTCAGAATGTGCAAATAAAAGAAAAGAATACTTAGCTGGTCTTCAAAGTGGTTGTCGGGTTGTAGGTTGGCAGAGGTTAGGCCGTAGCATGAATGTACCGCTGCAACTCGTAGCATGAACAGACAACACGAAAAATGACAGCTGGCAAAAACCCCTCAACAATATCTGCAACACTCGACATAGCATATAATCTCGGGGTACAAGGGGTATATGAGTAAACATGTAGGCACATAAAGCATTCACAAGTAGGACAGGGATAACCAACACACAAATCACCAAGGTTTTATTCTTAAAGCCCTAAAAACTTAACTAAAAAGTAACTTAAAAGACTAGGCTGCCTCCTAGTAGCGCTTCTTTTATGTCATTAGCTTGACACAACCATTCAAAGTTAACCCGGATCGGGCCACTTGGGTCTGAGGCTAACCACTTCTGTGTCAGAATCAGAATGACTAGGACGGAAATGGTTTTCGCCACAACAACAAGTCAAGTGCGCGATAAGATCATGAAATTTTTCTCTCCAGACGACACAGACTCTTTTCTTCTTGTTCTTGTTTCTCAGCTTCGGCTGGGGTATGCTAACAGCCTCAGGAGTATTGACAGAAGGATCTGCAAGGATAGGGGTAATAATGTCATCATCCACTCCAAAGAAGTCGGATGGAATCTCTTCACAAATAAACGACTCAACCGTTTCATTTCTCTTTTGAAAGTATAATACTTCAGGCTTCTCCTTGGGTTGCCCAAAGTACTTCTTAATCCTGTGACCATTGACTTTGAACGGTTGATCGCCGTACCCTTTCGCCGTAATGGCTCCACCGGGATGAACATCAAGAATCTCAAAGGGGCCAGACCATCTAGATTTAAGCTTACCAGCAAAAAGATGGAGCCTGGTGTTATACAGCAAAGCCATGTCTCCCACTTTGAATTCCCGATCTTTAATCTTAGCATCGTGGAGTGCCTTCGTTCTTTCCTTAATGATTCTCGAATTCTCATAGGCACGGAGTCTGAACTCATCGAGCTCGTTCAATTGCAATAATCTCTTTTCCCCACAAAGCTTGCTGTCGAAATTCCAGAATGTAATAGCCCATTAAGCTCTGTGCTCAAGCTCGACTGGTAAATGGCAAGCTTTGCCATAAACCATTTGGAAGGGTGACGTACCCATAGGGGTCTTAAACGCAGTGCGATAAGCCCAAAGTGCGTCATCCAACTTCAGACTCAAGTTGGATCTATTGGAATTCACAGTTTTTTCCAAAATCCGCTTAAGGCTCCGGTTGCTCACTTCGACTTGACCACTGGTTTGGGGGTGGTATGGTGTACCGATTCGATGTTTGACACCATACTTCTCAAGGATTTTATCCAGTGGTGCATTGGAAAAATGCGAACCTTCATCACTGATCAGAGCTCTAGGACAGCCAAACCTGGTAAAGATATTCTTTTGCAAGAATTTCTTCACAACTTTATGATCATTGGTTTGGATGGCTATGGCCTCTACCCACTTGGAAACGTAGTCTACACAGACTAGAATATATTTATTAGAGCATGATGATGGGAATGGTCCCATGAAATCAATGCCCCAAACGTCAAAGACTTCACATTCCAAAATAGGCCTCAAAGGCATCTCCATCCTATTGCTGAGTCTCCCTACTCTTTGGCATCTATCACAGCCTTTGCAAAAGGCTTCAGCATCTTTAAACAAAGTAGGCCAGTAAAAACCAGCTTGAAGGATTTTAGCAACAGTCTTGGGTGCTCCGTAGTGTCCACCAGTGGGACCACTATGACATTGCTCAAGAATATCCAGCTGCTCATGTTCCGGAACGCACCTCCGAAGCAACCCGTCCTTGCAGACTTTAAAAAGATAGGGATCCTCCCACACGAGATACTTCAAGTCGCCAAAGAACTTCTTCTTCTCCTGATACGTCATTTCCTCTAAATGCCCACAACTTAAATAGTTGACGAAATCAGCATACCACGGCCTTTCCGTATCAAGCCTCATTAATTGCTCGGTTGGAAAATCAATGCCTATGTCTTTGGAAATTGTGCCACCCTCATTCACCAAACGAGAGAGATGATCGGCTACAACATTATCACTACCCTTTTTATCTTTGATCTCAAGGTCAAACTCTTGCAGAATTAGAATCCACCGGAGTAACCGTGGTTTAGCATCAGCTTATTCATAAGGTAGCGTAAGGTTGCATGGTCAGTCCAAACCACAACTTGAGACCCAAGAAGATAGCTTCTAAATTTGTCGATAGCAAAAACGACTGCCAAGAATTCCTTCTCAGTAGTTGCATAATTGCATTGAGCTGGGTTCAGAGTTCGGCTCGCATAGTAGATCGGCCTGAACTTTTTGTCAATTCTCTGCCCTAGAACTGCGCCGACTGCGTAGTTAGAGGCATCGCACAGTAGTTCAAAAGGTTTAGTCCAGTCGGGTGCGATTAAAATGGGGGCACTGGTTAGCTTATCCTTTAAGCAATTAAAAGCTTTCTTGCATTTCTCATCAAACAAGAATTCAACTACATCTTTCAGAAGATTGGATAAGGGCTTGGCTATTGTGGAAAAGTCCTTAATAAATCGCCTGTGGAAGCCAACATGACCTAGAAAACCTCGTACCTCTTTCACCGTTTTCGGGTACGTCATCTTTTCAATGGCCTCTACTTTAGCCTTATCAACCTAAATACCAGTACTGGACACCTTGTGTCCCAGAACAATTCCTTCATCTACTAGAAAATGGCATTTCTCCCAATTTAGCACTAGGTTCTTCTCAACACACCGTTGAAGTACCATATCTAGATTTTCCAAGATTTCATCAAAACTATCGCCGTAGACTGAGAAGTCGTCTATGAAGACTTCCATACATTCCTCCACAAGTCCATCAAAAATGGCAAGCATACACCTTTGAAAAGTCGCAGGTGCATTGCATAAGCCAAAAGGCATTCTGCGGAACGCAAAAGTACCAGATGGACACGTAAAAGTCGTCTTCTCTTGGTCATTAGGATCGATGGCTATCTAGAAGTAACCAGAATATCCATCGAGGAAACAATAATATTTATGACCACTCAGTCTCTCAAGAAGTTGGTCAATGAAGGGTAAGGGGAAATGGTCCTTAGCCGTGACTTCGTTTAATCTCCGATAGTCAATGCAAACTCTGTAGCCAGTTACCAGACGTAAAGCTACTTCTTCTCCTTTGTCGTTCTTCTCCACCGTTATACCTCCCTTCTTTGGCACAACTTAAGTAGGGCTAACCCACTCACTATCGGCGATGGCATAGATAATGCCCATGTCCAGCCATTTGATGATCTCTTTCTTGACAACCTCCTGCATATGCGGATTCAGCCTTCGCTGAGGTTGTCTAACCTTCTTAGCTCCCTCCTCCGTTCGGATTTTATGCATGCAAACATTGGGGCTGATTCCTCGGATATCACCCACTTGCCATCCGAACGCGAGGATGTTCTTTTCAAGCACTTTTATCAGCAGTGCTTCTTGTTCGGGCTCGAGTTTTGAAGAGATGATTAAGGGCAACTTATCACCATCCTTAAGAAAAATGTACTTAAGGTGCTGCGGAAGCGGTTTAAGCTCCAAGTCAATAGGTGGTTGCTCAATACTGGATTTTAAAGGGCCACCTTTTTCCTTATGGGCTTGAAGTGGTTGACTGAAGAATACCTCATCTTCCCGAGGCATAACCCCAGAAAGGTACTGGATCACGTCATCCATAGGGATCCTTCTGTCAGCACCTGCTTCCTCCTTCTTATGCTTGATCATCTTACTCAACTCTTCTTCTTTTAGCTCCTCTGCTAGCTTTTCCCAATCATCAACCTCCCAATGAATAGTCTCTCTCCAGAAATCCACTTCGTCCCAACTACCCATCAGGGCTTCCTCTTCTACAGGGTTAAAGTCTTCCTGATGCAGCTCTTTGAAATCATCGTTCATCGCTGGGAATTTCCATGTTTCTTGTTCCTTGACAGGCTCAGTGTGAGCAAGTTGTGAAGACGACTCGCCAGTGAGTACGGCCTGTAATGAAACAGATGATGGTCCACAGTCAGCTTGATCCTCAATGTTTATAGCTTCAAAAACACCTATCTCTGTTAGCTCTTCTGCTTCTTCAGAGTTGGCATCTTCGTCATCCTCATAAATTGCTTCGACGAACGAGATTTCATCAATCAAGGTTTTCTCAGGACTTTTCCCTCGTGTGAAGGTAACAGATGTATCATCGACTCTAAGCGTAATCTGACCCTTACAGAAATCGATGAGGGCGGCAGAGGTATCCAAAAAGGTCCGGCCTAGAATTAGGGGCATCTCTTTGTCAGGCGGATAGTCTAAAATCACCCAGTCGGTAGGGAAAACCAAATGTTCAACACGGAGAAGAACATTAGGAACACAACCGGCTGCTGAGCGGCTAGATCGGTCTACCATCTGAAGAGAAATAGGGTGTTCCCGCATTCTTTTGTCTAAACCGAGCTTTTTGCGGACGTTCAATGGCATCACATTTATAGAGGCCTCTGAGTCGCATAAGACGTTTTGGAACATGTGGCCTTCAATCTCACAAGAGATTGAAGGTCTTCCGGGGTCACCTCGCTTAGTAGCAACTTTTTGTGAAACCATAGAGCAGTCCTCTCTTAAAACTTCTTCCGCCATCCCTTGAAGCTTCTTCTTGCTCCCACAAACTTCCTTAAGATACTTAGAGCACTTGGGCATTTCAGTCAATACCTCAGCTAGGGGTATACTCACTTTGGTGTCTCTAAGCATCCTCCTCACTCCGTCATATTGACTGTCAAGACTGAGGGTATTCTCTTTCTTCTTTGGTGGATAAGGAAGGGCTTTATCATTGTTCAGGACTTGATTTCTTATGGCTTCGTCTTCCTTATCCTTCCATCTGACAAACTTCTCCTCCCTCTTCTTTGTCAGGGGTACAGCCACCTGACTTTTCCTCATACCTTTATCAGAATCATTTTCATCCCCCGAAGAATCATCATCATTAAGCTCCTCCTCATTGTTGCTTTCTTCGGTATTTAACTTCTGATTTCCCCCTCCTGAACTTATGGCGTCAGGAGGGGCTACTCGTTTCCCGACATCATTCCAGGTCCCGCCTGCTTACCACTTATTAAAGTAACCTCATTCAGCTCTTCGTCTCCATACTCCCATTGAGGTGTGATGGCAGTGCAAACATTGACATCTACTTTAGGATTTCTTTCGGTATAACTTGGAAGTTTACCGTGAGGTCTGCTTGCTTGTTGGTCTGCCATCTGACCAACCTGTCTCTCTATTGCCTTGACACTAGTAGCCAGGGTCTTCACCATGTCTACTAGCTCATCAAACTTATGTTGAGGGACACAAGAGGTGGTTTGGTTATGAGGTTGGTTTTGATTCCAACCACCTTGAGGTCTCTGGGAATTAGGATTGTGAGATTGATTAACCACCCCGGGAGGTGGTCTTTGATAACTCGAGTTGAAAGGAGGTTTGGAATTGGATGGGCCAGGTGGTGCATTGGCTTGATTAAGATTGGGACGTTGAAATCCGGAATAATTCTGATTCTGATTGAAGTTTCTGAAGGTTTGGTTATGATTCTCCATTAAATTCACTTCCTCATTCATCTCATTTCCAGCCTGCATTCCCAGGTAGTTCACATCTGATGGCCCTCTCTGCTGTTGCATTTGTAAATCGGCTAGCTGCTTGCTCATCATTTCCATTTGAGCAACTAAAAACTTAGTCTCAGAATTGCTCGCAGCGGATTCCTTCTTATTCCCACTAACATTGGTCTTCCTTGGAGTTGACCACATGTTATTCTTTGCTATAGTCTCAGCTACCCTGTAAGAAGCGTCATCACCTCCCCTTAGGAATGATCCATGAGCAGTTGAATCAAGGAAGTCTCTATTTGGTTGAGAGACACCTCTGTAGAATAACTCTAGTAGCTCATGTCTACTGTATCCATGGTTGGGGCACTTCCTCATCAACAGATTTAGTCTCTCCCATGCTTTCCCCACACTCTAGCCATCAAGTTGTTCAAATGTGGCTATCTCCCTTTTCATGTCCATGATTGTCCCAGGTGAGACAAACTTCAGAGCGAAGGCTCTTTTGACATCATTCCAGGAACGGAGAGAATGATGGGCTAAGGACTTAAACCAACGGTTTGCTTCACCATTTAGAGCAAACGGGAAGAGTTTTAACTTGACAATCTCAGAATCAACACCAGGATAGTGGCCCGCTTCACAGATTTGAACGAAGGTGGACAAGAAGTCATGAGGATCTTCTTCGGCAGTGCCATGAAAAGAACTATTCTGAACCAGTCCAACCACTCCATTTTTCAGATCGAAGTTCACTTGCCCCATGTCTGGAGGGCGAATAGGTCTATGCCCTTCCAGGAAGTCTTGGTCAAGATAGGGAGCATAGGGGTCTTGGTTTAACTGGTTTAGCTGGTTTTGACGGAATTGTTGAAATTGATTATTTATCCCGCCTTGTTGATTATTTTGTTGTTGTTGTATTGCCTCGCATCCGTTGAAGGATCGATTCATTTGGGCTTGAGGATCTGGATTTTGAACTGCGTTAGCCATAATGTCCGGATCGGGGAAGAGCTTCCTCCCGAGAATAGATCGCTCAGGTTCGGGATTGAAGATCAGAGGTCCCTTCTTACTCCTGGTTTGCATAAACCAGAAGAGCAGGACAGGAAGAAATCAACCTTATGGTTGATGAGAACGAATTTAGAGAAGGTCAGAGGGTTTAGAGGTTTAGAGAGAGAGAAGAGAAGAGAAAAGAAAGTTTAAGAAATTGAACTGGCGTCCAGTATGAGTGGACGCTGGTTCAGGGGAGATTCTGGAAGTGAACGCTCGTTCAGGTCACTGAACTAGCGTTCAGAAGACAAACTGGGGGGCAGACGGGCGTTCAGAGTCCGGACGGGCATTTGGTAAGCCAGACGCTCGTCTGGTTAGCTGAAAAACCGATCAGAGAAGAAAGCTTTAGAACGGACGGGCGTCCGCAAGGTGGGACGCCCGTTCGAAAGGTTTCCTTTTTATATATATATATATATATATATATATATATATATATATATATATATATATATATATATCAAGGTCTTTGAAATCTAAGGCAAATCTAAACTATGATAAAGTAAAAGTCAAATATGAAAAATAAAATAAATAAACAGAAAAAACTATGATAAAATAAAATAAACGTACCTTTTAGATTAGCACCTACAAACAAAAGATTAGCACCGATACAAAAATAGCACCGATAAGAATCCGACAACCGTTACCGATTCCCCGGCAACGGCGCCAAAAACTTGTTCGGTAAAAACTAGTTTTAAATTTATAAACCGAAACACCCCAAGTATAAGGTTCGTAGTAAAGGGTGTTAACGGGTCGTCCTAAGGGAATCGAACATCTATCGGATTAAAGTACAGTTATTGTATCGATTATGTCACAAATTATTATCTAAACTAAGGTCTATACTAACTATAATATAAAAAACGATGAATAATAACTAAACTAAGACATGAAACAGGAGAAATTCGACAATGGACGGGCGTTCACTAAGGGTGGACGGGCGTCCGATGTCGTGTTGGGAACAGAAAATTGCAGAAAAAACAGCAGGTACTAACTAGGGTTTTTTTTAAAAACTACTAAACTAAGCAACAAAAGTTGATACGAACGAATCGGTTTATCAAATAATTAAAAGAACGGCAAGGCAACTAGAATCCACCAATCAACCAACCTACCCCAACTAGATTGTGAGCTAAAGATATGATTTTTAGTAATGATCAAATCACGAATTCGATTAAATCTCTTTAATCAATTTCTAGGGTTTCGTTTTCTTTCTCAAGTAAAACTAAACTAACATGCATAACTAGATCATGAGATTGTCTCCAACACTCTACTCAACTAATCATGAACAATCTCTTGAATCACAATTAATTGCATCAATTGAAAAGATCAAAGCTTGAACAATATTCTCATATAAATTCAATCAAAAAGGAGTTTCATCGATCTCTTGATTCAAATAAAACATAAACAATATAACAATATCCAATTGATGAAAAATCATAAACTAACTCACTAAGAATATAGCTTCAAATCTTCTAGTTGGTGTAGTTGTTGATTGGTTTCCTCCGTTGTCCCAACGCGAGATGCTTAGCCAACAATCATCTTGGTGATCATGATTGTTGGGATGGAAGAAATCATCTTCTAGGTTGCTCCTTAGAAGATGCGGCTGCTAGGTTTTTTCTCTGAATGAATAATGATGCCGTCCAATGTCTTGTAGGGTTTGGGGCGCAGCTTCTTTATATAGAACTCTAAGTCGGCTGCTCAATGTCGGCCTACGGACGCCCGTCCGAAAAGGTGAACGCCCGTCCGAAAATCTTGGACTTGCTTCAGACGCCCGTCCATGCAGCGTCCAAACTCTCTGTATCAAATTTCCTCTTATGGACGCTCGTCCATATATTCAGACGCCCGTCCACCTGGGACCTTTCTTCTTTGAATTGAATAAGCCATCTGGACGCCCGTCTGGTGCTTTAAACGCCCGTCCACGGGACGGATGCAGTGGACGCCAGTTCAGCCATGTAAACCTTCATGCCAATCTCAAACTTGCATTTTTCTCCTTCCTTTAATCTTCAATCAAACACCGTTCTAGCTCCTTTCATAACATGCAAGCACACCTACAAGGCGATAGAAACGAGCAAAGTGTAAAATCGTACATAAATAGATAAAAACTACGTAAATAGCTCGATTTTCACACTTTAATAAATTCTAAACCCATTCTTCCAATTCATCCTTTTAGCAAGTGATTTTCTATAAAAATCACTAAAACACGGAAGATATTGTTACGAAATAACTCGATATAAACCAAAAAATTAGTCGTAAACAATGGCGACCTCGTCTAATCTGGTAGCCATCGATGTACCTATCCCCCGTTGGGGTAAAACCATCAATCGTGGCTGACGTCAGCCCTCTTAAGTAGCCGCCCTGCTGAATAACACGGCCGTTTTTGTAATTGCCTAGGTAGTTGCGCGTGAGCATTGATGGAACGCCTTTTCAAATTTTGAAACTTGCAACTGCCGCTCAAAATCGGAACCGTCAGATGAAGAGATCCCAACCGTTCGATCGTGGCCCCCTTGCTTATATAGGGCTTTCATTCCTCAACCTTTCACACTTTTGGCTTTTCTTATTTCCTCTCGCTATTTGATAACCGAAATCCTTAAGGTTTTCCGGTGAAGCTTTGAAGGTTTAGTGGCGGCTTTACGGTGGCACTAGGATTTCGCGGTGGTTTCCTTGAAGATCCTTGGTCGTTCTCCCCAAATCTTCTCCAGTTTTTGCAGCTTTTCTTCTTCCGTTAGAACAACAGGTAAAGCTTCGAACTTTTGGTCCTCTTTTACTTGCTTTTTCTTTGTTTTCGTTTTATTTCGTCGAATTTGAATCTTCTTTTGTCAGCGGAATGGTTTTTGAAATTGTTTTCGGGGGTTTGGCATGAATCTTCCTAGGAAAGAGGCTCTTTTTCCAGTGAAAGATATCAACTTTTCTGGGGAAAATGTGTATCTTTCCTGGGGATTTTTGGGAAATCTTCTTTATATTGCTTGCGATCCTATTTCCTCTTTTACGAATGTAATCGCGGCCTTTCCTGTTAAAAACGGAGGAGGCGGCATCAAGATGGACGCGGTAACTTTCCTGGCTTAATGTCTTATTACACCAGGTCTGAAAGCTCCATCTTTTCCTCTTGTTTTTACAGGATGTCAGGTGACGACATATCGGGGGAAAGCTCGTCTGATAGAGAGGTTTATGATTATGACATGGAGAACCCCGCGATTTCGGAGGCTTCTGTTGGCGAACTTCTTGGTGAGGTTGCCGATACGGGGACCTTTCTGGGAGATGTTACTCCTGACACCTCCTTTTTGGATTCCGATCCTTTTAACCTTGACGCTATTATTCCTGCTCTTGTTCCTCGTCGTAAGAGTAAGGAGAAAAAATGAGCTCAAGGGGCGAGTACAGGCGAGGCAGGAGAGGGGTCTGCATCTCCTACTGAAGAACAAGTCGCCGCGGCCAGTACAAGCGGCGCTCCATCTCACGACGATGCCTATATTCAGGATGCCACTGTTCGTGACCTGATGGGGTCCAGTGAAGATGAGAATGCAGCTTTACCTCGACTACTGTGGGAGCCCGCGAAAAGGGCCAAGAGGAAAAGGAATACCATGACTGTGGGCGAGGCCGCCTCTAAAGCAAAGAACCCCCAGCCCAACAATCCCGACGCCTTGCGAGAATTCCAGCTCATGAATCAGTATGAGAAAGATGTGGAGAAGATGTGGTCGTACCTCCTTAAAAGCGACGATATAAACAGATCTATTCGGAATCGGCTCAGGGTCGACACAAGTATCTATCAGTTCTCTTTATTTGACTATGAAAAAGAAGCCGATAAGTTTAGGCCGAGGGATAGGGCGGATTACGTTGGTTCCCGTCGTCCCGACGATACTCTCGTTCTTCACTTTGATCATTTACATGCGGGTTTGCGACCCCCTTTTGATCCTTTTTTGTACATATCTGTACGGAGCTGAAGGCACTTCCCTCTGATTTTGCCGTTGGGGCCCTTATTCAACTTATGGCCTTCATCGTTACGTGCAGAATTATGAAAATTGAGCCGACCCTTCCTCTTTTAGGACAATTCTTTTCCTTTTGTGCGACCAACATTCCTGGTCAGATTTCTATGAGGATGAAGACTCTCTGATTGTTGTTCCCGCTACCCAACAAAATTCATTGGCAGAAGCGGGTATTGAAAGTCGAATCCAAGGTGGGTTGGCCATTCCCTAGGGCGGAAGCTCGCACGGACAAGCCTGTCATTTTCATTCATGAACCTACCCTTTCTAAGCGGCGATACATCAAAGGCTTTATGTCGTTGATGGGATCTAACGGGGCGGAGCCCTCTCGAAAAAATGTTTCTTGATTGGACCTTCTCGATCATAACGTTTCCCTTGCGCGTGAGGCGGGTCTTGTGCACAAAGGGAAGGCTAAACCGATGATTGATATGACTCCGGAGATATGTGATCCAGACTAGATAGGGGATTGTCATATCAATAAGTGTTTCCCCTCGGAATGTCCAGAGTGCGGGGGTGATCCCATAAGGAGGCAGGCATGTAAACATCTTGATCCCCTTTTTTTTTTTGAAGTATTCTTCCGAGCTCGTTTATCCATTTTTTGGATGCCACTGATCGCCGAAGTCGAAAGAAAGCGCTTGATGCCGAAGCTGTTAAAGCTCGTCAGTTGGCTCTGAAGAAGGCTATGGGGAAAGTGCCCCATACTGTGGATGCTACCATTCTTGATGAAGCGTATAATCCAGACCAGCCTGGGGCATCCTCTATTCGAGTTGCGAGCTCGGGCCAAGTTGGCGAGGCCTCTCAGATAGCAGCTGATACCTCCAAATAGTCGCGTGCTCTTAAGAGAGCTAAAACTGGCAAGGGCAAGTCTAAGGATGACCCCGCAGCAAAACGACCCTCCCTTCAATCAGACGAAGCATCTGAGACCCCTAGAGCAGAGACGCAGATCCCAATCGAGGCAGCGCCGTGACCCGAGACAGCGCCGACCCCCTCAACCTTGCCTCGGGGTTACACTGGGAAGGAGGCTATCTGGTTGGACCCCAGCTTCATTCGCGACCTAGATCTGTCCAAAGCTCGCCAGATCAGAGATGCAATTGCCGACGTAATACCCTTAGATCCGATTCCCTTTGACTCCCCCGCCACTGTGCAGATGGAGATTGGCCGGGGTATACTAACTCGTTTTGCTACTCTGGACGATACCCCGCCCCAAGATGATCTTGAGGAGATCAAAGATTTGCGGGGTCGGTTTGGGGTTGATGCTTCCATGGTAACATACTTTCTTTCCTTTATATATATATATATATATATATATATATATATATATATATATATATATATATATATATATATATTGTTAAGGCTCTCTCTCGGTTCTTGTTTTTGTAGATCGGAGCCCGTCCGAATAAAGTGTTTGACGCCGCGTCCAGGCGTAAGGCAGATATGAAGAAACTGACGTCGCAGCTGGGGATTGCGGAGACAGCTAGGGCATCTGCCGAGAGGAAAACTAAGATTGCTGCTGCTGAAGTGGAGAGACTGCAGAAGACCCTGGAGGAGCACGCAAGACTAGACGCCAAACTGAACGAAAAGGTCAAGGCTCAGGGTGAAGAAGCTCGCCGGAATGCCGAGGAGAATGCGCAACTGAAAGAGCAACTCGCTGAGGAGCGTAAAGCGCGTGTGGCCGCAGAGGAGGCTCAAGCTAGACTGATCGCCGCCTACAAAGTTTCCAATGAGTTCCTCGACTTTCAAGAGGCGAGCTTTGATCAGGGTTTTACACATCTGGCGCGCTGCATTTGGGCTGATCACGGGAGGGATCACATAAGTTTGGAGGAAATGGTCCTTTGGGCCGACAAACCTCAGCGAAGCCCGGACTTGTTAGCTCTTCACCCAGACATTCCTTTTTCCGAGGATCTGATTGCGGTATTTCGAGCTGGTCAGGCTGAGCGTGACAAGCCACTCTGGGATCCTCCTGCTGTCAATCCGCTGAACTTTAATGTTTTAAGGAATATGGTTGCAGCCGATGAGACCGCCGATGATTTTGTCAGCTCTCCGCCAAATGAAGCTTAATATCTTTGAAAATTTGTAATGTTTGTAATATTCGACTACTTATTTCCTGCACCGTTGATTTGTAGCACTTAACTTTGATTTCTTGGCGGCTTCATCCGTCCAATGCATTTGATTTCGCTCGTCTTTTATTCGTCTGAATTTCTTATATGTGCTTTTACTTTGCCTGTTGCGAGGCTGTATTTTGCTTATTGAAATGAAACAAATTCTTGTGTTTATCACTGAGTGTTAATATGTGACTCTGATTTGTTTGAAAGCTCGCTGCGGCCCTAAGTTTGTGGCAAAACAGTGTTTGTCAGAAACTTACAGGCTTTAATGGCAGCCTTTGACCATGTCATTAATGTGAGCCAAAATCTCTGTTGATAGCTGTCAGGTGTAACTGCTCTCTAGAATCCCGGGCATTAACTGTTTGGCGTGACTGTAGCCTTGATTCGGGTGCCAATTTAACTTTGAACTCTATTCTCAACCGTCCATTATCTCATTATTTCCCTATATAAAGGGGTAAAACAGAGCTCCTTTCCCTGACTTGCCATATACTGAATTTGCCTTCTTTATTCTGGCATTATTCTTGTATACCCTTTGTTGCTCATTCTTCTTTATTTAACACACTATGTCTTACCCAGGAGAAAGTAGCCAGGTTCGGACATGGAGCTCTTGTCCCTTGCGATATGTTTCCCCTTTTTTCACCACTGCCTCCCCCCTAGCCAAGAAATACTTCTGGGACTATTTTGAGTGGCGCAACATCATGGGGGAAAAGGGTTTAAACGAGCAGAAAATAGAGGATGGCTCCATGCTGCGTGTTCGGCTCTCTGGGTGGTGGGAGTTTATTGCCAAGCCTTTGGTGGTGGATAATGTTACCATGGTGCGGGAATTTTACTCCGTGTTGTCTGAGGTTGCCTCTGGCGGGACAGTGAGTAGCATTTCTCTCCGGGGTGTCCCTATTATTTTTAATCCAGAGATGATTAACCAAGTTTTCAACATACCTGCCATAAATCCTACCTCCCATTATGAGGTCGCCTGGAACCTTGCAGATGAAGAAAGTAGGCAGGTTCGCCTTGGTGTTGCTATGTGCGAACTGTTCCCTGAGCATCAGCGGGTTTTTTCTTTGGGAGTGACTGCTTCCGACCTCTCTCGCAGCAATCGTGCTTGGAAGAAGTTTATAAATTCCTGTGCCCTTATCTTTGCCGATGCCGATGCTGTTAGTGAGACCGAAGCTCTCCTTTTCCATGCCATTCGCGACCATCGCGTGGATATAGACTGGGGAGTGTTGATTCACCGCGAGGCGTTAAGATATGCGCGCTCGATGGGTCAAGATCGCAGCGGTACGGGTCATCGTATGCCATTTGCGTCGCTGATCACTAGATTATGCAGCGTCGCTTGGGTTCCCCCCCACGCACTCGATCGATATGCTTGAAAAAAGCTTATCTGGTGATGTAAGGTTGCTGAGCGGGGACACTATGTTATGCAGCCTCCTGCAAACAACCGAGTGTGGTGTCGCTTTTGGACCCCTACAAATGTGATCGGAGGAAGGTAATCGTCCTGCAGGTGATGAAGGTCTGTCTAGGCTCGCCTTGATCGATATGCTTGAAAAAACTGTTCTCTCTTTTTTTTTTTTTTTTGAAGAACGACGCAAGAACATAAATGTAAATACAATTTGTAAGAACAGTTTTATTTGAGTCGGCCTTTTACATATAGTATCTTTTCAAATTGTCTGCGTGCCATGGCCTATTATACTCGCGACCTTCCTTGTCACTTAGCACATACGTCTCTTTCTTGATAACTCGAGAGATTCGCAAAGGGCCTTCCCAGTTTTCTGACAGCTTTCCTTTTCTGGCCTCATGTCCAGTGGCCTGTCTCTTTTGCAACACATAATCCCCAACGGCGAAGTGATGATCGCGAATACGTTTGTCATGATGGCGCTTCGCCGTTTGTTTATAATTGACTAGACGGCTATAAGCCTGGATGCGTCGTTCTTCTAATAGATCAAGCTCGAGTTTACGCGCTGCTGGATTATTAACCTCTCTATAATTGGCGACCCTAGGACTTGGTAAGGCCATTTCTACCGGCGCCATCGCTTCAGATCCGTATGTTAAGGCAAAAGGAGTTTCTCTCGTTGTGATTTTTCGCGACGTCCTGAGTGCCCACAGGGCCGCTGGAAGATGATCCGGCCAATGACCTGCCTTCTCACCTAGGATTTTCTTTAACACACTCAGGACCTGCTTATTGGCATTTTCAGCTTGTCCGTTTCCTTGCGGATAGCACACGGATGATTGCCAATGTTTAACATTGTTTTATGTACAAATTTGTCGAAATCATCTCTGAATTGAGGTCCGTGATCGGATACGATAACCCTTGGAACACCAAATCTTGTCCATATTTGATTGAGCAGAAAAAATGTTATATCCCTGGTATTGGTTTTTACCAAGGCCTTAGCCTCGACCCATTTAGTAAAGTAATCCACTGCGACGACCACATACTCGCATCCTGAGCGACCTTTCTTTAGAGGTCCGATGAGGTCAATTGCCCACATGTCGAAGGGCCAGGCCGCTACCACTATGCTCTGTTCGACTGAGGGAAGTCTGGGGATATTGGTAAACCTTTGACAAACATCACATGCCTGGGTATATGATCTGGCGTCCTCCGCTAATTTTGGCCAGTAATATCCGGCTAGGAGCACTTTCTGAGCTAGAGTTCGATTAGCGGGGTGCCCGCCACACATTCCCTCATGTAGCTCTGTAAGGATCCCCCCTACCTCCTCAGGTCGCACGCATCGCAGAAGGGGTTTAGAGAATGAATGGCGATACAGCACATCATCCATAATGATATATCTAGCGGCCCTTTTGACCAAAGCCTTAGCTTCGCGGGGATCTTTGGGAAGCTCTCCTGACTCAATGTAAGATTTCATGATGTCGATCCAACAAATGCTCGTCGGTTGGAAATCCATGACCTCAATCTGGCCGATGGCGGGCTCTAAGAGATGCTCGATCATGATGTTAGGGTCGCAAGACGCATCGTCGCTGGTTAATTTGGATAAGTAATCTGCCCTATGATTATCCTCCCGAGGAATGTTTTTGAATTGGCAATACGCGAAGCTACTTTCGAGTTTCTTGACGAGGCTAATATACCTTTGTAAAATTTCGCAATGGATGCCAAAGGAGCCATTGATTTGATTAACCACCAACTGGGAGTCACAAAATACTTGTATGTTTTCGACTTTCATGGCTTTAGCGAGCTTTAAACCGGCGATGACGGCCTCATATTCTGCTTGGTTATTAGAGGCGGTGAAATCGAATCTCAGAGCTTGTTCAATTTCTTCTGATGTGCCTGGATCTAATAATATTATGCCCGCACCGCACCCCTTGTGGTTTGCGGCGCCATCTACGTAAAGTTGCCAACAGTGACTTGGCCTTAAAGGCTCGTCCGCTGCGACTATTTCTTCATGTCTACCTTCGGTATTTTCCGGTTTCTTTAATTCTTCGTTGAAGCTTGTCTCGACGATAAAATCCGGTAGTGCTTGTGCTTTGACAGCTTTTCGGGGTTCATACCGGATGTCAAATTCTGTGAGTTCGATGGCCCACCGAAGCAGCCGACCAGATAAGTCCGGCTTATGTAGAACCTGTCTTAGTGATGCATTTGACAAGACTATAATAGTATGCGACGAAAAGTAAGCCCTTAACTTGCGGGCAGCTATAACAACACAATAAGCTAATTTTTCGATATTAAAATAGCGACTTTCTACAGGGCTTAGAGCCTTAGAAACATAAAAAACTGGCTTCTGTGAGCCTTCTTCTTCTTTTATAAGTGCTGCGGCTACGGCCCTATCCGAGGCTGCCAAATACAAAAATAAGATATCCCCGATCCTTGGGCTGGTCAGCAATGGCGGGCTTGATAGATACTTCATGAGTTCCTTGAATGCTTGCGAGCATTCCACTGTCCAAGAAAAGGTACCGGATCCTTTTAGGGTTTTAAAGAAGGGCAGGCTTTTTTCTGCTGATTTAGAGACAAATTTTCCCAAAGCCGTTATTCTTCCGTTTAGCCTCTGTACCTCCTTTATGTTTGTCGGTTCATTCATATTGACTAGGGCTTCAATTTTTTCTGGATTTGCTTCTATTCCTCTATGACTTATCATGAAACCCAAAAATTTTCCTGCGTGGACGCCGAAGGTGCATTTGGCGGGGTTCAGTTTCATCGCATGTTGTTTTACTTTCGAAAAGGTTTCGCGAAGGTCCTCCAGGTGATCCTGGTGACTTGATTTCATGACCATATCATCGATGTAAGCCTCCATGTTCTTGCCTATCTGTGAACCAAAAAATTTATTTACCATTCTCTGGTATGTTGAGCCCGCGTTCTTGAGACCGAACGGCATCATCTCGTAATGATAAAGGCCCCCGGCTGCCCTAAAAGCAGTCATTTCCTTGTCACTTTCTGCCATTTTGACTTGGTGGTAGCCAGAGTACGCATCCAGGAAACTGAGCATCTCAAAACCCGCGATCCCATCTACCATTTTATCAATTCGCGGTAGTGGATAAGGATCTTTAGGACATGCCTTATTTAGATCGGTGAAATCAACACACATACGCCATTTGCCATTGTGTTTTTTAACCATGACCACATTTGCCAACCAAGTGGGATATTGTAGCTCTCTGATGATTCCTGCTGCTAGAAGTTTCTCTACTTCATTTTTTATTGCAACTTCTTTTTCGTTGGAGAATTGCCGAGCTTTTTGTTGTATTGGCTTAAAATTGGGATCGACGCTTAGTTGGTGTAAGGCGACCTCTGATTCTACGCCTCGCATATCGGTTACCTCCCACGCGAAGGCGTCCAAATTTTCTTTCAAAAGATCGATCAGATTTTCCCTTTCTGCCTCGGATGTGCGCGATCCTATTTTTATTTTTTGATCTGGGTATAAGCTGTTGATTGTGACTTCGATTAATTCATCTTCGGCAGTGAAGTCTGGCTGATCGCGTACTTGCAACGTTTCGACTATAATAGCACTATCCTTGATCTCTGTGATTGATGCTATTTGGTTTGAAGTTGCAAAAAGTATTTCCACCCGAGGCCTTTTGGAGTCTGTTCTGTTCTTTGTCATGTATTCAATAAAAAATCCTGGTCGACTGATGGCGACCCCAATTTCTTCTCCCACATGAAATTTCACTCATTGGTGCGGGACCGAGGCTACCATCTGAAACTTTCTCATGGCAGGGATTCTCAAGATGATATTGTAATACGAAGGGAGGTCGATTACTAAAAAGGTGATTACCTCAGTTCTGCAAGGCTCGTAATCCCCTAGAGTGATGTTGAGGTCAATTGTGCCTTTGACTCGCACCGTATCATTTGTGAAACCCTCCAACACTCCGAGATGGGGTTTTAATTTGGCCTCGCCAAAGCCGATCTGTTTTAGATAGTCATAATACATGATATCTCGGCCAGCTCCTGTATCGATCATTACCCTGTTTACGCCGTGTTCGTTGTTCACCCCTATCTTTAAGATGAGGGGGATTTCCATAGGACCATCACAAGTTGAGAGCTCACTTTTTGTAAATGTGATCCCTTTTTCAGCTTCCCCCAGCATTATTTGTTTTTCGAATCCACGTGTGTTAATCTGATGAATTTGTGATTTAAGCTGATTATTGCTGGGCAGATCGCCATGTATAACGTGGACTTCTTTTCCATAAGTGCGAGGTTGGCGACCTTGGCTCGTGCTGGCATCCCGTCACCCATGTACTTGTTCGCCGGCCCCTCACAGATTAATCTTTTTATTTCCCTTCTTAACGTGAAGCATTCGTCCGTGATGTGACCGTGATCCTTGTGATAATCGCAGTAGTTTGATTTGTCGCGACCACCAGGATCACCTCTCATGGGCTTGGGTTGACCGAGTTGGTCACGAATTTCGAAAAGTATCTGTGAGGCCTTTTTGTTGAGCGGCGTGAAATTATCCTCGCTGAACTTGTAAGGCTTTCTAGTTTCGCGTTCCTGATCCGCGTCTTTGTTTTTGTCTTTTCTTCGATCCTCCGTGCGTTCCTCCTTGTGGGAAGGCTCGGATTTGGCTTTCGCTCTTCCAGGTGAAGGGGCCTCGCTCACTCCCATCATTCTCGCTCTCTCCAACATCTCCCTGAGGCCCACCTTAGGGGGTCGCAAGTTGAATTCCGTTTTCATGGGGCCTTTTGCGATTCCCGTAAGAAAACATGTGATTACCGCCTCATCCGGGATATTTCTTGTTTGATCATATATCCTGACGAAGCGTTCATAATATTCTTTGCCGGACTCATGATTTCCCATTCGCACCTCATAGAGATCTTCTATAGTCTTTTTCGGTCTGCTTGCGGATTCAAACTCTCTGACAAACTTCTCGGACAAGTCCTCCCAGCTTTTCTACTGAACCTTAGGGAAGTCCGCGAACCCAAGAAGCGGCTCGATCCTGCATGCTACCTACTAAGGCGATGCACCAGGCGGATTTATTCTGAGTCGCTAAGGTTATGAGACCCTGGAAGGCAGTCAGCCAATCGTTGGGACAGGAGTTTCCGTTGTAATAGTTGTAGCTTGGATAACTAACCTTGTCTCTACTGGTAGGCAACGTCTCGGTAATCCTTTGGGCGAGTACATCGATTCCAGATATGGGGCCGACCTTATCAACGGGTCTTGATTTTTTCAGATCCACGAGCTCTTTTTTTTCATTATGTTCATTTGCTCGTTTACAGCGGCGAGCTCCAATTGAGGGTTTGTTCGGACATGTGCTGCAGTCCGCACCGATCGATATTCTGATTCCGCCTGATTCTGGGATTCCTCATGGCGGGCTCTCTTTTCTCTTATGATTAAGCGAGCATCCCGTGTATCTCTTTCCTCATGTCTGGGGAACTGTTCTCCTCCTAAAAGGCTGAGACGACTTAAGGCCGGGGCCTTGTCCTTCTCACCTAGTCTTTTAAGGGCCGACTCTTTCGCTATTGCCTTTCCTTTTTGATTGTCACGAATGGGCAGGGCCGAGTTTTGTGCGGCCTCTTTCCTCTGTCTTTGACGACCAGAAGAATGAACACTTTCTTCCTCATTTATTTGGACTTGATTTAACCGATCCCTTTTTGGAGCCGTGACTGCTATCTCATTTCTGGGGAGATTTTGAGGTCGGATTACCATTGGGGCCTGACCTTTGGCGACCAGCCGAGAGTTAGTGAGGTACATCGTTTCGGCGTACCTTGTGTACTCCCTCATCTCCACGATGTCAGGATCTTCCTGGAGATCTGGTTCTGCTCTAGGGATTGATCTCTGGCTTTGTTGCGATCGAGCTGACTCTCTTGGTCTCCCATCCAACGTGGAAACGACCTCTCTTGATCTGGCCTTTTGGTTTATTACATTTCGAGCATCACTAGGGGCTAGAGCTCCCCTCTGTGATCCTTCTCCGCCTGCTTGTATATTCTCTCGTGTTTCTGCCAGATTCTCAGGACGGGTATGTGATTGCATGCCTCCTTTAGCAGGAGTTTGAGGGTCCAACTGCCCTTTGCTTCCAACCATAGCTTATGATAATGGTTTCGTTTTGGATCGGATTTTTCTGACAACCTGGTATATGATATTTAGATGACAAAGCTGGTTATGTGGAATGCGATTCCCAGTCTTTGTGTACAGACGTTTTTATGAGCTGACAAGCTAATGTTCCCGGTAACGGAGCCAACTGATGATGCATAAATCGTCACGGGTGTCCCTGCGGTGTTTGTATGGTGGATACCTGACTGTGTTAGGGTGGGTTATCGCCTTAACAGGTGGCGGCAGTGATGTGTATAGTAAAAATGGAAATAGTGGTGTTACTGGGGTATGATAATGAAGATGAAAGAGTAATCGAATGGACAGAGCTTAGGCCTGTCAAAGTGTGTCCCTTTATGTATACAATGGTCACCCCTTTTATAGGTGGTAGAGACTTAGTGACTAAGTTAGCAAAGTAGATATTTTGTTTTAGACATAACAACTAAATATGACTTAAGTGCTAAGTAAGACAAATATCTAGGATGCTAGAGGAGGGAAAATCCAAGTAGCCTCGCTCGTGGGGTCGCCAGCTTGTTATCTCCTCCCTACTCGCTTCCGAGCTTCTTTCACTAGTCCGACCTGATTGCTCCGTGATGAAGATGATGAGGTCGTCATTGATGAGCTTGCCGAAGATGAGCTCGCCACTCTAATGAGCTCGCAGAAAGGGAAACCGGCGATGACTGTTCAGACGGTCGTTTTCCGGAAGCTTTGGGTGGCGATATCTTTTATACCTATCAAATACTCACGTGAAACTACCTAGGCAGTTGCAGAAACGGCTGCATTACTCAGCAGAGCGGTTACCTAGAAGGCTGACGTCAGCCACGATTGACGGTTAAGTTGCCCCGACCAAGGCATGGGATATATACGTCGATAACTACAAGCTCTCGAGGTCGCAAACTTGACCCAAAGTTGCTTCAAGGTCGCATGCTTTGAAAGCACGGCCCTAAGTGAACAAGTCGCTTCAGACGAGGTCGCAAACTTGACCCAAAGTTGCTTCGAGGTCGCCTACTTTGAAAGCACGGCCCTAAGTGAACAAGTCGCTTCAAACGAGGTCGCAACTTGACCCAAAGTAGCTTCGAGGTCGCATGCTTTGAAAGCACGGCCCTAAGTGAACAAGTCGCTTCAGACGAGGTCGCAAACTTGACCCAAAGTTGCTTCGAGGTCGCATGCTTTGAAAGCACGGCCCTAAGTGAACAAGTCGCTTCAGACGAGGTCGCAAACTTGTCGCAAACTTGACCCAAAGTTGCTTCCAGGTCGCATGCTTTGAAAGCACGGCCCTAAGTGAACAAGTCGCTTCAGACGAGGTCGCAAACTTGACCCAAAGTTGCTTCGAGGTCGCATGCTTTGAAAGCACGGTCCTAAGTGTACGGGTCGCATCCTACAAATATTTAACAGTTCATTACTCCCCGCTTATACATCTTTCCGGAAACATGATCAAAGCACGGAGTAGGGGGCCATTGATAGGTATAAATGATATCGCCACCCACAGCTTTCGGAAACCACCGTCTGACCAGTCATCATCAGCAATTCATTCCGCGATCTCGTCAAGGTTGGCGAGCTCATCAAGGTTGGCGAGTTCATTAAGGTCGGCGATCTCATCACTGGCGATCTCCTCACTTCAACAAATTCAACAAAGGCTACAGGGAGCTAACTGATCGGATGTTGCGGAGATTTTGCATCAATAACAAAAGAAAATTTATAAACCCTAACCTATATGCAAAACTAACTCCTAACCGACCAAAACATCGGGTTGTTGCTAGTAAAGCGTAATGAGTAAGGGGTCGATCCACAGGGAAAAGGTATGTAGAATCTAATCCTAGTAATCCTCCCAATTGCTACTCAACAAAAACGAATAAACGAAAAGCAAACATAAAAACGTAAAGAACAATGAGAATAAATCTAACCTAAGAAACATGGGAACAACCAAAGTACAAACCTAAGTGATTTCAATTCTAGTTAATCTCATGATTCTAATTCAGTTTGTGGTTTCACCCTTTCACGAGACACAAATCCCTAATCTCTTAGTGAACTTATCTCTCAAGCTATGAAAGCCTACTTTCGTAGTGAATTCAATTATCTATCTCCCCTCTTTCGAGTGTTGAGGACCGATTTACCAAACAAAACTCGGGTGTAGATTCAATTAACTCTCGTTTTTAAAGAACTTAACAACCTAGGAATCTAACTCATTAACTTGTCATCATTAATGGCTAAAAACCCTATCTTTCTATGGTGATCTAGCGTTTATGCAACTTCCGTATTATAAACATCAATCGTGAACTAATCTTTCGATTCTAATTCACATGGCATACAAATCGCATAGAAAAATACAAAACGACTTAAAGCTCATGAAGATAAAACTGGAATTAAATTAATTGAAAGAAATCAAACTCACATAGTCTTGATACAATGGTTGAACTCCATGGAAACGAAAAGAAAAGCTACATAATCTACTCCTAATCTAACCTCGGTTCACCCGAGCACAAGGCTCGGGTGACCGGCCTTCAAACTCTCAAGATGCGGCATTTGTGCTCTCTTTTGATGTGAAGAAAAATATTGATGCCCTTAGGGTTGGGGCGACGGCTGTTTAAATAGAAGATTAAGTCGGTTTAGGCAAAGGCGGCGGCGGACGCTCGTTTGAATACATGGACGCCCGTCCATTTGCCTTGGACGGAGAGTCAACGCTCGTTCAGCTTGCGTCTGGAGACTCGAATGTAAAATCTCTTCTAGGACACTCGTTCACTTCACCAAACGCCCGTCCACTATTGAACGCTCGTACGCCGGATGGACGCTCGTCCATATTGACTTGAAATCGAATTTCTTGATTTTTCCATCTTTATCTTGATTTATTTCTTTCCTTATCTCTTTTATTCTTCCATATCTTTAATTGATCCTCTTCCATCTCGAATTTAGCCTTTTAGGATCATCTTTTCCATCATCAATTGGGTATCTACAAATATCAAAAACATACCAAAACGTAATAATTTCCAAAATAATATAAAAACATCAAATAAACATAAAAATCGATACGTTTTCATATTTAATCATTAAAAACCTCATTTACTCAATATTTGACTATAAGGCCCGATATCTATGAAAATAATCCATATATGGGGGAAATTGATTCATAAAATATATATGAAAATCACTATAATTTGGCCCTAAACAACACCCCCACACTTATCTTTTTGCTCGTCCCCGAGCAAAACAAAACAAAACCAACTCGAGATAAATAAACATCTATGCAAATATGAAGCATATTTATTAACTTAGAAGTTCACCCAAGTGAGTGTGTGCATAGCCATAATAAACTTCCACTAAGTTCCACAATTTGAAAGTTATTCAAACCAAAACTAGCCCGGTTTCCCATCTAAGTTAGAAATATTCAAAAAACTATAACAGGCACTTTACAAGACATACATATCCCAAAAAGAAATAGTAGAGAATATCTAAAACATTTCGACGGACTCGAGGATAATCCCTACAACATATCCTTCGGTTTATACCGGGTATAAGATTAACGATAACCAAGTCCTTACTTATTCATAATAATATATTTCAATATTTTCACTTTTTTCACACTTTTCTAACACACATCGAATAAGCTTTTGCCCTCATAGCGAATAGGACATTTCAAGATAATCCCCTACCTTACTCCAATCATAAGGCAGCTATAACCTGACTGTCGTGAGCTTTTAGTCATCATAGTGGAATAGGACATACGTGGTACACCCTACCTCACCCAAATCATAAACCAGCTTCCGACACACACAATTAATTAAGTGATTACTTAGAGATTTCTGGCTGGCAGTGGTAAAGATTATTTTCTAGTAACACAGACCACTGAGCATAACACCTCAAGTAAACAATTTATTACTCTTGCGAAGACTTAATCACGTTTCACTTATCACATTCAAACTTACAGATATTCACAGTATGTCATACTTTAATCCTAGAATACAAACTACTAAACTTTTCAAGAATTGTACATAAGCAAAGAAACATGCTATAATCATCAAAAATCTCCAACTAAAATGGGGTAGGCTCTCAACATTTAGCTCATCATTTACTATGGCATGTGAAAAAGAGTGTCGGGTGAAACAACTAAAATTACTAAATACACAGAATATAGCAAAAATGATATAAACTCAAGCAAAGATATGCCTTTGTCTACTCGGGATATAACAAAAATTTTAAAATTAAGCACTTTTCATAGAAATACTAAAAATATGAGCAAACGAAAGTAGACACATAAATCATCTATCCCTTCCCCCACACTTAGATTGCAACTTGTCCTCAAGTTATACAGAAATAAAGAGAAGGTAAGAGTACTTAGCTGATTGGATGCTGGCAATTCTGGAGGAACCAACAAGAACCAGGATTGCTTGCATAGCTCAGTAGACTGTGGAGCATCACAGGACAACTGAATACATCGTGAAAGTGCACAATAGCTAGGAAGAAAATATCCTGCATACTTGATTAGTGCAAAAAGAGTCTACGGGGAAAAAAGAAAAGATTACATATATAAAGCACATGGAAAAGGAGATATAGAGATATTTCAAATTTTAAGCTCATATAAAGATGGACACATATACATGAAAATATCACAAACTCGTAGGCTAGGTGCAACTATATGTAAATGCAAACTACATGAAAAAAAAATCCTAAGAAAATAAAAGAGTGATGGTATATGGAAAGCCAACAAGTAACCATACTCGAAAAAAAAACGAGGTAGTATTACGGAAACCGACAGTTAACTACACTCAAGAAAAATAAAAGAAAGAAATAAATGATGTGGTGTTACGGGAACCGACAGTGACCACACTTAAGAAAAATAAAAGGAAAAATAGAAAAACAATGCAACTATATGAAATGCAACTAAATGAAATGCATTTATATGACATGCAAAAAAGAAAATAAAATAAAAGAAAGAAAACTAGCCCATTAATTGCAACATAGCATGCATATATAAAATAAACGTCTACCAAATAATGACAGGTTACGATAAACGACAGTGCTGTTCATTACATGCAGTGTAGACGCGCTTTAAGACTCGTCAAAGGTGATAGCATTATGGAAAACCAACAGTTAGCTATACTAAACAGATATAACTCATATACCAAAGATGGTAGCATTACGAAAACCGACAGTAGCTACCCATATGAGTTACAAGAATAACAAGGAAGCACATAAGTCTTAAAAGCTAACAAGATTCATCATAACGGTATGTAGCATACGGAAACCGACATTAGCTACTAATTAACAATAAGACCAGTTATAGCATACGAGAACCGACAGTCACTATAACATGCCTAGATGAATCATATATAAGGAATTGATCAATTATCTAACATGGATTCATAGATGGAAAAATAAAATCACATAAGTTCAGGACATCTATGTAAACATCAATTAGCCACAGAAGCTCGTATGAAAAATCCACATCAAATAAAAGCATTGAAAATAAAATCAAGAAATTTAGAACCCGGATGAACCCCGGACGAACGTTCACTTAGCGTTCGGGAACCGGACGGGCGTTCCACCTTGCGACGCTCGTCCGCCTTGAAAACCGACCGGACGGGCGTTCGAAAGTATAGACGCTCGTCCGGTCCTCTAAATCGAACGGGATTGAAAATATTTGAACGGACGAGCGTCCAATACTTCCCAACGCTCGTTCACCCGCAGATGAAGAACCGGACGGGCGTCCAACGAGAACAGACGCTCGTCCATACAACAAGAATGCACGGACAAGCGGGAAAAACACAGCAAAACCCTAAATACTTATGAACACAACACAAGAACACGATCACAAAGACACGGCGGCCTTATCAAATTAAGCACAGGGGTTAGACTAGGTAACACATAAACATATAAACTTCACGTAAAACAAGTTGAGTAAAAAACTTTTGCACATTCTTAACCTAACGGTCATCAAAACACGGCAAAATAAAAACTCTCAACTTGGTATACGCTACTTTTATTAAAAACAAAAATAAAACGTAACAAAATCGAGAACTAACAAAACTAGATTCAACATGACACCTATTCCCCGGCAACGGCGCCACTTTTGTTGGGGAGATTTTGCATCAATAACAAAAGAAAATTTATAAACCCTAACCTATATGCAAAACTAACTCCTAACCGACCAAAACATCGGGTTGTTGCTAGTAAAGCGTAATGAGTAAGGGGTCGATCCATGATGACGGTCAAATTGTACCCGTAAAAGTCATCAACGTTGACCTTAAATCGGGATTAATAATATGTATTTTATATTAAATCACATGTTTATATGTATTATTTAATGTTTTGTGATTTATAAAATATAATTTGGTATTTATCCATTTTATAAGATATAATTTGGTGATTATCCGTTTTTATTATATAAATCGGTATTTATCCGTTTTTATTATATTTATCCGTTTTATTTAAATATGACTTATTTTGGGATAAATATCTATTTTGCAGATTTGGATAATTATGGAGGATAAATACAAATGGAAGAATTAAATCTCAAGATAAATCAAAGGAAAATCAAGATAAATATCGGATTAGCACGAGAAGATCGGATAAGCATGACAAAAAGACTCCAAGATGGCGCCAACTTTGAGGATATGCATGAAGGGGGCGCATCTTATTTTATTTTGGAGATCAACCGAGAGTTATCTCTTATTTGTTTTGACATTTTGATGAATATCTCTTAATTAGCTTGAACCCCTATAAATAAAGGCATGTTATACACGCCATAAAACACACTTCTTGGCACAATACATTTTTTTACACTTCTCAGTTTATAATAAAATCTTCAGTTTTTCTTAGAGCAGTTTTTATGCAAGATCTGCAATAATGTAAGTTCTTGTATTTATTTGTTCTTTGTTCTTTGTAATTAAGCCCCCAATTATTGTTTATCGTTTGAGGTTGTTCGTTCTTCACCGGACGATGTAGATCTAAGGATACGATATGAGGCGGTGGGGATTCCTTGTCTATAAGGATCCAAACGCCCGGATCCGTTATCCGGTGACCTATAGATGACTTCGGTATGATCGGCAACCGTGTTTTTAGTAGATCTATATAATTGCTTTATGAGTCTCTATTTTATCCGTTACGTATGTAGAAACGCTAAGATTTAGGTTTTCGCCGCGTCAATCTAGCCAAGTCTTTATGGTGTGATTGTCCACCTAGAATTTCTTATCTTAGTAGGTATGGCTACGACTACGTCAGGTTCTCTGCTTTGTAATTTAAACGAGTAATTAAACTTGATCAACTTAATTATTTGTCATCGTAATTTAACATGAGACCTAAAAAGTGATTGTTATTTAGGACAGAGATTGAATCGGTGTCTAAGAAGTACGCCTAATCATAGGAATGTTGCTTAGATGAGGTTACGGTTTATACCGGCATCCCTAGTTTCGTAAATGTGTCAGAAGTTATATGAGATGGAGACTAAAAATGTGAAGTCACGTAATGGAGACACGATGATCTAGATGGCCTAACCGGAGCTAGATCTATTTTAGGGGATGACTCCCGTAGTCGATATAAAAGAAATACGAATCGGATTTATAGTTGTCGAGTATCGCTTAATTATATAGAATCTCTAGAGCCAAACGATAACATAATAATTGGGGAGGATAATTACGTTGTTTATGTGTTGTGTCGGGTCGGGTCCTTTACTTTTTCTTGTACTTCGTTGGTCGTAGACCGCCTTTGTGTCCTTGATATGAATAATTAATTGTTTGTATATAAAATGATCCACAATTTGGTTCCCTGTGGGATCGACCTTGATTCGCTATAGCTATACTACGATGGACCTAGTCCTCTTGCTAGTATTGGTTTATGGTGGTCAAGTACTTTTAATTATTACTTGATCTACGTGCATCAATTTAAACCGTAGGTACGATAGCGACATGGGAAACCATGTTAAAGTCGATCTACGGTCCGTTTGTTCTTCGTTTGCGTAAACCAGGGAAGCAATAATCCGAGTCGGTAATTTTTCGTGGGCGCCGAGAAAATAACCCAAAGAAAGCATGTGGAGCTACGAATCTACGACGGGAAAGCAATGGACGAAACACCTTTAAAACACCAAGATGGCTCCGAGAAAATAAATATTAAGGTTCGAATTATTCGTGGTACAAGGTTGAAGGCAAGGTACTACCTTTTTTGCTTATATTTTACTATCTTTTGATCTTTTGAACATAAGCTAGTCTTTACATGAACCGGAATGAGAATCTTAGCCCGGAGTTGGTTTGTAAGATTTATTTTATTAGTGTGAAAGGTTCTGCCCCAAATCTGTCTCATCTAGAGGGTGTAGGGAAACATGTTGCCGTTAAAGGAAGCAGTGAGTAAAGAGTTCCTCGTAGTTCCGTCAAAATCTCATTGTCCTATGCATGAGATTGCTTCTACCGGCCAGGGGAGCAACAATGTGTGTAGTTTAAGAATTCTCAATCTAAAGAAGACGTTGAGTTTTGAGAGAGCATAATGAAGCGACATTATAGAGGATGTTATTAAAATAAGTCCCTAGGACTAAATCTTCTTAGAATTCACTCATTCCTAAAACGAGAGCCGAGGTAAGAGCTTTGTATAAATGGTATGGATAAATGTCGTTTCCTAGGTCTCACAACCAAGGGAAGGATATTAATCCGCAAAAGCGACGAGCCTACCACATATAGTGCTCAAGGGGTCAACATCTAGCGATCCAAGAAGGATGACTGACAAGGATATTTTTTGGAAAGTCGAGCTGAGGACTTTAAACTCAGAACTACTTCTTTAAAACCCTTAGGATTTCTCTTTAGGATTGTAGGTTTCGTTTTTGTTGAGTCAAATAAGAGTAACGTGACATATGTTGAGGTTTTTTATTTTGCCGTGTTCCGATGGCCATTAGGCTAAGGATGTGCAAAACTTTTTTACTCAATATAGGCCACGTGAAATAGAGTTTCTTAGGAGAGTCGAGAAATTGCTAAAGAAAAGGAAATTTAGCAATCAACCTTAAGATGGAAGCATTAAGAGAGCTTGAGAATTATTGAAAATGTAACGAGAGAATGATTGGTGCGAACAAAGAACAATTTTGGTCAACTTCCAAAACTTTTTAGAATGGCGATCCTAGTGAAAATCCAAAATTGTGTGCAATTCGTTCGCAACTACCCTTATCCTTTCCTTTGTACCTTTTCACCCTTCAACCTTTCTATTCTCTCACCAATCGCATCACAGTTCACATTTCTAACCATTCCTTCATCCCCTCTCTTTCTTTCCATCTTTATGTATATCTTTTTCTAAACCCATCATACTCTAAACCTCCATTTTGTTTACAAAATACCTTTGTGTTGCGGAATTTGAAACATTGCTCGGTTTTAATGTTTATCTTTTATCATTTTGGTTTTCATGATCCTAGGCGGGGTACGTGTAGCTCGACCCTAGCTAGATTTTAAAAGTTTTTTTAGTTCGATCAAAATGCAACTTATCTTTCTACCGGATGTTTTAAATTTCACACTTTTACGCCTATTCCGGCATTTCAAGATGATAAGTTTTGTTCTAAGCCATCACACCGATTTGACCTTGTTAATGACGGTTAGGACTTTTACGTGATACATTGGGTTATTAGTAATTTTGAGGAGGAGCTACATCTCCCTAAGTTGTTGATATCCAATCTAAACGTGAAGCGTACGCACCGAGTTTCGATCCTATCTTTTACCAATTGGTCACATCCGATCCGTTATACCCGACCAAGTTTCTCTTTTACGTTTGGATTAAATATCTTATCAATCCAAGTAAACCTTGTGTTCTCCCATGGGGTAATGCTTTTTGATCTTTGTTTTCTCCACCCGGTTTTAAGCATATTTAAGCGGTGGAGATTATAGATGAAGATTACCATCTTTAGTTGCTTGTGTATCCTTCTTTCTATTTAGTATTTTTCTTTTTGCGTCTGAACAAGTAGTTTTAACTCTTTGGTTTTCCTTGTCATTGGGTGTATGGAATAAAGTGGCTTAATTTGTTTTTGGATATTTATATCTAATTACCGCCACATTATTTTGTAACTTCCATTGACATATTATTAACGATCTCGTGGAGTTTCGTTTGGTTTACTTAAACGGGTTTTAACTTGCTTCTCCACGACGTGCTACGATGATCCGCATCTACTTGAGAGCCGTTTCCGAGCTAAGTCTTTTTCTTAAATTCTCATTTTTATTTGTCATTGGGGACAATGACATGTTTAGGTGGGGGTAGGAGACTTAGCTATGATATGTTATAATTGAAAATTGAAAGAAACGGTGAAAAAAAAATTGAAAAAATTGAATAAATGCCAAATTAATTATATCTCGTACCCTTAGAATTGTGAGTTCCTAGCTAAGAATTGATAGGAAAGGAACCAAGTTGCGAGAGTACATGATCATTTTATACTTATGTGAAGTAAATTTAAGGATATTCATGCCGATTGTTGCAAGTAGTTATTTATTATTCGATTACTCAATTTGAATCGACGAATACCGCGCAAATTATAATAACTAAGAAGAATTATGTGTACATTGCGTAGATGATTGGTTATGCGGACTTAGAGTCGATATTTATCCGTCGATGTATTCTTATCTTCTTGCCATCAAAGCGGAGTAATAAGCTTGAGAATTATACGTGTTTTGACAATGAGTTAAACACTTGGGCTTGTAGAAACATTACCAAAGTAGCCCCGCGCTTGTGGTAATATTTAATGCTTCCACTAATCCGTGAGAGGAGGATTCTTGCAATGCATACTTTACTTTTAAAGCAAGTTTCTTTCTTGAGAGGTGTTAAAGCTTGAAACTACGGAAATGCGAAAAATTCAAATTTTTAAGAGGCTTCGAGTATTTTTCTCGGTCTCCAAGTCCAAAAACTTTCTAGATGACGCTCTTTATTGATGCTTTGTTCGGGACGATCAAAGTCTAAGTGGGGGTAGTTGATGACGGTCAAATTGTACCCGTAAAAGTCATCAACGTTGACCTTAAATCGGGATTAATAATATGTATTTTATATTAAATCACATGTTTATATGTATTATTTAATGTTTTGTGATTTATAAAATATAATTTGGTATTTATCCATTTTATAAGATATAATTTGGTGATTATCCGTTTTTATTATATAAATCGGTATTTATCCGTTTTTATTATATTTATCCGTTTTATTTAAATATGACTTATTTTGGGATAAATATCTATTTTGCAGATTTGGATAATTATGGAGGATAAATACAAATGGAAGAATTAAATCTCAAGATAAATCAAAGGAAAATCAAGATAAATATCGGATTAGCACGAGAAGATCGGATAAGCATGACAAAAAGACTCCAAGATGGCGCCAACTTTGAGGATATGCATGAAGGGGGCGCATCTTATTTTATTTTGGAGATCAACCGAGAGTTATCTCTTATTTGTTTTGACATTTTGATGAATATCTCTTAATTAGCTTGAACCCCTATAAATAAAGGCATGTTATACACGCCATAAAACACACTTCTTGGCACAATACATTTTTTTACACTTCTCGTTTATAATAAAATCTTCAGCTTTTTCTTAGAGCGAGCTTTTATGCAAGATCCGCAATAATGTAAGTTCTTGTATTTATTTGTTCTTTGTTCTTTGTAATTAAGCCCCCAATTATTGTTTATCGTTTGAGGTTGTTCGTTCTTCACCGGACGATGTAGATCTAAGGATACGATATGAGGCAGTGGGGATTCCTTGTCTATAAGGATCCAAACGCCCAGATCTGTTATCCGGTGACCTATAGATGACTTCGGTATGATCGGCAACCGTGTTTTTAGTAGATCTATATAATTGCTTTATGAGTCTCTATTTTATCCGTTACGTATGTAGAAACGCTAAGATTTAGGTTTTCGCCGCGTCAATCTAGCCAAGTCTTTATGGTGTGATTGTCCACCTAGAATTTCTTATCTTAGTAGGTATGGCTACGACTACGTCAGGTTCTCTGCTTTGTAATTTAAACGAGTAATTAAACTTGATCAACTTAATTATTTGTCATCGTAATTTAACATGAGACCTAAAAAGTGATTGTTATTTAGGACAGAGATTGAATCGGTGTCTAAGAAGTACGCCTAATCATAGGAATGTTGCTTAGATGAGGTTACGGTTTATACCGGCATCCCTAGTTTCGTAAATGTGTCAGAAGTTATATGAGATGGAGACTAAAAATGTGAAGTCACGTAATGGAGACACGATGATCTAGATGGCCTAACCGGAGCTAGATCTATTTTAGGGGATGACTCCCGTAGTCGATATAAAAGAAATACGAATCGGATTTATAGTTGTCGAGTATCGCTTAATTATATAGAATCTCTAGAGCCAAACGATAACATAATAATTGGGGAGGATAATTACGTTGTTTATGTGTTGTGTCGGGTCGGGTCCTTTACTTTTTCTTGTACTTCGTTGGTCGTAGACCGCCTTTGTGTCCTTGATATGAATAATTAATTGTTTGTATATAAAATGATCCACAATTTGGTTCCCTGTGGGATCGACCTTGATTCGCTATAGCTATACTACGATGGACCTAGTCCTCTTGCTAGTATTGGTTTATGGTGGTCAAGTACTTTTAATTATTACTTGATCTACGTGCATCAATCCACAGGGAAAAGGTATGTAGAATCTAATCCTAGTAATCCTCCCAATTGCTACTCAACAAAAACGAATAAACGAAAAGCAAACATAAAAACGTAAAGAACAATGAGAATAAATCTAACCTAAGAAACATGGGAACAACCAAAGTACAAACCTAAGTGATTTCAATTCTAGTTAATCTCATGATTCTAATTCAGTTTGTGGTTTCACCCTTTCACGAGACACAAATCCCTAATCTCTTAGTGAACTTATCTCTCAAGCTATGAAAGCCTACTTTCGTAGTGAATTCAATTATCTATCTCCCCTCTTTCGAGTGTTGAGACTGATTTACCAAACAAAACTCGGGTGTAGATTCAATTAACTCTCGTTTTTAAAGAACTTAACAACCTAGGAATCTAACTCATTAACTTGTCATCATTAATGGCTAAAAACCCTATCTTTCTATGGTGATCTAGCGTTTATGCAACTTCCGTATTATAAACATCAATCGTGAACTAATCTTTCGATTCTAATTCACATGGCATACAAATCGCATAGAAAAATACAAAACGACTTAAAGCTCATGAAGATAAAACTGGAATTAAATTAATTGAAAGAAATCAAACTCACATAGTCTTGATACAATGGTTGAACTCCATGGAAACGAAAAGAAAAGCTACATAATCTACTCCTAATCTAACCTCGGTTCACCCGAGCACAAGGCTCGGGTGACCGGCCTTCAAACTCTCAAGATGCGGCTGTGCTCTCTTTTGATGTGAAGAAAAATATTGATGCCCTTAGGGTTGGGGCGACGGCTGTTTAAATAGAAGATTAAGTCGGTTTAGGCAAAGGCGGCGGCGGACGCTCGTTTGAATACATGGACGCCCGTCCATTTGCCTTGGACGGAGAGTCAACGCTCGTTCAGCTTGCGTCCGGGAGACTCGAATGTAAAATCTCTTCTAGGACACTCGTTCACTTCACCAAACGCCCGTCCACTATTGAACGCTCGTCTGCTTCAGATGGACGCTCGTCCATATTGACTTGAAATCGAATTTCTTGATTTTTCCATCTTTATCTTGATTTATTTCTTTCCTTATCTCTTTTATTCTTCCATATCTTTAATTGATCCTCTTCCATCTCGAATTTAGCCTTTTAGGATCATCTTTTCCATCATCAATTGGGTATCTACAAATATCAAAAACATACCAAAACGTAATAATTTCCAAAATAATATAAAAACATCAAATAAACATAAAAATCGATACGTTTTCATATTTAATCATTAAAAACCTCATTTACTCAATATTTGACTATAAGGCCCGATATCTATGAAAATAATCCATATATGGGGGAAATTGATTCATAAAATATATATGAAAATCACTATAATTTGGCCCTAAACAACACCCCCACACTTATCTTTTTGCTCGTCCCCGAGCAAAACAAAACAAAACCAACTCGAGATAAATAAACATCTATGCAAATATGAAGCATATTTATTAACTTAGAAGTTCACCCAAGTGAGTGTGTGCATAGCCATAATAAACTTCCACTAAGTTCCACAATTTGAAAGTTATTCAAACCAAAACTAGCCCGGTTTCCCATCTAAGTTAGAAATATTCAAAAAACTATAACAGGCACTTTACAAGACATACATATCCCAAAAAGAAATAGTAGAGAATATCTAAAACATTTCTGACAGACTCAGAGGATAATCCCTACAACATATCCTTCAGTTTATACTGGGTATAAGATTAACGATAACCAAGTCCTTACTTATTCATAATAATATATTTCAATATTTTCACTTTTTTCACACTTTTCTAACACACATCAGAATAAGCTTTTGCCCTCATAGCAGAATAGGACATTTCAAGATAATCCCCTACCTTACTCCAATCATAAGGCAGCTATAACCTGACTGTCGTGAGCTTTTAGTCATCATAGTGGAATAGGACATACGTGGTACACCCTACCTCACCCAAATCATAAACCAGCTTCCGACACACACAATTAATTAAGTGATTACTTAGAGATTTCTGGCTGGAAGTGGTAAAGATTATTTTCTAGTAACACGACCACCGAGCATAACACCTCAAGTAAACAATTTATTACTCTTGCGAAGACTTAATCACGTTTCACTTATCACATTCAAACTTACAGATATTCACAGTATGTCATACTTTAATCCTAGAATACAAACTACTAAACTTTTCAAGAATTGTACATAAGCAAAGAAACATGCTATAATCATCAAAAATCTCCAACTAAAATGGGGTAGGCTCTCAACATTTAGCTCATCATTTACTATGGCATGTGAAAAAGAGTGTCGGGTGAAACAACTAAAATTACTAAATACACAGAATATAGCAAAAATGATATAAACTCAAGCAAAGATATGCCTTTGTCTACTCGGGATATAACAAAAATTTTAAAATTAAGCACTTTTCATAGAAATACTAAAAATATGAGCAAACGAAAGTAGACACATAAATCATCTATCCCTTCCCCCACACTTAGATTGAAACTTGTCCTCAAGTTATACAGAAATAAAGAGAAGTTAAGAGTACTTAGCTGATTGGATGCTGGCAATTCTGGAGGAACCAACAAGAACCAGGATTGCTTGCATAGCTCAGTAGACTGTGGAGCATCACAGGACAACTGAATACATCGTGAAAGTGCACAATAGCTAGGAAGAAAATATCCTGCATACTTGATTAGTGCAAAAAGAGTCTACGGGGAAAAAAGAAAAGATTACATATATAAAGCACATGGAAAAGGAGATATAGAGATATTTCAAATTTTAAGCTCATATAAAGATGGACACATATACATGAAAATATCACAAACTCGTAGGCTAGGTGCAACTATATGTAAATGCAAACTACATGAAAAAAAAATCCTAAGAAAATAAAAGAGTGATGGTATATGGAAAGCCAACAGTAACCATACTCGAAAAAAAACGAGGTAGTATTACGGAAACCGACAGTTAACTACACTCAAGAAAAATAAAAGAAAGAAATAAATGATGTGGTGTTACGGGAACCGACAGTGACCACACTTAAGAAAAATAAAAGGAAAAATAGAAAAACAATGCAACTATATGAAATGCAACTAAATGAAATGCATTTATATGACATGCAAAAAAGAAAATAAAATAAAAGAAAGAAAACTAGCCCATTAATTGCAACATAGCATGCATATATAAAATAAACGTCTACCAAATAATGACAAAGTTACGATAAACGACAAGTCTTGTTCATTACATGCGGTGACGCGCTTTAAGACTCGTCAAAGGTGATAGCATTATGGAAAACCAACAGTTAGCTATACTAAACAGATATAACTCATATACCAAAGATGGTAGCATTACGAAAACCGACAGTAGCTACCCATATGAGTTACAAGAATAACAAGGAAGCACATAAGTCTTAAAAGCTAACAAGATTCATCATAACGGTATGTAGCATACGGAAACCGACATTAGCTACTAATTAACAATAAGACCAGTTATAGCATACGAGAACCGACAGTCACTATAACATGCCTAGATGAATCATATATAAGGAATTGATCAATTATCTAACATGGATTCATAGATGGAAAAATAAAATCACATAAGTTCAGGACATCTATGTAAACATCAATTAGCCACAGAAGCTCGTATGAAAAATCCACATCAAATAAAAGCATTGAAAATAAAATCAAGAAATTTAGAACCTGGACTGAACCCCGGACGAACGTTCACTTAGCGTTCAGAACTGGACGGGCGTTCCACCTTGCAGACGCTCGTCTGCCTTGAAAACCGACCGGACGGGCGTTCAGAAAGTATAGACGCTCGTCTGGTCCTCTAAATCGAACGGGATTGAAAATATTTGAACGGACGAGCGTCCAATACTTCCCAACGCTCGTTCACTGCAGATGAAGAAGCGGACGGGCGTCCAACGAACGTACGCTCGTCCATACAACAAGAATGCACAGACGGCGGGAAAAACACAGCAAAACCCTAAATACTTATGAACACAACACAAAGAACACGAGATCACAAGACAAAGAAATCCTTATCAAATTAAGCACGGGGTTAGACTAGGTAACACATAAACATATAAACTTCACGTAAAACAAGTTGAGTAAAAAACTTTTGCACATTCTTAACCTAACGGTCATCAAAACACGGCAAAATAAAAACTCTCAACTTGGTATACGCTACTTTTATTAAAAACAAAAATAAAACGTAACAAAATCGAGAACTAACAAAACTAGATTCAACATGACACCTATTCCCCGGCAACGGCGCCACTTTTGTTGGGGAGATTTTGCATCAATAACAAAAGAAAATTTATAAACCCTAACCTATATGCAAAACTAACTCCTAACCGACCAAAACATCGGGTTGTTGCTAGTAAAGCGTAATGAGTAAGGGGTCGATCCACAGGGAAAAGGTATGTAGAATCTAATCCTAGTAATCCTCCCAATTGCTACTCAACAAAAACGAATAAACGAAAAGCAAACATAAAAACGTAAAGAACAATGAGAATAAATCTAACCTAAGAAACATGGGAACAACCAAAGTACAAACCTAAGTGATTTCAATTCTAGTTAATCTCATGATTCTAATTCAGTTTGTGGTTTCACCCTTTCACGAGACACAAATCCCTAATCTCTTAGTGAACTTATCTCTCAAGCTATGAAAGCCTACTTTCGTAGTGAATTCAATTATCTATCTCCCCTCTTTCGAGTGTTGAGACTGATTTACCAAACAAAACTCGGGTGTAGATTCAATTAACTCTCGTTTTTAAAGAACTTAACAACCTAGGAATCTAACTCATTAACTTGTCATCATTAATGGCTAAAAACCCTATCTTTCTATGGTGATCTAGCGTTTATGCAACTTCCGTATTATAAACATCAATCGTGAACTAATCTTTCGATTCTAATTCACATGGCATACAAATCGCATAGAAAAATACAAAACGACTTAAAGCTCATGAAGATAAAACTCGGAATTAAATTAATTGAAAGAAATCAAACTCACATAGTCTTGATACAATGGTTGAACTCCATGGAAACGAAAAGAAAAGCTACATAATCTACTCCTAATCTAACCTCGGTTCACCCGAGCACAAGGCTCGGGTGACCGGCCTTCAAACTCTCAAGATGCGGCCGTGCTCTCTTTTGATGTGAAGAAAAATATTGATGCCCTTAGGGTTGGGGCGACGGCTGTTTAAATAGAAGATTAAGTCGGTTTAGGCAAAGGCGGCGGCGGACGCTCGTTTGAATACATGGACGCCCGTCCATTTGCCTTGGACGGAGAGTCAACGCTCGTTCGGCCTTGCGTCCGGAGACTCGAATGTAAAATCTCTTCTAGGACACTCGTTCACTTCACCAAACGCCCGTCCACTATTGAACGCTCGTCGCCGGATGGACGCTCGTCCATATTGACTTGAAATCGAATTTCTTGATTTTTCCATCTTTATCTTGATTTATTTCTTTCCTTATCTCTTTTATTCTTCCATATCTTTAATTGATCCTCTTCCATCTCGAATTTAGCCTTTTAGGATCATCTTTTCCATCATCAATTGGGTATCTACAAATATCAAAAACATACCAAAACGTAATAATTTCCAAAATAATATAAAAACATCAAATAAACATAAAAATCGATACGTTTTCATATTTAATCATTAAAAACCTCATTTACTCAATATTTGACTATAAGGCCCGATATCTATGAAAATAATCCATATATGGGGGAAATTGATTCATAAAATATATATGAAAATCACTATAATTTGGCCCTAAACATCGGACTACAGAAAGAAGCATGGAAGGATCCGCGAGCCGGCGACTCCAGAGGAGAGGCTGCCTAGATTATCCTTCCACTTGCATCATAGATATTTAACTAAACTTAGCACTCAAGTTTAACTTAGCTGTTAAGTCCTAAATAAAATATCTATTAGCTAACTTAGTCCCTAAGTCTCCATCTACTATAAAAGGAGGGGTCATTGTAAACAAGAAGGCATGAAAGATACACTACACTTGCAAGCCTAAGCTCTGTCCATTTTACTTTGCTTATCACCACCACCACCTTAACACAGCCAGATATCCACCACACAAACACCGCAAGGACACCCGTGACGATTTATACATCATCAGTGGGCTGAGTTAATTATAAGGTGTAGTGGACTAGGCTTATTATAAGCAAAGCCTGGGTGGGCTTAGCCCCCCTAAGCCCAGGCTTTGGCTCCGTCTCTGTCAGAGAGTCTAGATTACAAAGTTCATCAGTCTAAGTCTCAGAAGAGAGACTTTGGCATCAATTAATGAGGTTCAAAGCATCAAATGCACTTTTTTTGAAGAGAAGAGTTTTGGTGAAACGGGTATTTTCAGATTATATCATAACTAATCAAACTCGCACCTACACATTCTTAATGACCATCCACTTGGTATAACTTGAAAATACCCGTTGCATCATAACTTTTTTCGATATTGATTCATCACCTAGGTTGTATGGGGTACATATTCACGGATACAAGATACATGGTTTTCGAAAAATATATATATGATACACAGACGAGGGCTTATACGTAAAAAGAAATTCAAAGAAAAAGAATACATGGATCAATTTGTATATAATATATATGAACAAAATTATAAATATCAAAAAACATAAAATAAAACATTTAATTTTCTTTTGTGATAATTTTTCATCAATTTGGATAGTTTTCCATTCATTATCAGGCGGTTTATACTCGATTTTCAGCATGTCTTTTCTTTTAACGTATGTAAATTTCATATCCACCTATTGAAAATTATAAATGGCATCCCATGTAGGTATCTAATGCAGTGTCAGATATGTATCGGGAACGCCGCCGGACAGAAGTATGTGTATCAAAGAACATCATAAATCCGTATTTTACTCTTTCAAACTGAAAAGATTCATCTAAAATAAAAAAGCTTTTTGGAACAAATATTTTATTGAGACCGTTTATAAACTTTATCTTGTCTTTCAAACAAAACTATGTTGAATCGTAGAAGCTGGTTGAGAAAATTGGTTGAGAATTATGTAAAATAGAGATTCTCATGTAATTCATTTCTTCGAATAAAGATTCTGATAGAGCACATGATGCACGCAAGTGCTTTTATAACCGAAATCCTGCTCAACTGTCATTATCTGTTACATGATTATTGGCGTACAATATAATTGTATGTTTAAAAACTGTCGATCATTTATATGAAGCTCACTTAATTGTATATTAAACTTCAGAAAATTGGATAAAAATACAGTTATATTGCTAATTAAAAAATATATTAATAATTTAATTACAAAGGCGAATATGTCTTTTTTGTTAGTTTCGTTAATTTTTTTTCCCAAATTCTTGACATTATCGTCGTTTTATATATATACAGTGAAACTCAAAGCCTTTCAGATTCTTTTTCATGAAGTTTCTTGACCTGTTTTACTTCGCTCATTGTTGTAGCGGCTTTTATAACAAAAATAAAGAAAATTGAACATTATCAAAAAGGTACTCATTAATAGAGTATGTAATTATTCGAACAAAAATAAAATATAAACATACCGTAATTATACAGAGAAATCGTGATCGATTGGTCAGCCACCCAATTGAATTTGAAAATTCACAAAATATATGTAACTATTAATGAAGCCTATGAAACCTTCTATACAAACCGGCAAGATGGATCACAATATCCATGCACCCCACATTGTAACTTAACATTGTCTTCGTCCCATAAAAAGTGTCTATATTTTGTTTGGCACATAGATTAAGCTTAATCAATTAATATGTGGTAATTTAAGTGCTAATGGACATATATATCTCTATCACATAATAGATGTTTCTATTGAAATGTGAAATGAACATACAAATATTAAATGCAAACATAAGGATATGGATGAAAAAAATGCATTAAATGATGTATTGGTTTTGTAAATAGACACTTTTTATGGGACAACTAATTTTAAAAAAATAGACATTTTTTATGAGACGGATATAGTAGTATTGAATAGCAGTCAGAAACTCATGAATTTTATGACCCAAATAGCGCACTAGGGAGGCTGTATAGTGTTCTGCCGGTGATTTTGTTGATGTATATTACTACTACATCCGTCCCAAAAAGGTAAGTCTTTTAGCATTTTAGATTTGTCTTAAAATGTAAGTTCATTTACATAACCAATGAAACATTTATTATATTTTTCTCTTTTTACCCTTCATTTATTATATATCCACTCACCTTTCATTACTTTGCATTAATTACGGTCAAAGGTTATTTTAGTCTTTTTCATCAAAATTAATGACGCATAATCAATTTAATCAATATTCTTAAACCGTGTGAAAAACCCCAAACGGACTAACATTTTAGGACGAAGGTAGTACTACTTGGTATCTGATATGATGATGAGCCATGGTTCCGGTGAACGGCGGCCACCGTGCTCAGGGCCTGACCAACCGCCTCCGCAGTGGTCCGTTTCTGTGGTTTCAGGGTTCTGATTTATTTTTATTTTTCTTTAAAATGATAATACGAATTTCCGTAATGATATTCATATACATAATACATGTAGTTGGAGATAGGAGGGGGAAGTGCAGGTAGTTTAGGGTAATATATGTGAATGAATGTAGTATTGGCTAGAAAGACCATTTGTAAACTATGTGTTGCACAGTGAACTTGGAATGGAATGCATTTTTCATTCCACTCTATCAATTTGGAGTGTTTGGCAAAGAATGAAATATGTTCTCATTCCAACGGAATGAAAATAGATGAATTTCATTCCATCCAAAACCCAATGGAATGGCCGGAATGGAATGAAAAAAATAAATCATGCAATAAGAAACGATTCCATTCCACTGTGTGCCAAACGCAGTAATGGAATGATTCCATTCCATTCCATTACATTCAATCAATCCAAACGAGCCATAAATTCTTGGATAGTCTCAGTTATGCATCGCAATGTGAAGAAAACCTTCACCCGTTGTAGCGTAATTCCGGGCCAGACAGTTCTCGAGTTGTATAAAGAAAGTTTCACAGTGAGCAGAATCGTGTGTAGTGTCATTGGACTAAAATGGAATGAAAGAACTTAATAATGGAATAATAATAGTTCGGTTCATGGTTATGCTCATCCCTCTCCTATTTTTCCACGAGTAAAGTTTTAAGCATGAAGATGGTATCCTCTCCTTTAGCTTCTTTCGCGTAGAATTCAGGATTTTGATAGGAGGCAGGTTTAGGACATCAAAGGCATATCTGTTTCACTTCTTTCGCATAGAATTCAGGATATTGATAGGCGGGTTTAGGACATCAGAGGCATGTATTTCACTTCTTTCTGCTGTCAAAATGACTTGTTTTCGTACAACATTGGCATCAGAATCCACAGCAAAGCAAAGGGCTTCTCTTTAGAATGTTGATCATGCTCTTGCTGGAACTTATGCTACCTATAACAGAATCAAGAATCTCCAATGGCAGATGATGCAACGATATATTTAATAACAACGACAAGGCTATCCCTAACATCAAATAAAGGGCAATCAACGGCTAATCTTGCCATATCAACTCCACTTCCTCTGAAACTGAACCTGGTTCCAACTTCCAACGTTCATGGACATATGCATATGTTCAAAGCAACCAAAACTTACAACATATTTCGGTATCTTACTTTCCGGGGCATGAAGTTTTTGCAGGAACAATCGCTCATTACAACCATTACTACTTAGGGGCTTTCCTATTTTCACTACTATGACATTTTCCGGTAAACTGTTCTTCTACTACACACAAAGCACTGAATTTCCTTTATCAATGGTATCTTAATCTATACCAGCATTTCTACTTTCCATTTCCAATTTTCGTAATGCCAACAAAATCATCCTCAAGAACATTGAATTCACTCTGTTGAATATCTATTTTGGCTTAATCAATTCAAATGATACAGATAAAAGATATCAAAGTTGACAATAACTCGATTCATTGCATTACAAACTAAACTGAAATCACTAGAAAGCAAAAACAATGAATGAAATGAAGAAACAATAAGCAAGAATTAAGATAAAGAGGAACAACAAAAGCAGATTTTATAGCATATATATATATATATATATATATATATATATATATATATATATATATATATATCTCATACTTACAAGCAAACAATCGTCAAGCATATATATATATATATATATATCTCATACTTACAAGCAAACAATCGTCAAACCTCCTAAACAATCAACATAATCTATAGCACGCCAAATTAGAATTCAGATCAAATCAATGAAAGTAGATGATGGAAGCCATGAAAATGCCCTTATAGAAGGCCAAACAATACGAAAAAACCGAGCAAGATGAGCCAAACAATATGAACCAATAGAAGAGCCTGCCCTGAAACCGGCCCAGCTCCACCATCTCCGACCTGGCAAAACCCTAGCTTTTCCACACGTGTACCAGCACAATGAGCATCAGCGCAACCGCACCAATAGGTGACGCCGTCTTCACCGCATACCGGATCGGTTGTGAAGCATTTAACGGGGCAGGAAACCCGATTATCAACGTGCTTAGGGCAGATGCTGTCATCGTTATTGTCTCGTTCTGAAGGCAAAAGAAGGGGACTTTCGTCGATTGAAAACACGGTGGGTGTAAAAACGAGGCAGGTGATGAAGATGCAGAAGAGAAAAGCAGGTGATTTTGCAGGAATTGGCATGACGATTGATTCGAGTTCGACGCCGGCGAGCTCAGGATAAGCTCGCGGCTCAAATGTGGCGGAAACTATGGGGATCAGGCGAAATTGGGAATTTCCCGGCTGATTTCTTGAATCAACGGCGAAGAAAATGGTCAATTTTATTCTTTAATTCTTTGGAAAGAGTAGTTGGCGTCGACAGCTAACGGAGGAAACAAAGAGGTTAGGCAACCAACTATATGTTTCCAGGGATGGCAATGGGTCGGGTAGGGGACGGGTTTAGCTCCACCCGACCCATACCTACTCCTAAATTTTTTTTATGCATATCCGACTCATACCCGAACGCGTATAAATAAAATCCCCCCATACCCACCCCCAACGGGTAGGGTACGGGTACCCAACTTTTACCTGAATATATATAAATAATTTTTTTCTACGCCGCGGTGACACCTGCTGAGATATATTAACCCTGAAAATCTAACAGGAAAAAACTTAATTATCAACAAAAACTTAATTATCAACAAATCTTGTCGATTGGGTAGAATACATATCGGGTGACCTCAAAGAAAAAACTACGGGTAGGGTAGGGTACGGGTCGGGGAATAGGTCAGGGACGGGTAGGGTAGGGTATACCCGATACCCGAACGGGTACATAAATTTTACCCATACCCGACCCATTACCCGAATTGGTAGTTGAAAATCATACCCGAACAGGTAGGGTAACGGGTAGGGCAGGGTCGGGTTGGGCGAGATTGCCATCCCTATATGTTTCGTTTTCTTTCTTTATTTCTTTATTTATTATATATTCTTATAAAAGAAAGAAAACCATTTCAAAATATATATAGATATATATAAATATAATAACACATGTCTACCATTTTCACAAAATACACTCTGACTTTCCTACTGTAACATCTCGACTTTTCAGAAAAGGGCAAAATAGTCTTTTAACAAAAAATTCAGATTTGTGTTTTATTTAATTAAATGATTTAAAGTATGTATATATATAAATATTCGAAATATATATATTTAAAAGGGTTTAATGGGATTAATTGGTAATTAGAGGGATTGATGAGGACTTTAGTGGTAATAACTCCTTGGGGAGTTATTTTCTACAAGTAAACCTCCCACTAATCAAAGGAGATATCAAAAAAAAAAAGAGTTTAACGCTCAAATTCTGAGTTGAGAGCAAAGGAAGAAGGAGAAGAGACTTCTTCAATTTCACGGTTCGTTTCTACTCCGTTTTTAGATTCATCTATAGCAGGAGCATCGTGAGAAGACGAGGATCGTTTTTATAGCAAAAATTCAGAGTTTCGTAAAGGTATGGTTTTGGCTCTAAACCTAGAAACTTGAGGATTAGATCTTGTTTTGGTGTTCTAGTTGAACAATTCGTAGTTTAGATTGTTTAGAAACCTTTGATCACAATTAATTTAGGTTTAATTGTTGATCAATTAGGTTTTTGTTGAAGTTTTTTGAAGGGTGCTACAGTCCCTCTTGTGGTGTTGCTTGGTTTTGCTTGCTTTTAAGGTAAGAGGCTCTTCCTAATGTTTAATTAAGGTTTATGATGTTAAGTTTATGTTTTGGGTATGTTTTGTGGTTAGAATACATGCTAGTTGTTGTTGTTATTTTATGACATGTTATAGCATGTTTGGAACCTGTTTTGATGCCTTTTGGATGTATATTTTGCTGTTAAACTTGGTTGAGTTTGAGTAGAAAACGATAGATTGCAGGGAAATACATAAGTAAACATAAACCTCCGTCCTGTAGCGATCTATCCGTACGGATGTATCATTCATCCGTACGGATAATTCACAGTATGTGAATTGAGGGTTTTGTGGAGAGGACAACTCTGTTTGTCCGTCCGGATAGAGGCTAGCAAAGTGTTATATTCTTTTTATGTGATTTAGGCTATGAGATGAGTTCTAAATGTTACCCCTTGATCTAATAACACTAAATGAACTTGAACAAGCCTGGATTAAGCTTCTGATGCGTTTAGTTCCGGCACCGAATGTACTCTTCAAGGGAGTTGAAGTTCGGGATCGTCGGAAGAGTATGATTGGCTTGTGCTTTGATGAATTAGTATTCATCAATGTCTGTGTATGTGCTAGGCCTTGTCCGTGTCTAGAGGTCTAGGAAAGAGAATAGTAGAAGTGAGGGAGCTTACTTGAAAATACTTAGATGGCTAGTTAACAAATTAATAATAAACGTACGTGTGTAGTTAAAAGACTAAACATCGTAACACTCTTGGTAAGGCACTTGACTATATCGCGATGCGTGGGCGGTCAGATAAAGTGAATAACTCTGCTGGCCTATAAACGGCTAAATGGTAGGGGGACTTCGCCGAACGTGTGCGCTATTGGGTCTTAACCCGTGACTATCGGTGTGATCCACTGATAGGTTGCAAACGATACCTCGTGGTGGGTACACCATGCGTTGTGCCTTTGAGTGCCGATGTAACAAAGATAAGTTAAGTTAGAAACGTTTAGTCACGACATGTTGATGGACATGGAGTGAACCCTAGAATTGAGTCGGTCTCATAAAGATAACTTAATAATGATTAATGAACCTTTTGTTGTAAGGCTTAATTATACACTAGCTTCTTCCCCTTGCTAAGTACTTTGTACTTACCTCAATTGCATATGTTGTTTTGTGTGCTTTTGGGGTGAGAAGACGAATAGGTTAACCTTGAGTTCGTTGAGGATTTCGATGAGGATTTACATGACGTTGATGCCATTTTGATGCTTTCCTTCACTTTTCTATTAAAGGTTGTACTGGATTATGTTATAGCTTCGTTAAATAACATGTTGTACTTTTATTTCAAGTTTGTAGAACAAGTATCTTTCTCTTGGAACATCGTACGTTGTAAGCTTTATATCGTTGATGTAAGCTTTTCATTTCTACCCCTATACGGTTTGTATTCTATTCTAGTAGCATTTATGGTTTTTACCCGAGCCTTTTGGGCTTCCGTTGCTTTATTTTTGATACGACGACGTAGAGGCTGACGTATAATATTAGATTTATTTAACGTTATACGCGCCGAACGTTCTCTTCCGGATAAGGGCTCGGTATCTGGGAGCGGGGCGTTACACCTACTGTTGAACCAAAATCGACACCGGAAAGGTCAAATATTGACTATACATTCGACTTTCACAATATTGATTCTACTGTGATACACACCAACTCTAAAGGCCTCATTAAATAATATGATGCCATTGGGCATAATGTGTTAAGCATACGTTGTAGCCAGAGATGGCATGATGCGACCGTTGTATCAATGATAATATATACATAAAGCTCTCGGTATTCAGAATCAATTGACTCGACTAATCTAGTATTCGGTTTAGTTCGGGCATGCGAAGTCTGACTCTTATATAGAAATAAGATCTGGCCTAAAGGGTTTTCAATATGACACGCCCAAGAGGAGAAATGAAAATTTAATATTCATAGACATTCTAATGTCACTTATCACATGAGTTATGCTGCGGGTTTCAATGATGATGATTATTAGGCAATTATGATCATTCATTTATATTCTCTGTCACAATACATATAGTTACCGTAAAATAAAGGGGAGTGTTATTGTATCACACTCAATCTACTCGTGTATCATTCTACCGACTTTGTAAAAGTCGGTTCTAGAGCCTAGAACCGACTTTTCGGCAGTGCATTGTAAGAACCGACTTTGATAAAGTTTAACCTACGAAAAGTCAGTTCTGGACTCATTTTTATAAAATTGATTTTGTTGTGATATACTTATAGAGTGGTGCACGGGTAGATTAAGCGTGATTCAAATAAAGTTTCTTTAAAAAATAATCCGCATTTTTATCATTCTTATAAGTGCAATTACAACCTATCACACATTCCATTTGCCATTGTCCGAATGTTGTGCCTTTTTTTCCCTTCGAAATTGAAGGAATGACCACAAAGTTCAACAAAAAAAACTCATCTCCACAAAAACAAAAGTACACCATGCATTGCATGTAACAATCTTTGTTTCATTTCATGTATAAATACCTTTGTCCTTGATCAGGTCCGTTCCTGACTTTTAATAGGCCCGGGGCAAGATTAAAACAAATATCCCTTTTATTAACAAATGCAACATCCATATATAAATGACATGAATCAAATCAACTATAAGGATTAAGGCGAAATTATAATAATAGTATCTAACAACATTTTACAAATGTCAAAACACCAAAATTATTGAATCAGTAACGAGAATATAGCAATAGTAGAGACAAAATAGCGCACCCTTAATTAAAAACATCAACGGATTAAAATAGAGTTCGATTAGAAAAATACAAAAAAAAATAATCGTACTCAAACACAGAAGCCACGAACAACAGACGGAAGAATGATGAATTAAATTGTTTATGAAGATCTTTTTTTTTTCCGGTTGAATGCAAAATAGATTGCTGTTGTGGAAGTGCTGAAGTGGTAATGCAGGATAGAGATGAGGCTGGTAGGATTTGATATGCAGTTACAATATTTATAGGGGGTTTCTATTTGGACCCCCTTATTACTACTTACACCCATTATTTGATTATTTTTTTTACTTCTACACACTCCCATTTTACTTATTACACCACACAAAAATAAGAAAAGAAAAAAAATACACTTTAGTCCCTAATAATTACACTTTAGTCCTTAAACAATACAAAAACAAATTTCTCTTTTCTCCTCCAAACCAAATGCCCTAATTCATCTTCCACCCTATTCCCCCACCTTCCAGCCACCGCCCCTTCCTCCTCTGAAAAACACAGCCACCCCCTTCTTCCTCCCTCATCCACCCCAAATCGAAAATCCTCTTCCCAAATCGCAGCGAATCAAGCCCTCAAATCGCAGCAAAATCGAGCCCCCAAATCGTAGCCCCTAATTTATCTTCACCTCCTCCCCTTTCAGCCGCCACCCCCCATCTTCCTCCTCCCACAGCCGCCGCCGCCCCCTTCTTCCTCCTCAAACATCCAAATCGCAATTCTTCATTTACCAAAAAATAAAATAAAATCGCAGCTCTCTTCTTCTTCTTCCTCTCTTCTTCTTCTTCTATTCCTTCTTCCTCACTTTTCTCCTCCCTCACTTCATTTGCCAATAGCCCATCAGGTTAATTATTGTAAAAATCTTTGGGTTTTTTTGTTGTTCTTTGTGATTTATTACTTTCTTGTGTTTTTTTAAATATTTTTTTTGTTTGGTCAATTTTAGGGTTTGGAAGAAGATTATCCACTGTAAACGAATGAACTGATGAAAAAGAGAATGACCAGAGCACTAAACCAGTAAAACCGCAGTCATCAGTAACTGGGTCGAAGAATTTCATGGCTCCAACTGTTAGGTGTGATGCCCGAAAGACAATTTTGTAATTGTTTTATTTAATAAATGAAATGATATGGTTATTCATATTTATTATTCTCATATTCACCGATGTGACAATAGTAATTACACTACAGAAAACCCTAAAGTATATCGTTTATGTAATCACTTAACTCAGTGTATGGTATATACACGGGAGGATTGAGTTAGTGAAGATGTACTTAAAATACAATTAGCCCGTAGTGAAGTTAATCGAGAGTATCGGGTCTCTCCTTTAACGTGCTATTCATGCGCCCGTAACACAAAAGGTGTGATAGTCCTATCCGGACTTTCGGTTAAGAGAACCTAATGGGGCATTTATATATGATAGATATATCATATAGGGGTACGGACCGATTTGATTAGAGTTCACGATATAATTCCGTAATCGAGAAGTCTTATCGAATCAATGGATGATCATATTTATGGATATATCTTAATCCCGAGGTGATCACGTCAACCGCTTGAATCGGTATGAGGTTTGACTTGACGGTTAAGGATTACACCGAGTCCGTGGTCCGAATTACCCCATCTTGGCATTATACTTGGATTGAGTGAGTAGTCCGTGTTATCACGGATACGGAATCCATTCCTTCCATTTATGGAAGTAGATAGACGATCCCTTATTTGTTAATCCTAAACCGATCGATCGCGCGAGTTCATATCACACCGATTGATCACCGGTGAGTTGTATGAATTAATTGATCACTAGGGGGTTAATGGTAAATAAGGATAAGAGGTTCTAAAAAGGGTTAACGGTAACTTCCCGATTTAGAATGAACAATCTATGGAGGATTAATCCATATGTAATGATTATATCAATGGACGCTTATTATCATTCTCATGAAGAGATAAATATAATCTCATAATCGGAGGAGTGCGATCACGGGATTATGGTGGCATATTCCCGTGATTGATTTATCAAATATAATTATTCGTTCGTAAGATAATTATTTATTTGATTTATCGGAGCCGCTGATTATTAGTCCATGGTCCCCGACGTGCCTCCTAATATAGCATAGCTATTCTCGGACGTCGAATCCTAATAATATTAATTTAGTTCTCGTTGGACTTTATTAAAACGATATGTGAATTAATTGTTTAGTGGACTATTAAATTAGTTGGGCTAAATAATTAAATATGTGGAAAAGACATTTTTCATAATCTTGGCCCAAAATTAGTGTGTTGGTCGAATTTTGTGACTAGGTCACAAGAATGATAATTTCGACCCAAGCATATATTAGTCTACAAGAAATTAGTTTTCTTGTGATTAATAAGACATGTGCATAAAATATTTATTGGATAAATATTTATGGTAAGAAATAAAGATAAAGATTATTCTAGATTTGTTCTAGAATATTTTGGGATTATCTTTTATTTAATAGGATTATCATAATTGATTTTGTATTAATTATAAAATCCTTGGGGCTTAAGTTTTACTCTCCTATATAAAGAGAGTTCTCCCAAGCCAAATAACACCACATAAATTTCGACTTCTCCCTATAGTAGAGAGAAGAAAATAATTTCGGCCAAGGGAGATTTGGGGAGAAATCTTGGAGATTTTTCCGGTAGCATATCGGAAGGGTTCGAGTCGAGAATTCCTTCCACCGGGAATTGCTTGGATCACACGATCGGAAGATCGTGGTGCTCTTCACATCTTCACATTCATCCTTTGCGGTTCTTCAACTTGAATTTTGAGATTCAAGAGGTATGATCTACATCCCCCTTGTAGAATAGATCTAGTTGTTTTATTACGTGTAGTATATAGATCTAGATCCATAAATCGCTTCCGCTGCGGATGATATTACTAACAGTGGTATCAGTCGTCATGGTGATCTATATTTATACGTATAAAATATTAGATCTAGGAGTGGTAAAACATGTAGATTTTTGTCCCAATTTTTTTTTAAAAATAGGGGCCGACGCATGTATTTATTTTTTTTATGTTATGAATGTCTTGGTTGAAGAGATGGATTGGGGTTGGTACTGTTTACTCGTTAGATCTATTGTAGCTCCTTTGTTTAGTAACAATTGAGCATAGGAATTGTATTTATTTTATGTCAATTTTCGAAATTTATATGTAAAAGTAGCATCTTTCATTGTAATTTTGAATATCCGGGCTGGAAAAGATGAAGATCTTGCTGGAAAATTGAAGATCAAGGCGAAACCCAAGGTATGAACGAGGAGAAACGGATAAAATTTTATTAAAAAGCTGCTACGGGGCTTTACGCGACGCGAAAAGCGTCGCTATAAGTCCCTGTTTAATATAAATTGCGGCTAGGGTTTTTATTCATGTTGCGGCAGCATCAATTTTTTTTAGTTAACCTAATTTTTTTTTTTTACTATACAGCCGCATGATGCAAATAAAAAAAAAAATTAAAAGGAAGATAATTTTTGGAAAATCCTTTTTTTTGGGTAAACAGCCGTAATCAATATAAAAAATAAAAATTATTATTTTTGGAAAATAATTATAAACAGCCGCATATGATTAATTAAAATAAATTGGATTTATTTAATTAAAAAGACCTTTTCTCCTCTCGGGTGTTCGTGGTTCGTGTTCCGGCGGTTCGAGTTCAAGATTTGAAGATCAAGACTCGAAGACAACAAGATTGTAATTTATTTTTCCTAGGATAGATTAGTTACGGGGGTACCAACAATCCATCTCGGTGTTTAAATTTCCGTAATTTATTTTTTATGTGTTCGATCATAAAATAGATATAAAATCGGAATTGCCATGACATGCATCATATCATAAATCCACTCCATGCATACATGTAGAATTTTAATTTTGGTAATTAAAATAGGCATGTATACAAACTCGCGTAATTAGTTGAAATTTTATTAATATGTGGTAATTAATTTAATTTAGTAACTAATTAAAGATCCGAGGACGGGTTATGAAATCGTTAAGCCTTTCGGTGTGTGTTCTCGGTGAACCGCCTTAAAGCACAAACGAGATCACGTTTTCGATTCGTAGTGTCTACGAGATCGAATGATGGTAAAAGAACAATAAATCTTGGATAAAAACGGTTCGCCTATAGGTTGGGTGGTCAACTGAGCTAGGCTCGACCGACTTAACCCTCCCAGTGTGATGTATGCACGGGGGTCCGGCAAGACTAAGCTACACCGGAGAGCGGATGGGTGATTCCTTCTTATCTCAATGGGGCTCTCTTGACCCGACTTCGTCCGACTGTCACATATGTTCCAACGAATAGGACGGGTAGGCTTCCCTACGTTACCGACACCATTCGGAATCCTTGATTTGATGTGCTTTTATGTTAACATCAAAAAGACGTGGTTAGTTAACCCACCACCACTTCCAAAATATTGAGTGGGAGCGGGGGAGGCGACGGCCAACCCCACGGCCTCTACTATAGATACAAGTAAGTGAGAGAAGGGTGACGCCTCGCGGCGCTTTGATTTCGTCCCCCTACGGATGGTGTTCACCCCTATCAACATTCATGGCTTGGTCTCCGAAAGGATAGGATTTACGGGTACTCGTCGGGTCACCGACCTATCCTACGACGGCACACTCGGGGCGTACCTAAGAGATCCGATATAGTAGGTCACACTCATAAAGGATATTTTTGGTAATATCTAGGCTAAAAAAAGGAAGGTAGTCAATGAATAAAGGGATGTTCGATTCTCGTGGGATGTTCGATTCTCACAAGTTATTCATTGATGAGATTGTCTCGATTTAACCGTCATCTCTTTGACCTACCCTACGGCGGCACTGAGATGCGAGGTTAAAACCTTGGAATGGTAGAGTAGACTTATTTTTAGTTTACAATTCCTAAAATAAAATAATATAGTAGTGTTAAACTTGAATTAATATATGTCATTTTATTTACAGCATTATATCCCTTACTAAATTGCTTAAAAATTTTTTTGACTAGTATTGACTTTGTTAAAAAGTGGAAAGTAACTAGGACGTTGAACTAGTTAATCGATAATGCAATTATTTTTCGAAAGAGATATTTTCTCTCAAGCCTTTTAAAACTAGAGTGACATGTAGGTATGTCACTAGTGTCATTCGTATCAAACGGAAGACAAACTTAGTTTGAACAAAGGTGATTTCGGACTTTGAAATTCTTCTAGTGAATTTTCAGTGTGTAGTGACTACACACGTAACCGTTCTAATTGAGAAATCGGAAAATCATGAACTATTGCTAGTTAGACGATATTTGGAATCAATGAACTAGTGGGAGTTTTATGATTTGTATTTTTCTGGAAACATTAGAACTGTGTAAGTGTTTACACGAGAGATTTTCAAATTGAAAAATTGGAAAATCATAAAATAAAGCATTCTTTGGTTAGACGGTATTTGGAACCGATAAACTAGTGGGAGCTTTAATGTTATGATTTGTTATTTTTCTAGTATATTAGAAAATCCGAGAAGTCCCGACAAGTAACACTCGAAATAGACATCCCACGGTTCAAGAGTAGTGTCTAATCAAACGAACCGCTGGTTCAAGACTGTTTCCATTCATTGAAAGTCAAGAATGGGAGAATATGTCTAAAAGTGTTAGTCACCTAAACTGAAAAAATTTTAAGGCTGAACCGAAAATTAATTAACTGAAAATCATAGGATAAGGACAGTGATTTTGGATCACCAACCTATGAATCCTTGGTGATTTTCTCGAGCTAAGTTCTTTGGAAGAACAAGGTAGCAAGTGCATTTAACGATTAAAAGAGTAAACAACGGGCGTTAATTTTAGCTAGAATAGTGGGAGTGATATAAGGAAATGAATCTCGGGTTCAATCCTTGGATATCGCGGAAAATTTATTTTCTCGTTTAAGACTCGTTGGAACGAATGGATTTACCTTCTATTCGATAATTTGTTTGTCGTATAGAAAGTGAATATACCATTTGTAGTACGAATCCAAGACTCGGACTTTTGTTTGATAAAGTCAAAACCACTTACAACCGCCGAAATATGTATATAAAACACATCTTAAGAACTATTAAAAGCAATTGGTTTCTATATTTAGATAAACGCTTCTTCATATTCCATAGTTAGTGCATAGTCCCTAAAAGACAAGACCGAAGGCGGCTCGGGGTGATTCTTTTCTCCCGATCTGGTTATATTGTCTCAAAGGTTCAATGACTAAGTTTCCTTTCAATCGGGAAAGGATAATGGATATAAAGAAGTAACATAGCTTGTTCATGACGACCTTCGGGGTCTGATGAAAGATACGAGCTAGTAGGAGCTTCCGAGTAGTGACTTCTTGTCCGATAACTATTCAAACACTCCGGTAAGTTTATCCAAAATATTTTGAGGTTTCTCTCGTTTTCAACAGAGATAAAGTATTCTATACTCGGAATAGGCCATTCATAGTCCTCGAGACCGATGCTCACCGCCTCATTGTGACATGTTCTCACTAAGTGAGAAACCGTAAACTTGCCTTATATATGTTTTTAGATGTGCTACAATACATCGCTTAACTCAATAAAGATATTGGAAGCGAAATAACGGTTTACGTTGAAATGTAAGACCGAGAAGTCTACCTAGAATATGCTTTGGAATTTACGGATAAGTGTGTGGATTCGGTTCACCCCACTTCCATAAATATAAGCATTTAGCACACGGTGCTTGAAGGTAGGTCTGGAAATTTCGCGAACACGTTCGGTCAGTGACCAATCGTTCTATATCTTGTAGCATTGAGAAAAAGGTTTGTTATAAGATTCTTGAAATCGGGAAGGGACAGTTATACTGTTGCGTCCTTTCTGATAGAGTCCATGAACAGTAAAACCTTGAACCTTGAAGTACGTTTACTCAAGGTAGTTACTAACTGATTAAAATCAGACCACATCCAACATCGGTTGTTGGTGATAACACTAAATACTACTAAACTATATCAGAATTTCGATCCACCCAGAATGTAGTGGGAGTATGGTTTACCCATTACCTATTACGGGTTCTGCGGACTTTGTAGTCTGAGGAGCGATTGATGACCTATGGCTCTTTTGTGAGTAGTATAGGATTCTGATAATAGAGGTTGGTTTAATAGCCATAACCCTGTGAATGGAGTTCGGTACTCCAATTCTGTTCATACTCTTGTAGAACCACCTGAGTGTCTCAGGCCAAGTGGGAGTAATTGGATCTACAAGGAAAAGAGTAGAATGAATAGGAAAGTTTATCTTTCAGAGCAAAGCTTGAGTGGTCTAGGGGTAATTCCCTAAGAAGTAGAGAGTTAATCAGACCTTGAACTCTCTTACCACTTATTATTGCATGATTTCGTTCAAAAGCAGAAAGAAAGGGGTGATTCCCGGAGACTTTCTTGCCAAACAAACGGAGTCGGATTCATTCGAAACAGAAGGGTATTGACTTATGAACTTATGACAGGATGACTGTCAAGGCTTATTTCCTTTGTGGATAAAAAGCAAACCTCTCGGTCATTGGAAGTCATATATTTCTACAATATGTGGATTTGACCAGAATATTGATAAGTCTTTTGTAGACTGGATATCAATTTTAGTACAGTAGTGAATATATAAATTAGTGTTTGTGAAGGATAACACTGCACCAGTTGGAATCAACATGGGTGTGTTATACGAAGTCGAATACGACAATACCACAATTCTCGCAACGAGTTTTGGACAACATTCTTTAGAGTTTGACTCGGTCGAATTCATTAGAATCAGTCACTGGTTTCCCATCCATCTTATTGGTTAAGATGATGCATCTGTGTATGCAACATTCAACGAGGAAGTTCTACCCTATGCCTCAGGAATGACTCTCTAAATCTACGGATCAAGAGAAATGGGATAGATTCTCTTTCTAGTAAGAGATGGTCAGGTTATTGAACGTCAACTTTGATCGAATCTTAGATTCGGCGGTTAACAAAGCAAGTTTAGTATGTCCTTTAGTATCTTGAGAGAACGAGGAACAATATGCGGACATATTCATGTGTGAACTTGGATATGTGTGATACACCGATTTTGACTTTAAGTCGATTGAGGATGATCGTTAAGTCGATCTCTCGGCTCGGTGTTTACTCGCACCACATGATTAGATGGACCGGTAACGTTTCGATTCTACGGATCGTCTCGAGCCGACAACCCGACTAATCATTAAGACCCATGACATTTAGATGTAGGTGCTCCCCGAGTCACCGACCTATCCTACGACGGCATACTCGGAGTGTACTTTGGAATCGAAATGGTTATGATATGCTTAGTGGGTACTAGAATACGGGATGAGTCTCCATTGCTTTAGAGCAAGTGGGAGATGTAGTTTGTTGTATTTTAAATAATAGGGTTTGCTCTAAAACAATTAATCACATGCTTTCGTGCAAGTGGGAGATTGTTAGGTGTGATGCCCGAAAGACAATTTTGTAATTGTTTTATTTAATAAATGAAATGATATTGTTATTCATATTTATTATTCTCATATTCACCGATGTGACAATAGTAATTACACTACGAGAAAACCCTAAAGTATATCGTTTATGTAATCACTTAACTCAGTGTATGGTATATACACGGGAGGATTGAGTTAGTGAAGATGTACATAAAATACAATTAGCCCGTAGTGAAGTTAATCGAGAGTATCGGGTCTCTCCTTTAACGTGCTATTAATGCGCCCAGAACACAAAAGGTGTGATAGTCCTATCCGGACTTTCGGTTAAGAGAACCTAATGGGGCATTTATATATGATAGATATATCATATAGGGTAATTTGGACCGATTTGATTAGAGTTCACGATATAATTCCGTAATCGAGAAGTCTTATCGAATCAATGGATGATCATATTTATGGATATATCTTAATCCCGAGGTGATCACGGTCAACCGCTTGAATCGGTATGAGGTTTGACTTGACGGTTAAGGATTACACCGAGTCCGTGGTCCGAATTACCCCATCTTGGCATTATACCGGATTGAGTGAGTAGTATGTGTTATCACGGATACGGAATCCATTCCTTCCATTTATGGAAGTAGATAGACGATCCCCTTATTTGTTAATCCTAGAAACCGATCGATCGCGCGAGTTCATATCACACCGATTGATCACCGGTGAGTTGTATGAATTAATTGATCACTAGGGGGTTAATGGTAAATAAGGATAAGAGGTTCTAAAAAGGGTTAACGGTAACTTCCCGATTTAGAATGAACAGTCTATGGAGGATTAATCCATATGTAATGATTATATCAATGGACGCTTATTATCATTCTCATGAAGAGATAAATATAATCTCATAATCGGAGGAGTGCAGTCACGGGATTATGGTGGCATATTCCTTTGATTGATTTATCAAATATAATTATTCTGTTCGTAAGATAATTATTTATTTGATTTATCGGAGCCGCTGATTATTAGTCCATGGTCCCCGACGTGCCTCCTAATATAGCATAGCTATTCTCGGACGTCGAATCCTAATAATATTAATTTAGTTCTCGTTGGACTTTATTAAAACGATATGTGAATTAATTGTTTAGTGGACTATTAAATTAGTTGGGCTAAATAATTAAATATATGGAAAAGACATTTTTCATAATCTTGGCCCAAAATTAGTGTGTTGGTCGAATTTTGTGACTAGGTCACAAGAATGATAATTTCGACCCAAGCATATATTAGTCTACAAGAAATTAGTTTTCTTGTGATTAATAAGACATGTGCATAAAATATTTATTGGATAAATATTTATGGTAAGAAATAAAGATAAAGATTATTCTAGATTTGTTCTAGAATATTTTGGGATTATCTTTTATTTAATAGGATTATCATAATTGATTTTGTATTAATTATAAAATCCTTGGGGCTTAAGTTTTACTCTCCTATATAAAGAGAGTTCTCCCAAGCCAAATAACACCACATAAATTTCGACTTCTCCCTATAGTAGAGAGAAGAAAATAATTTCGGCCAAGGGAGATTTGGGGAGAAATCTTGGAGATTTTTCCGGTAGCATATCGGAAGGGTTCGAGTCGAGAATTCCTTCCACCGGGAATTGCTTGGATCACACGATCGGAAGACTGTGGTGCTCTTCACATCTTCACATTCATCCTTTGCGGTTCTTCAACTTGAATTTTGAGATTCAAGAGGTATGATCTACATCCCCCTTGTAGAATAGATCTAGTTGTTTTATTACGTGTAGTATATAGATCTAGATCCATAAATCGCTTCCGCTGCGGATGATATTACTAACACCAACAATTTCTACTGCCTGTAAATTATCTCCTTCTCCAAGAAAGAAAGTCTTTGAGGAGAGAAATGAGCCCCGTCCGATCTTCAATCTCGTTGTCCGAAGGGATCTTTTCATCGACTACTGAAGGTGTTCTCCCTAAATCTGATGGAAAGAGTGTTGAGGCCCAAATGGAATCGATAGTTAGTGATTGAGAACAAAAAAAAGGTGATTCTTGAACGCCCTTTCTATATTACAAACCCAATCCGATCATCAATCTTGTTGTTCTTGTTGACAAAGAAAATGGGATGGATGATGAAGTAGTGGCGGCTGGTTCTTGGTGAGGGGGTGAGGAAGAAGATTTTGGTGAAAGAGAATTGTTTATTTAGGTTTTAGGAGGACTTGTTTATAATTTCAAAATTATGTGGTGTATGTAGTAATTTTTTTTATTAATTGTGTAGTGTGATAAGTATAAAAATAATCAAAATAATCTTGTGGTGTCAAAAGTAAAATTTTGTGGTACAAGTAGTAAATGAGTGTAAGTAGTAATAAGGGAGGTCCAAATAGAAACCCCCTATTTATATATACATTTAAATATATATATATATATATGAACTAAAAAAAGGTTAAAATTTGTAGGCTTGGTAAAAAAAATTATATATACATTTAAATATGTATACGAACTAAAAAAAAAAGGAAAATGTTAAAAACTGTAGCTTTGGTCAAAAAAAAAAGTTATATATACATTTAAATATGTACTAGAAGGCGGTCCGTGCTTTGCACGGAGAGGCCCTTAGGCCGTGTATATCGATATTTGCAATTTTCTTGATTGCTAGAAGTAGTCTTTGGTTTGTTCAATGTATGGTTTTCTAAGGGAGAAAATATATATTTAAGATGTGAATAAATAAACTTGATAGATAAAATTGAATTTATACATCATTTGCATTGTCTAGGTGCAAAATTTGTCAAAAGCACCTGACTGTACATAATTTGGTGTTCCTTTTAAAACCATGGTACTTGTACATAGTAAGTTTATAATACAGTTCCTGAGGATTTTCATGGAAGACAAAATGCAAAATAACTGGATTTTTGTTAGTTACAAAAGATTAAGTTTTGATTGGTGCAAAATGGAGGGGTTAAATACTTTTTCTGATTACCCCGTGTTTTAGCATTGGCAGTGATTAACTGTTATCCTGCTTCATTTTCTTCATTGGGCTTGACGGGGTAGCATCTGTTGCTAAGATGGTATCCTCTTGGGGTCTGACAGCACCTTTCACTGTTGTGTTCTTGTTGTTGTTTGCCTCCTTTTCAGTGGCTGATAGTGTTGGCTCTTTTGCTGTCAACAAACCAGTGAATGTGCTTTATTAATATTTGTTTATTGCTTTGGATCATTGATGTCAGTTTGTAGTGTAAGAAATTTGTTATGTACCTGTGTTTGCCTCTTTGCTGTCATGTGGTGATATCTGGACTGATGCTGAGTTGTTTACATCTTCTGCTGTGTTGAAGTGAACCTGCTGCATGGTGAACCTGGTAATACCATCGTCAAACCTTTTCTTCTGTGCTCTGAGTTGTGCAAGGAAGGTATGGTTTTGCAAGCGAGCGTTTGTGATTTCTAGTAGCCTGGCTGTCTCCTGTAATTCAAGATATACACAATCATATGCCGAAACAGCATAGCAGACCCACCTATGTTTGCTTTCGAAGGATTTGAAAAGTAGAACAATAAGCATCAAACTTTTCAAGATATAACGATAGAACGAATATATTAATGCAAAAGTTATTTTATAAGAATGATACATTAGCAGTGTAAGCAAAGCATGTTATTAAAACAAAACAGTTGTGAAGAATATTTTATGATGTATCCACTGTTTAGCTGCTAACCTGTGGGGTCATAGAGTCTAATTCTGGAATTGTATTCTGTAACAGCTGTTCGGCTACTTTGTCGAAAACCGTGACTTTCACAGAATCTGAATTATCGCTGATTGTTGCGTTTAACTTGCACCTGCAGAAATAGTTAATAAATGCAGTTAGTAGTAGACCTTTTTTTTTAATGTGTGTTCATGTGAAGGTAAAGTTTACTTGAGGGTTGCTGTTTGAGTGCAATTGCATATGAAGCAGTAATAGCTCTCCCATGCCTTTGCGGTGATCATATACATGCATTTTGGGCAAGCGGTGTATGTTAGTTGCTGCCTGGTCCTATCAATTGTCATATTGATTTTCACCCACGGATTCTGTTTTTTGTATTTCAGAAGATCAGTCATTTGATCATGTTAGTAGTATATTTACAGTAAGGGGTTTTTTTTACGATGTTTGGGATTTTGAGAGTAAATTTTTAGTACCTTGCCATCAGGGATAATGTCTGAAATATTCATCACGCTCTCTTTGGGAGTGTAAGCTAATAAACTCTGGAATACATCCCGTGCAGGAGTCTATTCTGTCTTCTTTATGATGGTCATGTGTTCCGATACCCTGAGAATTAAATGCAACTCAGTTTGCGTCCAGTATTTCTAATTGTATGCTAAGCCTAAACATGAAACTGAGGCATATACTAACATATGCAAATGAATATAAGATGTGTGGATAAATTTATGTTTTTCATTAGTCACCTAATTGGTTGGTGATTCAAGTGAAATGAGACTATACCATTTGGTTTTAACAGCATTTAACGTATACTGTGTGAATGAAAAGGTCCAGTTATGACAGGCCGTCAAAACATACATATATAACAACAAGAATAGCTACCGAAAGTAATTATAGCTGACAGTGATAAGTTAAATACAACAATTACAGCATGTTTTATAAAATACACTTCCAATCATAGAAAATTAGCTTATCGCGACTTTTCAAATTTGAATGTGAGAAATTACTTAATAGACGCAACACAAGTGTAACAATCTCATGAATATATGTCCTAAATTTTTAGAATGTATTGAATAACTAAACTATTTCAGTGAAAGCATACCTAAGTGCATATTAATTAAAGATGTAATTGAGGCATATACAAACAGATGCAAATGAATATAGGATATGTAGTTGAATGTTTTTTTTTCATTATTCACCTAATTGGCCAGTGAGTCAATTTAGTCGAGTCTGTTTAATTTGTTTTTCATAGCATCCGAAACGAGCCGTGGAAAGTTAAAGTTACATCTATAACAGATCCTGAAAACATACATATAATGGCAAGAATAGTTGCTGAAAGTAATTACGGCTGACCAATTTAAATTGGTGGCACATATGCAATCATGGTAGCTACTATAAAACAGCATGTTAAAATGACTGTTGTTAGATGTCATGTCATTAAGTATGCAGAAAGGCAGAGGGGTTAAAACATGAAAACTTTGAGTGACAGGTGTCTAACATGTTCAATTGTTTATGATTTTACATAAAGTGGTGATGAAATGTATACGTAAAATGACATGCCGAAACAACTATTATAACAGGCTTTAAAAGAAAACTTCCAATTACGTAGAAGTAGTTGATTGCAATTTTCCAGAAATCAACGTGAGCAGTTAATTAATAGAAGGAATCCAAGGGTAACCATCTCATGAATATATGTCGTAAACTTATAAAATGTATTGAATAATTGAAGTATTTCCGCCAAAGCATATCTAAGCGCATATTAATTTAATTGGTTATATGAATAACCGAGATTGTGTGGAGACAGCCAGCCTGCTTGTCTGTGTAGTATTAAAAGGGGTGCGCATATATTCCTTTGTATAATAGCTATGACATACCAGTTGCGGAAATCAGCAGCCTGTGGAATGTCTGGATCTACAACAATGAAGCTCGTGGTGTTAGGTGTGATGCCCGAAAGACAATTTTGTAATTGTTTTATTTAATAAATGAAATGATATTATTATTCATATTTATTATTCTCATATTCACCGATGTGACAATAGTAATTACACTACAGAAAACCCTAAAGTATATCGTTTATGTAATCACTTAACTCAGTGTATGGTATATACACGGGAGGATTGAGTTAGTGAAGATGTACTTAAAATACAATTAGCCCGTAGTAAAGTTAATCGAGAGTATCGGGTCTCTCCTTTAACGTGCTATTAATGCGCCCGAACACAATAGGTGTGATTGTCTTATCCGGACTTTCGGTTAAGAGAACCTGGTGGGGCATTTATATATGATAGATATATCATATAGGTATGGACCGATTTGATTAGAGTTCACGATATAATTCCGTGATCGAGAAGTCTTATCGAATCAATGGATGATCATATTTATGGATATATCTTAATCCCGAGGTGATCACGAGTCAACCGCTTGAATCGGTATGAAGTTTGACTTGACGGTTAAGGATTACACCGAGTACGTGGTCCGAATTACCCCATCTTGGCGTTGTCTTGGATTGAGTGAGTAGTACGTGTTATCACGGATACGGAATCCATTCCTTCCATTTATGGAAGTAGATAGACAGTTCCCTTATTTGTTAATCCTAGAAACCGATCGATCGCGCGAGTTCATATCACACCGATTGATCACCGGTGAGTTGTATGAATTAATTGATCACTAGGGGGTTAATGGTAAATAAGGATAAGAGGTTCTAAAAAGGGTTAACGGTAACTTCCCGATTTAGAATGAACGATCTATGGAGGATTAATCCATATGTAATGATTATATCAATGGACGCTTATTATCATTCTCATGAAGAGATAAATATAATCTCATAATCGGAGGAGTGCAGTCACGGGATTATGGTGGCATATTCCTGTGATTGATTTATCAAATATAATTATTCTGTTCGTAAGATAATTATTTATTTGATTTATCGGAGCCGCTGATTATTAGTCCATGGTCCCCGACGTGCCTCCTATATAGCATAGCTATTCTCGGACGTCGAATCCTAATAATATTAATTTAGTTCTTGTTGGACTTTATTAAAATGATATGTGAATTAATTGTTTAGTGGACTATTAAATTAGTTGGGCTAAATAATTAAATATGTGGAAAAGACATTTTCCATAATCTTGGCCCAATTAGTGTGTGTGGAAAAAATCATATTGACTAGGTCAATAATGAAGAATTTCGCCCCTCATATTTTTTAGTCAACAAGAAATTAGTTTTCTTGTGATTAATAAGACATGTCTTAAAATATTTATTGGATAAATATTTATGGTAAGAAATAAAGATAAAGATTATTCTAGATTTGTTCTAGAATATTTTGGGATTATCTTTTATTTTATAGGATTATCATAATTGATTTTGTATTAATTATAAAATCCTTGGGGCTTAAGTTTTACTCTCCTATATAAAGAGAGTTCTCCCAAGCCAAAGAACACACTACAATTTTCGACTTTCACCTCTTAGAGAGGAGAAAGAAAATTTCGGCCAAGGGGAGACGAGGGGAAAATCTTGGAGATTTTTCCGGGTAGCATATCGGAAGGGTTCGAGTCGAGAATTCCTTCCACCGGGAATTGTTTGGATCACACGTGCGGAAGATCGTGGTGCTCTTCACATCTTCTTGAAATCTTTCTCTTGCGGTTCTTCAACTTGGATTTAGAGATCCAAGAGGTATGATCTACAACCTCCTTGTAGAATAGATCTAGTTGTTTTATTACGTGTAGTATATAGATCTAGATCCATAAATCGCTTCCGTTGCGGATGGTATTACTAACAGTGGTAGCAGAGCCCATGGTGATCTATATTTATACGTATAAAATATTAGATCTAAGAGTGGTAAAACATGTAGATTTTTTGTCCCAATTTTTTTTAGGGGCCGATGCATATGTTTAATTTTTATGCTTATGAATGTCGTGGTTGAAGAGATGGATTGAGGTTGGCACTGTTTACCCGTTAGATCTATTGTAAACTCATATAAACGATGAAAATTCGTCCATATGAGTATAGGAAATTATGTAATTTATCTTTATTGCAAGTTTAATTTCCAGCAAATAGATCTGTTTAGTAGCTGTTTAGTATTTTTCCTTTTCCCGTTGATCGAACCGTTGAAACGAAGATCCCTCCGGTTCAGAATCAAGATTAGAAGATGATGATCAACTCCACAAATTTTGGTATCGATCAGAGTCCGTTTCGATATCCGTTTGATGCAGCGAAGAAGCTGCTGTAACAGAAAAACGCAGGATTCACAGAAACACTATCTGTGACTTCCTCGATTTTCTGGGAGAGTTTGGACCGTTGAAAAGCAAATCCGACCGTTCAGATTGATCAAATTTGAGTTTTGGACGTACCATAAAAATTTCAGGTCGATCGGGATTCATCTCGATTCCCGATCGGCCTCAGGTAGTCCTTGATGCAGTGCAGTCAAAGTCAGATTCAGCAGCAAGTTTGGAGGTTTACTGGAGAAAATTGGTAAGTCAAAGCACCGATCCAACCGTCCATATTGAAGTTCAAGGAGTGAAGAAAAGATCTGGAAAGTTTCGTCCCGATCCGAGTTCGTTTGGTTTCCGATCATCGCAGAATTTGAACAGCTGCAGATTATGTTAGAAAGTAGTAAACCCTAGTTAGGGTTTGGTTATTTATTTTCTAATAGGTTAGATACGGGGGTGCCAACGGTCCATCTCGGTGTTTAAATTTTCCGCAATTTTATTTTTTATGTGTTTGATCATAAAATAGATATAAAATCGGAATTGCCATGACATGCATCATATCATAAATCCACTCCATGCATACATGTAGAATTTTAATTTTGGTAATTAAAATAGGCATGTATACAAACTCGTGTAATTAGTTGAAATTTAATTAATACGTGGTAATTAATAAATTTAGTAACTAATTAAAGATCCGAGGACGGGTTATGAAATCGTTAAGCCTTTCGGTGTGTGTTCTCGGTGAACCGCCTTAAAGCACAAACGAGATCACGTTTTCGATTCCTAGTGTCTACGAGATTGAATGATGGTAAAAGAACAATAAATCTTGGATAAAAACGGTTCGCTTATAGGTTGGGTGGTCAATTGAGCTTCGCTCGAACGACTTAACCCTCCTAGTGTGATGTATGCACGGGGGTCCGGCAAGACTAAGCTACACGGGAGAACGGATGGGTGATTCCTTCTAATCTCAATAGGGCTGTCTTGACCCGATTTCGTCCGACTGTCACATATGTTCCAACGAATAGGACGGGTAGGCTTGCCTACGTTACCGACACCATTCGGAATCCTTGATTTGATGAGCTTTTATGTTAACATCAAAAAGACGTTGTTAGTTAACCCACCACCACTTCCAAAATATTGAGTGGGAGCGGGGGAGGCGACAGCCAACCCCACGGCCTCTACTATAGATACAAGTAAGTGAGAGAAGGGTGACGCCTCGCGGCGCTTTGATTTCGTCCCCCTACGGATGGTGTTCACCCCTATCAACATTCATGGCTTGGTCTCCGAAAGGATAGGATTTCTGGGTACTCGTCGGGTCACTGACCTATCCTACGACGGCACACTCGGGGCGTACCTAAGAGATCCGATATAGTAGGTCACACTCATAAAGGATATTTTTGGTAATATCTAGGCTAAAAAAGGAAGGTAGTCAATGAATAAAGGGATGTTCGATTCCCGTGGGATGTTCGATTCTCGCAAGTTATTCATTGATGAGATTGTCTCGATTTAACCGTCATCTCTTTGACCTACCCTACGGCGGCACTGAGATGCGAGGTTAAAACCTTGGAATGGTAGAGTAGACTTATTTTTAGTTTACAATTCCTAAAATAAAATAATATAGTAGTGTTAAATTTGAATTAATATATGTTATTTTATTTACAACATTATATCCCTTACTAAATTGCTTAAAAAATTAATTGACTAGTATTGACTTCGTTAAAAAGTGGAAAGTAACTAGGACGTTGAACTAGTTAATCGATAATGCAATTAATTTTCGAAAGAGATATTTTCTCTTAAGCCTTTTAAAAATCAGAGTGACATATAGGTATGTCACTAGTGTCATTCGTGTCAAACGGAAGACAAACTTAGTTTGATCAAAGGTGATTTCGGACTTTGAAATTCTTCTAGTGAATTTTGAGTGTGTAGTGATTACACGAGTAATTTTCTAATTGAAAAATCGGAAAATCATGAAGTATTACTAGTTGGACGGTATTTGGAATCGATGAACTAGTGGGAGCTTTATGATTTGTTGTTTTTCTAGAACATTAGAAAAGTGTAACTAACTACACACGTAAACGTTCTAATTGAAAAACCGAAAGTCATGAAATGTCGCTAGTTGGACGATATTTGGAATCGATGAACTAGTGGGAGTTCTATGATTTGTTTTTCTGGAAACAATGGAACTATAGATTTTTCTAATCGAAAAAATCGGAAAATCATAAAAATAAAGCATTGCTCGTTAGACGGTATTTGGAACCGATAAACTAGTGGGAGCTTTAACGTTATGATTTGTTGTTTTTTCTGGTATATTAGAAAATCCGAGAAGTCCCAACGAGTAACACTCGAAATAGACATCCCACGGTTCAAGAGTAGTGTCTACTCAAACGAACCGCTGGTTCAAGACTGTTTCCATTTACGGAAAGTCAAGAATGGGAGAGTATGTCTAAGAGTGTTAGTCATCTAAAACTGAGTTGATTTTAAGGCTAAACCGAAAATTAATAAAGCGAAAATCATAGGATAAGGATAGTGATTTCGGATCACCAACCTATGAATCCTTGGCGATTTTCTTGAGCTAAGTTCTTTGGAAGAACAAGGTAGCAAGTGCATTTAACGATTAAAAGAGTAAACAACGGCGAGTTAATTTTAGCTAGAATAGTGGGAGTGATATAAGGAAATGAATCTCGGATTCAATCCTTGGATATCGCGGAAAATTTATTTTCGAGTTTAAGATTTGTTGGAACGAATGGATTTACCTTCTATTCGATAATTTGTTTGTCGTATAGAAAGTGAATATACCATTTGTAGTACGAATCCATGACTCGGACTTTTGTTTGATAAAGTCAAAACCACTTAGAATTTGAAATATGTATATAAAACACATCTTAAGAGCTCGTTAAAAGCAATTGGCTTCTATATTTAGATAAACGCTTCTTCATATTCCATAGTTAGTGCATAGTCCCTAAAAGACAAGACCTGAAGACTGGCTCAGGGTGATTCCTTTCTCCCAGTTTGGTTAGATTGTCTCAAAGGTTCAATGACTAAGTTTCTTTTCAATTGGGAAAGGATAATGGTTATAAAGAAGTAACATAGCTTGTTCATGACGACCTTCGGGGTCTGATGAAAGATGCAAGCTAGTAGGAGCTTCCGAGTAGTGACTTCTTGTCTGATAACTATTCAAACACTCCGGAAAGTTTATCCAAAATATTTTGAGGTTTCTCTGTTTTCAACAGAGATAGAGTATTCTATACTCAGAAATGGGCCATCACATAGTCCTAGGGACTAATGCTCGGCCTGCCTCATAGTGAAATGCTTTCACTAAGTGAGAAACCGTTAAAATTGCCTTATATATGTTTTAGATGTGCTACAATATACTGCTTAACTCAATAAAGATATTGGAAGCAAAATAACGGTTTACATTGAGATGTAAGACCGAGAAGTCTACCTAGAATATGCTTTGGAATTTACGGATAAGGTGTGGATTCGGTTCACCCCACTTCCATAAATATAAGCATTTAGCACACGGTGCTTGAGGTAAGATTGGGAATTTCACGCATACGTTCGGTCAATGACCATTCGTGATATATCTTTTAACCTATTGAGTATAAAGGTTTGTTATAAGATTCTTGAAATCGGGAAGGGACAGTTATACTGTTGCGTCCTTTCTGATAGAGTCTATGAACAGTAAAACCTTAAACCTTGAAGTACGTTTACTCAAGGTAGTTACTAACTGATTAAAATCGACCACATCCAACATCGGTTGTTGGTGATAACACTAAATACTACTAAACTAGATCGAATTTCGATCCACCCGAATGTAGTGGGAGTATGGTTTACCCATTACCCATTACGGGTTCGGCGGACTTTGTAGTCCGAGGATCGATTGATGACCTATGGCTCTTTTGTGAGCGGTATAGGATTCGATAATAGAGGTTGGTTTAATAGCCATAACCCCGTGAATGGAGTTCGGTACTCCAATTCGTTCATACTCTTGTAGAACCACCCGAGCGTCTCGGGCCCGGTGGGAGTAATTGGATCTACACGGAAAAGAGTAGAATGAGTTCGGTATTGCATGATTTCGTTCAAAAGCGAGAAAATAGGGGTGATTCCCCGAGACTTTCTTGCCAAACAAACGGAGTCCGGATTCATTCGAAACGAAGGGTATTGACTTATGAACTTATGACGGGATGACCGTCAAGGCTTATGTCCTTTGTGGATAAAAAGCAAACCTCTCGGTCATTGGAAGTCATATATTTCTACAATATGTGGATTTGACCGGACTATTGATAAGACTTTTTGTAGATCTGGATATCAATTTTAGTACGGTAGTGAATATATAAATATATATTAGTGTTTGTGAAGGATAACACCGCACCGATTAGAATCAACATGGGTGTGTTATACGAAGTCGAATACGACAATACCACAATTCTCTGCAACAGAGATTTGGACAACATTCTTAAGAGTTTGACTCGGTCGAACTCATTAGAATCAGTCACTGGTTTCCCATCCATCTTATTGGTTAAGATGATGCATCTGTGTATGCAACATTCAACGAGGAAGTTCTACCCTATGCCTCAGGAATGACTCTCTAAATCTTCGGATCAAGAGAAATGGGATAGATTCTCTTTCTAGTAAGAGATGGTCAGGTTATTGAACGTCAATTTTGATCGAATCTTAGATTCGCCGGTTAACAAAGCAAGTTTAGTATGTCCTTTAGTATCTTGAAGAGAACGAGGAACAATATGCGGACATATTCATGTGTGAACTTGGATATGTGTGATACACTGATTTTGACTTTAAGTCAGATTTAGGATGATCGTTAAGTCGATCTCGGGCTCAGTGTTTACTCAGTACCACATGATTTGATGGACCGGTAACGTTTCGATTCTACGGATCGTCTCGAGCCGACAACCTGACTAATCATTAAGACCCATGACATTTAGATGTAGGTGCTCCCCGAGTCACCGACCTATCCTACGACGGCATACTCGGAGTGTACTTTGGAATACGAAATGGTTATGACATGCTTAGTGGGTACTAGAATACGGGATAAGTCTCCATTGCTTTAGAGCAAGTGGGAGATGTAGTTTGTTGTATTTTAAATAATAGGGTGTGCTCTAAAACAATTAATCACATGCTTTCGTGCAAGTGGGAGATTGTTAGGTGTGATGCCCGAAAGACAATTTTGTAATTGTTTTATTTAATAAATGAAATGATATTATTATTCATATTTATTATTCTCATATTCACCGATGTGACAATAGTAATTACACTACAGAAAACCCTAAAGTATATCGTTTATGTAATCACTTAACTCAGTGTATGGTATATACACGGGAGGATTGAGTTAGTGAAGATGTACTTAAAATACAATTAGCCCGTAGTAAAGTTAATCGAGAGTATCGGGTCTCTCCTTTAACGTGCTATTAATGCGCCCAGAACACAATAGGTGTGATTGTCTTATCCGGACTTTCGGTTAAGAGAACCTGGTGGGGCATTTATATATGATAGATATATCATATAGGGCTGGACCGATTTGATTAGAGTTCACGATATAATTCCGTGATCGAGAAGTCTTATCGAATCAATGGATGATCATATTTATGGATATATCTTAATCCCGAGGTGATCACGATCAACCGCTTGAATCGTATGAAGTTTGACTTGACGGTTAAGGATTACACCGAGTCCGTGGTCCGAATTACCCCATCTTGGCGTTGTACTTGGATTGAGTGAGTAGTCCGTGTTATCACGGATACGGAATCCATTCCTTCCATTTATGGAAGTAGATAGACGTTCCCTTATTTGTTAATCCTAGAAACCGATCGATCGCGCGAGTTCATATCACACCGATTGATCACCGGTGAGTTGTATGAATTAATTGATCACTAGGGGGTTAATGGTAAATAAGGATAAGAGGTTCTAAAAAGGGTTAACGGTAACTTCCCGATTTAGAATGAACGATCTATGGAGGATTAATCCATATGTAATGATTATATCAATGGACGCTTATTATCATTCTCATGAAGAGATAAATATAATCTCATAATCGGAGGAGTGCGATCACGGGATTATGGTGGCATATTCCCGTGATTGATTTATCAAATATAATTATTCTGTTCGTAAGATAATTATTTATTTGATTTATCGGAGCCGCTGATTATTAGTCCATGGTCCCCGACGTGCCTCCTATATAGCATAGCTATTCTCGGACGTCGAATCCTAATAATATTAATTTAGTTCTTGTTGGACTTTATTAAAATGATATGTGAATTAATTGTTTAGTGGACTATTAAATTAGTTGGGCTAAATAATTAAATATGTGGAAAAGACATTTTCCATAATCTTGGCCCAATTAGTGTGTGTGGAAAAAATCATATTGACTAGGTCAATAATGAAGAATTTCGCCCCTCATATTTTTTAGTCAACAAGAAATTAGTTTTCTTGTGATTAATAAGACATGTGCTTAAAATATTTATTGGATAAATATTTATGGTAAGAAATAAAGATAAAGATTATTCTAGATTTGTTCTAGAATATTTTGGGATTATCTTTTATTTTATAGGATTATCATAATTGATTTTGTATTAATTATAAAATCCTTGGGGCTTAAGTTTTACTCTCCTATATAAAGAGAGTTCTCCCAAGCCAAAGAACACACTACAATTTTCGACTTTCACCTCTTAGAGAGGAGAAAGAAAATTTCGGCCAAGGGGAGACAAGGGGAAAATCTTGGAGATTTTTCCGGGTAGCATATCGGAAGGGTTCGAGTCGAGAATTCCTTCCACCGGGAATTGTTTGGATCACACGTGCGGAAGATCGTGGTGCTCTTCACATCTTCTTGAAATCTTTCTCTTGCGGTTCTTCAACTTGGATTTAGAGATCCAAGAGGTATGATCTACAACCTCCTTGTAGAATAGATCTAGTTGTTTTATTACGTGTAGTATATAGATCTAGATCCATAAATCGCTTCCGTTGCGGATGGTATTACTAACACGTGGGTGTTGTTGCTACAGCAAGGCCTGCATTTAGTTGCATGTATGTGCTTATGAAGAATGTTTATTTGTCTTTAGTGGAAAAGGGGTCTATTTGTTGAGGGGTTACTTACCAGAGAAAGTAGATCCAACCAGGCCTCTTGCTAGTACTACTGGGTATTTGTTTCGCTTTTCCTGAAGCTCTGTTCCCTGGACATCGATGAATGCGCCCCACAGAGTCAGAATGATGGGCCGTAACCTGCATTTTCGCCGTATCTTATTATTATTTGAAATCTAGGGATGAAAATGTAAATAATTAAACCGAGGCATACTCTTGATGCAGTAACGTGCATTCCTGGAGCATTGTCGCTTTTCCTTGAACATGTTTTTCACTTGGAGACTTCACATTCAGAACCACAGCGAACATATCTGAAAACAGTAAGGTGCAAACATTTGAATAAAGCATGTGATAATTAGTAATTATGTATGCATGTGTCAATGAGATGTATTTTTACCAATTCTTCTTTCAGTGCCAACTGAGGCAATCATTTCTGTACAGCTCATGTAAGGAACCGTTGGATAGGGTATGCTTTCTTCGATATTATTTATCGGACGGATATAAGTTGGCCTTCCCATAGTCCATTGCATCGTTATTTCTGGACTATTCCTCATATATTCGTTTTTTATCTGGCTGACTGATGCCCCTCCAAGGTAGTAGGTATTGAATAAACTGAGGGTTGATCGGAATAAATCCGTACAACCGTCCCACATCACGCCTAAAACTTTGTTCCCCTACATGCATAGCGTGTTATGAATCCTAACAAGAGCATTTAATTGTGTACAATTAAATAAATAAGAATTGATACCTCTTTGTCCATCAGAACCATCTTTTGAATTCTTTTACCAGTTTTTGTCTTCGTAACATTTCCCTTTTCGAGCACAAGAACCTTGCAGCGCCAATCCGTGTTGTTAGGATGTATATTTGGAATCAGCATCTCTGGTGCCATTTCCTGTAAATTACAGGGTGAATATTTGGCATCAGTAATATATGGTAGAAATATAAAAAGCATTGCAAATAATGTATGAAAGATAGCAAGTGAATATTGTGGACATGTGTATGTTGAGAGGTAATAATGTGAAGTGAAAGTAGCCTAGTGGTATACAATAATAAAGATAGGAATGTCATATGGGATAAATGCATGTAATCAGTACAGCAACAGTGCTATGTATGCCAATAATTATATGTCATGGTAAGAGCTATTTCAATGCTGCAATGCTTTTGAGACCTTTGAGAACTATAAAGTTGTGTTAAACCACCTATGTTTAAAGGTTAATGTGCTATATGAACCTGAATATTCATAAGCGTTGACATAGCACATAGTAAAGCCACCTATATAGTATAGCAACGTGTCATGCATGTTCAGCAGCGTTGACATAGCACATAGTTAAACCACATATATAGTATAGCAACGTGTCATGCATGTAAACGTAAGTGAAAACGGAGTAAGCATATTAATACATTTTGATAAAACTAAGTTTCCATACCTGGATTCTCTAGTATATATAGCTAGCAGCTGATTTTGGAATTATTGCAGCCTTTGCTGCAGTACTATCTCTTGAAATACTATATTTTGTGTTTTGTTTATGTATGATTGGTCTTTACGTGTGGTGGGACAATAAGTACTTTTATAGAACTTGATTTTTTTGCTCTTGAAAGTGCCACATGAGCCGGCCATGTGAGAAAAGCGGTTCTCTAAGGTAGATCCCGACTCTATCCAAGGTTTGCCCTTGTGCCTTGTTTATAGTCATAGCGAAGCATAGGCGGATTGGATATTGGTAGCGCTTGAATGGGATCCCAGACCTCTTGGCCTCGTTTGATGCTTCTAAAGGAATCTTGTGGAGTATTGTTGCCTCCCCAATATTCGGACCGCTTGCTATCTCAGCTATAATTGTATGAGAGTTTAGCTCTTTGCATAGCAATCGTGTTCCATTGCATAGACCCAATGTAGGATTTATATTGCGTAATAGGATGATAGGAGCGTTGACTTTCAGCTCTAGGTTGTGTGGTGGTAGGCTACTTGGATTCAAGCTGTTTAAGAAATCCTCGTAATCTCCTTGTTGATGAGCATCTAAAGCAATGTCTGTGCTACGGTACGTGATTATATCACCTTCCATCTGTGCAAGCATTAATGCATTTATGTCATCCACGCATGTGTTTGTCGGTGCTAGCAATGCACGATTCACAATAGATGCCGAGCTTCCTTTGAAGATTTCCATATCCGGGTACACAAAGTTTATCAATTTCGTCAGAGATTCATCTAGTTCTGTGAAAGGTATAACCATGCTAGGTAGTAAAGTTATATAGCCATTTTCATCTTCAATCTCTGTTCCATTACCTAGCCTGAGCAAGTATGCGGTAAAATCTGGGTCAGTCCGAGCACGCATGTTTTCGGACAACTGTATTCGCTGGAAAGAGGGCCATAGATGGGAGCTAATGAGACAAGCATCGATTTGTTGCAGTCTAGTGGAGTTTGTAACAACTGGTAGAACCTGTCGAAAGTCTCCACCAAATACCACCAACTTGTTGCCGAATGGTCTGTCGACACTCGTCACATCCCGTAGCATATCTGCAAAAGTCTCCATGGTTTTCCTATGAGCCATAGGAGCTTCATCCCATATTATAATTCTTGCCTCTCGTATTAACCGTGCTAGGGCAGATTGCTTACTAACATTAGCAACCTGATTCTCGTCAGTGTGTATGGGGTAGCTTGAATCGTGAGTGTGCTGTTCGACCACCCGGCAAAACGGAAGCAGCTATTCCGGATGTGGCCGTGGCAATTGCCACATGGTTCTGTGCCCTTAAGGTAGCAAGAATGGTTTTGTACAAGAACGTTTTGCCAGTACCTCCAGGACCGTCCACAAAAAATACAGCTGGTTCGCCAGTTAACACCTTTGCCATTATTGCATTGTATGCATGGAGCTATTGGACATTAAGGCAACTAACATCGATTAGATCATTTTCATCGACAGGTATAGTTCTTTCATGCTCCACTTCCCTACACATGTCCAAATTTTGGCACACAAAGTCTGCTTCGAATCCAAGGCTGTATTGATCAAGCTTCTTACCCATGTCGTCCAGTATATAGGCAATATCAGACAGAGCTCTCATGCGAGCACTCGAAAAATTTCCTGCATTTATGGTTGACACCCTCATATAATCTTCACACAGAGAATCTGAGAATTTTTCCCATAAATGTTTAGGGTCAGACGGTGAGAGTAGACTAAAATTGATGCGAACAAACTACGCAACTGTCGCGGCATTTGGTAAGTTATTGCCTCATTCAAACATCGATGTAAATCTAAATCTGTATTTAGTAGGCCGGGTTGCAAAGCAGAGTCTCGGAAGGTGGGATATACGTAACCGCCTACAGTGAGTAGATCATCAAAAGATTTGGGACCATTCACATGGTTAAGAAGCAAACGTAGGTAGTATCTTTCTCCTTCGGACGGTGGAACAGAGACCACTCGCCCTACAACCTTTCCTTTCTTTCGTTCACTCCAACATCTCTTTCCAGCATCCCACACAAAGTGTTTTGGGAAATCCTTGTATAAACATTTAATGGAAACGGCACGTTCGTTGTGGCTGTTCATGTAGAAGAACTGTGTCAGCATAGTCCTGGCTAGGAATGTGTTGGTGACAATGTCTGCGATATCTGCGTCAGCACGGAATGAGAGGCTGTAGTTGTTAGGAAGGTGTATTTGCATGGCAACTACAGCAGGGTGTATCTCAAACAACGGAAATGAGTACAGACGCCATGCCGCCTCGGGTGGAGATACCCATCTTCCTTTCTGGTACTCGTAAATCTCATCGTCCGAGCGGTGGTTGGACAGTTGAAATGCTACTCTGTCGGGTCCTTTGTAGATGTACTTGTATAAATATTTTACAAGCTTAATTGTAGAGCATACCTCTACATTCATATGACAGTCATACCTTTTCAACAGGTATGGATTGTAAGGCACGACCCACCTATTGTCTACCATGTGGCCTCGAATCCTTGCTGATGCCCCAGTGTCTCGCCTACGATAGCAAGGGTAGCTATCCTCTCCATGAGTTGTATGATTAAGAAAACTTTTGGGAAACTTATTTTTGCACTGTCTGTTGCGCATGCAAGGGCATCGCATGTTCAGCAACCCACAAGGGCCATGGATCATATGCTTCGTAACAAGAGAAAACAATTCCGGGTCCTTTACGGGGTCAGGAAGCTCGGCACTAATGTATTTATCGTATGCCTCGGGGTTTAGTGGCTTTGAATCTCGATCAAGTATTAGCAGCAGGTGGATATGTGGTAAACCACGTTTCTGAAATTCAATGGAGTATACAGATGCAATTGGAACTCCAAGGATGTGATCTTTTAACAAGTCATTTTTTAGCATCTCAACCTTTGCTTTAAATACTCGTGAGAGTAAATCGGGTCTGTTCTGAGGCAACTGCCCATGCAGAAGGTTAATTGTGATTTCATTCCATGCAGGGTTGCATGTCATTGTGACGAAGAAATCTGGCTTCCCAAATTGTTGAACCAAAGCCATGGCATCTAAATAGCGCCTTCTCATATCTCTTGGACCACCCATGAATGATGGTGGAAGAATAGCTTTATGGCCAACTGATGCGCCTAAAGTAGTCCTGTTATTAATGCTGTCAACCAGCCCTTGCAAGTATTCAGTTCTGATTTCTTTTTGTTGCTTCCTAACGTAATCAAGTACGCATGATTCAACCTTTACAAACATGTCTACGATGTATTGCGCAACAAACGACCGCCATGCGGCAAGCACGATGCGTCCGCGTCTCTCATTTGCAACTTGTAGCGTAGTATTGCCTACAAGAGACAATGTTTCTCTCTTACGCGTCCACGGGCCAAGTCTGTAAAACCAGACGTTTGATAGTAAATCAGATGATTAGTTTTATGAACCTGAAACGCATACTGCCTACAACGAAACTTAATCTCACCCGATTCTTCTGCCGCAACCAATGCCTCTGCTGTTGTTGTAGAACGGGAAGGTACCCCATTGTAAGAGTTGTATTTATATATTTTCTTTCTTAGGTTTGGAGGCAATTTTTCAACGCCAAAATGCCATCCACTCTCCCCCTTGGCAAAGAGCATCGGATATTGCAATGCATCGAAACAGGCATAATTATGCGAGATCTTATAAGGCAAAGCATCTCTTGCATATATTTGGATATGGCATTGGGGGTAACAATCTGTCTCATCTTCTAAAGACAGAATAGCTGCCACATCGTTTGATGTAGGTTCATTGTAAACACGCTGATCAAGAGATGGGTTGTTGACGAGGCAAATTTTCTTGTCTTCAAGAGTATCAATGTCCTTTAGCTGCCTAAGGAATGTCACATATGGATTCTCTTGTAAGATCTGCAGTAAGCTAGCAAGTATCCGTCGATCTAACCGAGCTGATAATGCTAGCCGTTGATCCAACTCAGCCTCATTGTCATAAAGATACAGTTGAAGATTTCTTGGAGGGTCAGTTGAAGACTGTAAGGGAGGAAGGTTATGGTAAACTTTACCCTGCACATTAAAAGTTTATACACCCTTACTGTTTTTCATAAGCTCAGGGTCACTCTTGGCCCCGAACGTTGTGAATGCAAGGTGGTTGTTGTAGGTTCGTACATAGCGACGAAATTGTACTGCATCTATTTCGTCTGAGGTAAACAGGCGGAGCAATTCAGGAGGCATATGAGTTGGCACCAGCCTAACTTCTCCTTCGGAACAGCAAAACGAAGGCGGTTCATGGTAGAAGCGCTTCGCTTCACAGTACCTACAATCATTAACTTGCGGAAGGATTGAAAGAGTCGAAGGTTCATTGGTAAGTTGTGCCTGAGAACCCAAATGCGCAGGAACCGTTTGCCCAGTTGCATCGATACTTCGGGGGAAGACGACACCATTTATGTGAGCACATGTAGGTTTGTTTGTACGGCGATGTATATGCATACTCGGTGCAATGTCACCCAAATCAACAGCACTGGAAGACGTCCCTGCATTGGACGTCAAAGAAGCTGATTCGTTCGATTTGAAGGATGCATGAACTGTAGGAGCCAGCGAGCTAGAAGCGTGCACCCTGGATGCGCGTGACATCGCATATTGCAGCCTTCTGCGTTTAAGCAACTCAGCCTTCTTGTCGGCTGCCATATCAGCATAGGCCTTTCTCCGCTTTTCGCTTTGCTCAGATGTAGGAGGACGTTCCATTAACTTTGGTTCGATCCGAGGCAACTAATCACCACGTACGTGTATTTTGTAAGATTATCATTTTTTTTTCTATCTACAGACTTAAAGCTAAGAATTAAGGAGTATATATTAGTGCATGAATGCTACACGCAATTGGAATATCTATAATCAACTGAAAATTATTTGTTGCTAATCAATCACTAATTTTATACCTTAAATATGTTGCCATTCTACAAGAAAAGCATGGTCAGCATAACACTCACATGTGTGTATCATTCATGGCATCCGAAACGATGATCTAACAGTTTAAGATTATGGTCTAAAGACATAATGCAGGATACCACAACTCAAATTAAGAACACGAAAAAAGCAGAGTAAAATATGTGTAAGTGCATACACATGTACGCAACAGAGAAAGAAAATGGAAGTTATTTCAGTAGATGAAATCAACACAGTCAATTAAATGTTTTGTGCTAGAGGACAAAAAATCTTAGATATGAAATGATTGAATACAGCTGGCCTGAATGACCTTGGAATTATCAAGGTCAAAGTTCCAACACTAAATGAAGCTAGCAGAATTTAATGAACAAAGCTAACTAATATTGGGAGGAGGGAAATAAGTGATAGTAACAAGAGGATTAAATGCACATTAAATGGTTTGGGGTAAGGGTCAGGGATGCCCAACAACCTATAATTTCCATGCCTATAAAAGAACACAATCCTAGCATGGAATCTACACCTCCCAGAAAAGACCAATAATAGTAGAAACCTGAGCATACCATCAAAAAAATTGCAGGGTAACTATGGAATTCCAGAATGCCTATCCTACATTGCTATACGAAGTGGCGGAAGACCAATATGAAGCATATGCACCTCCCATACCAGCGAAAGATGATGATTCTTCTATAAGGCAAGAAGAGGTCCCAAAGATAGGCTCCTATCCAGATTATGCGGTGAGAAGCATTGCCAGGCAAAGGGACCGTATTGAGAAGAAGCTGCATAGCTCAAGGGAAGAGCTTAAACAGCAGAAAATACATTCCAAGGAGCAGGAGAGGCTCGCAAACATGTGGAAGCAAAAGTACATGCTTGCAGACGAAGCTAGAGTGATACCAGGGGCAACTACGCATAATGGCAGCAACACAGAGACAGAGAGCACAGATCCTGAAGATAACCTCAGAAACGGGGCGATGGACTAAACAGAACAAAGGAAGTTGAAGGACCAACGAATAAATGTAGAGCCAACGGCCAGGTACAAGGAATCAACTCAGATGTACTGAGAGTCTAATGTAATAATAGGCTACGCTAGAATAATTTGTAGGCAACATCAAGGCCATGGCCTTGCCCAGTCTCTCTTTCTATCCAAATAAAAATCCCACCTAACCTGATTAGCTTGGAATATATTTATTTTTAATGATTTGCAGGCAACATAAAGGCAATGGCCTCGCTTAGTCTCTCTGTCTAGTTAATTAGAAATCCTACATAACCTGCCTAGCCCGGAATATATATATTTTTCAGTGCAAGGTAGGGGAGAAACAGAATGTTAGAAGCATATAAATACTAACACACTACATCACAGTACCAATTAACTAACAACACAGGAAATATGGTTATATGTATCATAAAGCAACGCATAGCAACACAAAGGCAACGACAGAAGCATAAACCATAAACCATGAGAATAGTGCAAATTACCAGATGCAAGTACACATGCAACCATTGCTGCCTACATAAAAGAGCACCTGAAGATAATAGCTAGTATACACATTCTTGACAAATACAGCAAAGAGAAATAAGGTATACAATCAAAGATATAAGAGCACAGCAGATAGCTCAGAACAAGGTCTATCATCATAGTAGAGCACAAACAACAGGCCATGTAAACGCGTAGGAACCAATACCACACGGGGAAAATCATTCAGCAGCTATTAGCGATATAAAAACAGATAGGAATACAATAGGGCACTTATGCAGACATGGTCTAATACATAAAAACACCGTAATAGCAAGCGGGACACGTGCAGCCATTTTAGTACACAGAACACAGAATTTCATATAGGTGCCCATTAGAGGTAACGAGTTAAATACACCAAAAAAAAAAAAAAAAAAAAACAAAACAAAACAAAAGAAAAAAACCAAGAGCTAAAAATAAGAAAAGAAAAAGAATTGAAGCTAACCGTAGCAGAAGCCAAAGGAAAGTCAACGGAATGAAGCGTAGATAAGGGAGACACCTGAACACTGCACAGAAGAGGAAGAAAGATATACACAGATTAGAAGGATAAAGCACATATGCAATGATCGTGGAGCAGACCAAAAAAATACACCAAATAAATGCTATTACAAGTCATGTACTCCATCTGCAGGGGAAACTACACTTGATTAACAGGCAAAGAACAACCTAAAACCGTCAGAACACATAAATATCTATCCGAAAGGACACGTGTAGAACTATGTCAGGTAACATATTCATTGCCAGCAAAAATACTCTTCATAATAAAAAATTAAAGGAAAAAAAAGAAGAAAAAGAAAAAAACAAATGGAGAAGAACCAAATGCGCACACATTCAATGACCATAGATTCTGAAAGAACAGACATGGCAAATGCAAATCCATAACAGCTAAGGCCTCGCTTATTCTCTCTGTCTATCGAAACAGAAATTCAACATAACCCGATTAGCCCGGGATATATTTATTTTTAAGTGCAAGCTAGGGGAGAAACAGAATGTTAGAAGTATCTAAATACCAACACACTACATGACAGAACCAAATAACTAACAACACAGGCAATATGGTTATATGTATCATAAAGCAACACACAGCAACACAAATGCAACGACAGAAGCATAAATATCTATCTGAAAGGACAGGTGTAGAACTATGTTAGGTAACATATTCAATGCCAGGAAAAATACCCTTCAAGAAACAAATGCAGAAGAACAAAAGCACACACATTCGATGACCACAGAATCTGAATAAAACAGACATGCCAAATGCAAATCCATAACAGCTAATATAAAGCATATTACAAACTTTTTAAGCTATGAGGAACATAACATTTCAAATATACAGAATGGAAGGAAAAATCTTCATGTAAACGTTCTATGCCACCAACAGCGAGGCTAACCCCAAAAAAAAAAAAATATGGCAGAATACAGATTTTTTTTTAAATCAAGGGGAGAAAACAAGCATGCAATCCACAGGATGGAGGTATCCAAGTAAGTAGAGACACAGAAGTATGTTAGGTGACACCAAAACTATTTAGAATCTAATGCCATCAGAATCCAGCCTAACAAATACAAAGGCATGAAGAAAACAGCGCACATGCATTGACCCCAGAGTATATTCAATGTAAATATCGCGCCATATAAATGCAATTACAAGTGATCTACCTGAATCAAACTGGAAAAGAACAACTCACACTAAGCAGAACGCCTAAACATATACTTGAAAGCACACATGGAAGACTGTATGAGGTAATATATTAACTGATAGAAAAAGACATCATTGGAAAAAAAAAAGTAAAAGACGATCAGCAAAATGCATCCTTGGAATAAAAAAAAAATATGAGGGGAAAAAGAGTAGGGAAAAAAAAAGGAAAAGAACACACACATGCAATGAGCATACAGCACGCAAAATAGCCATCCCAAATGCACAAAACATATTAGATATTTAAAAAGATTTATGCTATAAAAAACATGCCATCTGAAAAATACATAACGAAAAAACACATCTTTACACATGCGTTCTATTTTTACAGAGAATAAGACACCAACAAACAGATTTAAACTAACATGCAACTATCAGGGTGGTGCTATAACGGAAGTTAAGAGTAGAGTGAAAAACAAAAGCAACAGTTTAATTGCATTTCTTAATTAACACTCTCAAACACAGATAAAATTTAAATGAGAAGATTATAACGACAAAACAATGGTGATGAAGAAGAAGAACAACATAATAAAAGCATACATTTTAGATCCAATTAAACAAACATGCAACCATCAAGGTGGTGCTATAAGGGAAGGCAAGGGTAAAGTGAAAGACAAAAGCAACAGTTTAATTGCATTCCTTATTTTACACTCTGAAACACAGATAAGAGTTACATGAAAAGATTACAACGGAAAAAACAATGATGAAGAAGAAGAAGAACAACATAAAGATATACATTTTAGATGCACAAGATTTACTCACCGACGATGTAAACCACTCCACAGCTAAAAAAATAATGTTGAGGAAGAAAAGGCCACAGAGATAAAAAAACAGAGCAGATTTGCAACGGAAGGAACAATGAGAATGCAAAATAAAGTCGAGAACCGACTTCCCTATGATCCAATTTATAGTCAAGCAGGAAGGAGCGGTGGTGGAAGCCATGGCAGCATAAAGAAATGCCACGAGGATTAATCCGGTTAGTGGAAGAAGAGAGGCTTCATTGGGCCACTGCATATACTAAAACGACGTCGTTTAGCTTTTCAGATTTAAAAAAAAAAAAAAAAAAAAAGCGCTAGAAGACAAAAAAGTTTGTCAACCAAGTTCCCTAAATAATAGGTTGCAGGGTATATTGAAGATAAGAACTAAAAAAATAACGTTAAAAATTGTAGGCTTGGTACAATATATATATATATATATATATATATATATATATATATATATATATATATATATATATATATATATATATATATATATATATTTGTAGGGAGAGGGATTGGAACATTCATCAATAGGATCCAATAACAACAGCTGATCCACTACGCCAACACAACTGAATACATAAATTATTAATTTCAGATAACTTATTTAAACCAACACAATTGTAAAACATGTAGCTATGAGCCCCTCTTGTATCGTGGGCCCGGGTCGGTCGCCCATCCCGCCCGGGCCTAGGGCCGGCCCTGTCCTTGATTCAATAAAGCAAGGTGTTAAACAAGATCATTAGTGTTTCTTAATCCTTCTCTAAACTTTAAATTTAATTGCCTCCTCTCTCCCGTTTTAAAACAATGGGAGCTTGTGCGAGCAGACCTAAGGATTTGAACGCAGAGGAGGCACCTCTTCCTGTTGAGAAGGCTGAGGAACAACAAACTGTTCCACAGGTAATAATGATTACTTTAATGTTTTTTTGAGAATGGTGTGTTTTTTGATCCCGGGATGTCTTGACGTAACTGTAAAAGTTGTTATTGTGTGAACGTCAGTTACGGATTTGAATTGTAAAAGTAGTATCTTAAGGAAATGTAAGATAAAGTTGCAACCACTACCTCGGTTAAAATGAAATTTTCATCCTTTAACTTGGCCGGCCGAGACATTGATTAAATTTTGCGTTTCCTGCAAACTTGTAGTTTTTTCAATTAATCTTCTGATGTTAAAATGAAAATTTCATCCTTTAACTCAGCCAAGACATTGATGTAATTTTGTGTTTCCTGCAAACTTGTAGTTTTTTCGATTAATCTTCTAATGCGTAGTAGGCTGACGTGGCAAAATTTGCAGGAAAACAACACCGAAGTTGAAGCTGAAGCCGAACCTAAGACTGAAGAGCCTCTAGTCGATGTTTCTTAACCGGCTCAAGAAGCTTCCAAACCTGAAGAAGAGGATTCAGCCGAACCAAAAACGGAAGCCAAACCCTAGGCTACTAATGATCAAGAAGAAAATAAGACAGTAGCAGATGAAATTTCAAAGGTTTCAAATGAGGAAACACAAAATGCACCTGTCCTTTTGTAAATTGTTTCTTCAATAATCTAAGAGAATGATACGTATGCTTCATTTCATTTACAGAAAACGAACAATCTGGGCCATACATTTTACATAAAACAAAAACAGTTCATCCGTTGATTGACCATTATGTATCTTTTATGTACACGAAATGGTGTAAACATATCATTCATTTATTAATCTTTGATCAATGCTTTTCATTTTTTTCTTTTTCCTATTTAAGTTTTTGTTTCTCAACAATTTTCCCTGTATTTGGCTTATAATAACTTGGCTCGTGGCTGCACCTATGTTATCGAGCCGAGCTTGAATGCAAATTTAGGCTCGTTTCATAAACAAAGCAAACATAAGCAGGCTCGATAGACAAACGAGCTCAAGCTCGAACTACTGCTACTCAGCTCGTTAACAGCACTGTACACATTCCAATTTAGAAACAGTCAATTCAAGAACATGCAACAAATTAGATCTGGCAGGCAAACTTACATTAGTTCTTGCAAGAATACTGATCAAAGATGGGAACATTTTAAGGAAATATAAAATCTCAATTGCATCGGACTGTCGGATATAAGGGTCATTTGTGTGCAACGGAGACGAAAAAACATCCAATGACTTGATGCAATACAGATTTTCTTGATCAAAAAGTTTAAGTTCTTGCTCTGAAGTAGTTTTTAGTGATCCAAAACTTGGATCTTTTCAAGATAGTTTTGCATTTGCCGGTGAACATCATCTCTCATCTTGTCTCCAGACACTAATTTGCATTGTTCAAATTTCAGTTCATCACATTTCAGTGCAGCCCTTTTGCAAGCTTTGATACTTCCTGAAACAGATTTGAAAATTTGACAAGTTTCTCACATATTCAGATCATGTATCCAACTTCAAAAAATTGCAATTTTTCTCAAGCATGTATGTATCCCAAATATTGGATGTGTATCCGTGTCAGATACGTATCGGATACAAGACACGCTACCAAACAAAAATATCCCTGCAATCATACGGACCCGAATTCTAGTCATACATTTACAAAGCTAGCCACAATTATCAGTAAACCAGATAGTGCACAGAAGTAATCACCATTTTCGAACAAATTCAAAAAGAAAAAACTTATACAGAAGCACACAAAATACCAGTGCATAAAGATTGTTAGGAAGCTGTAAGATTACCACTTAAATTAAGAAGATTGAATGTCACCGGGCAATTTCCTACACTCTTAACCATGGTCATTGCCGCCCAAACTTTTTCATGCTCATCTCTTGAAGCTCTCATTATACAAAGCTTTGTAATTGGATTCACATATTTAACTGCAGCAAAATTCAGAAATCAAATTATCATAACAGCTTACAAGCAGATATGGTATGGATACGTGAGGAGTACGGATACACGTATCAGGAAAACACGGGTGTGTAAGAAAAATAGGAGACGGGTACAGAGGACCGAATAAGTGGTTTTCTTCATTAGTTCATTTTCGTTAGTTCTACTACATCAATTTGGACAACATTTCATTCATTGTGTGGCGGTTTTACTAAAATTTGAGAATGTATTTTTGCATTTCATGTATCCGAGCTATGGATATGTATACATATCCGAATCCCGTATCCAAACTTTTAAAAGTTACAAATTTGCCCTAGCTGTGTACCCTGAGTAATAGCATCCCGTGTGTATCTGTCTCAAACACGTATCGGATACGACACAAAGAAGTATATGTGCATAGTAGTGTGCAGGCATGTGATAGCTCAATTTTTCGTTGAACAAAAAACACCGTAATTATATTCTACGAACTGACCTTGAAATGAATTCATTGATGAGGCAAGGCCACATTCGCCGTAATTTGTGAGAATGCTATCCCTGATTGCTTTAGTCACATTTAATTGAGTTAAAATGATTGGGTCATCAATACCAATATCTTTATTTGGATCTAGAAACACCTCCATCACCATATATCTATTCTTGAAGCCCACCATGGATGTTAACCTTGTTGAGGATACAGAACATACACGGAAGAAGTTAGATTGAGTCATGAATATAGAGAGAAAAAACGTTGTTTTGAGTGACATTCGACAATCATAGGCATCAAGATAGAACGGGTTCATTGGCTCGTAGGCAAAAGGTATGAAAAATCCATAAGCACGTAGACGTTTACTCTTTTACGGGAGAAAAAAAAGTAACAAATATTGATCTGATCTGATTGCTCTGACAAAGCTCAAAGGCCTTAGACAGTGGCACGTCACAACTTAAACACTACTGTAAAGGGCATACATATTTGGAAGAAGACGATCGTTTTATCAAAGAACATGGTATGAAACTATACAAGCAATTTGCTTCCCAAAAAACTCCAAGAAAACCAAGCTATGTGTAAATCTCTAGCTCTTCACACCGCCTTGAACACAAAAGCGGTGGCAGGGGGCATACATCAATCATTAACTAGTGAAAGCAAGCTAGAACCCCTGGATCCCCTGGATCCCCTGGATCCATATGTAACAACCCACACCAAGGCAGGCCCTAAGTTGAAACACTCGTCTTCTTGTTCTTAAAGGTGAAAATCCAAATACCGGACACAAGAAAATGTTGCAATCATTAAACTTCCCAATGAAACCCATACAAAATAGTGTATTAATTACATAGAGCTACAAAGCTTGTTAACCATAATTTTCATGGCACTAAATGACTAGTTGTCAAGGCTCTAAACGGCATCAGACGGTAGGGTAGCATCTAGCATCCTTAAAAGTGACAGCAAGGCGCTCAATTGAGCACCTTGCGTCCAGAAAAGCTACCCCTGACCATGCATCATGGGGTAGAACAATCTATAAACATATGTAATGGAAGTACAGCCAAAGACAGGGGCCATAAATTTTCTAATTAGCATATCAAAAAGTTCACATTTTTAGCATATCAAATTCAATCAATTGCTGAGTTTTAGGTTAGCAATTTATACCGGCCTCAAGCGTTAGGGAAGCTGAAGATAGGAAAAAGCAATAAAACTAGGATGGTGCAGCAATCTATAAACATGTGATAATGAAAGTAAAGTTAAGGACAGGAACCATGAATTTCTTAATTAGCATATCAAAAAGTTCACATTTTTAGCACATCAAATCCAATCAAATTGCTGGTTTTTCTCTAACAATTTCTGCTGGCCTCTTTTTTTAATGCTGGATGATAGCATTCATGAAAGTGAAAATACAAAAAGCAATAGCATTACGCTACTTAGACCTTGTAACGGAAAAGCCGAACAAAAAAAAAAAACTAATGAGAAAAAAAAGTTTGAAACATACCTTGGAGGAGGCAGCAATTCTTCGTCGTCTGAAGGATTGAATTTCAAGGGTTTTAATTGATTGAGAGGGGTAAATTGCTTAAATACCAGCTAATGTTAGTTCCAAAATTATAAAAAATAAAAATCTACACTTCAACCACCGCCTGACGCCTAGAAAAACCATCGCTCAGCCTAATTTCCACCGGCTTCCTCTCCTCTTTCAAGGCTTCGAAGTGTCGCCGGTGACCGAGCTTTGCCTGGAGAATTATGGTCCCTACTGTTGTCCCTATATCAAAATTGGTAGTATATATTAGTCCCTAGATTATTAGATAAGTGTTGTTGATATAAGTGATATATGTTACTAAGATATGATAAACTACTTGCATTGCACGTAGATCTGATTGTGAGCGTGTGTTGATAAAAGTGATATACGAGATTAGTAACATATGATAAACTACTTAGACCACAGGTAGGTTTGATTGTGAACGTTTTTTTATTATCATAATTTATTATATGTAGAAGACCTCATAGTGTCATACAAACCACTCATGCAAGGTCTCAAGTTTAACATTTGTATAGACGCTGATGTGAAGTGTCCCTCAAGATCACGGGTAGGTCTCATGCTCGCTCGAGGTACACTTGGCATCTGCGTTGGACCACAGGGCTAAGCCACAACGAGGTTTCTAGTTCGAGGTAGATGGTCACACATATACATTGACTTAGCCTTGTGATATGAGCCGGAATGATGTTTTCTGAAACGTGGCACGAGAGCTGGAATATTCAAACACATGAATGTCGTATTTTGATCCTTACAAATGCTCTCAATTGTGATACGCAAGATAACTAAACGACCATATAGTATCTTCTCCATCAGCCCCATTAAGTAACCACGAGAGTAGACAAGTGGTTAACAAGCTCGGTCAGTAGTCAAAAAGGTTTCTTATGGTCTCGACGGGTTACAAACCCTTCTTGATATGCAAAAACTACTTCTATACAAAGATTGTAATGCATAGGTCAGACCACGTCCTCATGTTTGTGTTATTAGGGTTGGACCTGTTGGTCATTTTCAACCCCCTTATGACATGGTTGAATCTTTGTAACAACTTATAGAATGTGGACTCTATTATATTGCGATTGTGATTGTAACACTTATTTCTCTTTTATTGTCCACGAGGATTGTCTTTATGTGATCATTGCTCCGTACACATTACTACCTTGTCGGCTCAAGACATGTACGTATTGCATGCACTGTTCATGGCAACGTAAACACACTTGATGTTTTTTAAACAATCTCACCTCTTTGTGGCTCAAAGAATACAACATTCAGTGGCGGACCTACATAGAGCTAAGGAGGGCAACTCCGAAAAAAAAACTACTAATCATAATCATAACTATATTAAAAGAGCCAGTTGTTTCCCACGTAAGTGTTTTTCATAAAAAGTGTTTCTCCACAATTAGTTTATTTAAAATAATATATATATATATATATGTAATAATTAAAATACATAAAATTAGAGCACCCACGTAAATGCATTTATCTTTTTTGATTGAATTGTTTCTCAAGAGATTTCTAACGTGCAATATTTGGGGTTAACGTGATTGTGTTTAGGATTTTCTAAGATTTGTTTTAAACTATTACATTTATCTTCTTTTTTTATTGAATTCTTTTTTAAGAGATTATATTTGGGGTTAACGTGATTATGTTTAGGATTTTCTATGATTTGTTTTAAACTATTACATTTATCTTTTTTTTTTATCGAATTCTTTTTTAAGAGATTTCTAGCGTGTTTTTTTTTTGAAGGAGCGTATATACTCTTTTTTATTCATTAATAAACTAAGTTGAAGTTTACTCAAGTATAATTTACTTTCTCAAACTCTCTTCAATGATCATGTATGGATCAACCTTAATCCTGAGGTGATCATAGGGTGCTACTTGTCTCGGGGTAGTGTTTGATGTGTTAGTTACGGTTCACTTAAATATGTGTTCCAAGTCACTTCACATTTGGCACCATCTCCTGATGATTGAGTAGTTCTGATTTTCACAGATATGAAATTCATTCCTTCCTGCAGGAAGTGGAGAGACAGTCCCCTTATTTGTTAACCTTAAGAAAGTGATCGATCCCGGAAGTTCACATTTGACTAATTAGCTACTAGTCAGATATGTGCACTAATTGATCATCAGGTGGTTAATGGTAAATAAGGATAAGATATTCTGTGTCGGGTTTACGGAGACATCCCACACAGAGTGGACAGTGTATGGAGGGTTAATCCGTATATAGTGATTATATCAATGGACGCTTATTCACTCTATTGGTTGAGTATAATTATATATCTATAATTGGTAGAGTTCAGTTTCGGATTTATGGTGGCGTAATCCCGTAATTAATAATTTAATGTATTTATTCTATCCAATGAATAATATATTTAATTATTGGAGCTACTGGATATAGGTCCATTCCCCAATGTGACTTCTATAATTCGGGCTAATATTCTTGTTCATTTGGGCCTCAGAAATAATTAATTGGTTGGTTTTCTATTGTATGACATGTTATTTGGTTTTCTATTGGTCAATGAAATGTCACAATTATTCATTAAGAAAATTAAAACTTAGAGACCAAGGATTTACTCTCCTGTAAAAGGAGAGTTATTCCAAGTGTAAAATACACTTAAGAATTTTCGGCCACCACCAAAGAAAAGAGAGAAAAATTAGTTTTCTTATCTTGGGTTTTATAAGAAGAAAAACTACAAGTTTTTCTTGGTGTTGCATATCAAGGAGGTTCTCATATCAAGAAGGATGTCCACCAACCACCGTTTGGAGAACACATAGCATATCCAGGGGTTCTAGCATGCTTTCACTAGTTAATGATTGATGTATGCCCCTGCCACCGCTTTTGTGTCCAAGGCGGTGTGAAGAGCTAGAGATTTACACATAGTTTGGTTTTCTTGGAGTTTTTTGGAAGCAAATTTTGCTTCCCCATTGTAAATGCTTGTATAGCTTCATACCATGTTCTTTGATAAAACGATCATCTTCTTCCAAATATGTATGCCCTTTACGGTAGTGTTTAAGTTGTGATGTGCCACTGTCTAAGGCCTGTGAGCTTTGTCAGAGCAATCAGATCAGATCAATCTTTGTTACTTTTTTTTCTCCCGTAAAAGAGTAAACGTCTACGTGCTTATGGATTTATCGTACCTTTTGCCTACGAGCCAATGAACCCGTTCTATCTTGATGCCTATGATTGTCGAATGTCACTCAAAACAACGATTTTTCTCTCTATATTCATGACTCAATCTAACTTCTTCCGTGTATGTTCTGTATCCTCAGCAAGGTTGTGGAAATATTAGTGTATTTATACATTATTTCTTATTATTTTGTGTATAACACATCATTGTAATATATGACATATTAATTTGTACAATATAAACAATTAATATGTCATATACCTTTTATAGCTAGTTCTTTAGCTAGTTACTTTATTGCATTTATGTCTAGCATGTTTGCCGCCCAAACTAGTGAGTTAAATGGCCGCCCAAGCTAGTTAGTTCTCCACTCAATTGTAACTATAAATACTTCTATCTTTTAATGAATAAAACTAAGTTGAAGTTTACTCTAGTGTATAACACTTTCTCAAACTCTCTTCATGGTATCGGAGCCTACTGAGATCTAAATCCGCTGCAATCTCAGTTATTTCAAAAATGTCTTCTATTTCTGACGTTTCATCTCCATCCTCAGTAGACTCACAGCTGTCTCAGCAGACTGGAGCTACTGAATCCTCCTCGTATACAAATCACAGACTTGATGGTAATAATTATATGTTATGGTCAAGATCTGTGAAGATGTACATTTCCGGACAAGGTAAAATGGGATACCTGTCTGGCTCAAAAGTTTCCCTAGCTGAAGATGATCCCAGGTTTGAAGCATGGGACACAGCAAACAATCAAGTCATGACCATTCTCACAAGATCAATGACAAAGGAAATCAGTGAGAACTTTATGATGTATGATACAGCCAAAGAAATCTGGGATAATGCCAGAGATCTTTACTCCAAGAAAGATAATACATCAGAGGTCTATGAGCTTGAAGCTCAAATTCAAAACTGCAGACAATGAGATATGTCTGTGACTCAATATTTCAACCAACTATCTAAGTCATGGCAACACCTAGATATGTTGGAAACTCACTCCTGGAATGATGTCAAGGATGCTGCTCTTTATAAAGACATCATAGAAAAGAAGAGAGTATTCAAGTTCCTCACTGGACTGAATCCTACTCTTGATGATGTTAGAGGTAGAATTTCGGCTACTAAACCTCTCCCAAATCTCAAATTCATGTTTGCCGAGGTCAAACATGAGGAAAGCAAGGAGGAAAGTGATCGCTTGAACTCCCCGCCGACAACCCTGCGAGAGTGCCACCCGCGGCGACCGTCGGAAGCCGTTGAGGTTGCGAGACTTACGGGAAGCCCGCCGATAAAGCGGGAAGTTGTTCTGTGACCACTGCAAACGCACAAATCACACCAATGACACTTGCTGGAAACTACATGGCAAGCCTAACTCCTCCAAAACCTCAAGACCTGCCAAGGAAAGTCAGGGCAGACACATAAGTGAGGAAGAAGATGACAACAGGTTGAATGCACAGCTTGCTGCAGCCTTCCGACTCGATAAAAGGAAGGTAGTCACTCTACTGACATAGCCTCTCATGCCAGTACAGGTAAATTCTACTCATCTATTAGTAATGAAACCTGGATTGTTGATTCTGGGGCCTCATCCCATATCACTAGTAATAAAAATCTCATTACTCAACTTAAGCCATGTCCCCAAATTCACAATGTTAAGCCTGCTGATGGATCTATCTCTAGTGCAAAAGGTTTTGGTAAAGTGCAACTTACTAATAAGATATGCCTACAGGATGTCCTATTTGTTCCAAAATTAGATTGCAATCTCATATATGTCAGTAAACTTACTAAAGATTTGAAGCTCGGATTCGTTGTTTTTAATGAGAATCAATGCACATTCCAGGATCATTCCTCAAAGGCAGTGATTGGGACTGCTAAACCTTGCTCAGGACTGTATGTGGTCAACCCTATCGAAAGACCGAAGAAGGCGAATCGCCTCACAGATCGCACTCAAAACCTAGACAATATCATGTTATGGCATTATAGACTAGGACATCCCAGTTTTGGTTATTTAAAGTCTATAGATCCTGAATTGTTTAAGGGTTGTAATTTGAATGATCTTCAATGTGATATTTGTCAATTTGCCAAACTTACAAAGTTTGTGTATGCTAAATTACCTCACTTGCCATCCTCACCTTTCACCTTAATTCACAGTGATGTATGGGGACCCTCTAGAGTGAAAAGCATAACCGGGAAAAGGTGGTTTGTTACCTTCATAGATGACCACACCAGAACCACTTGGTTATTTTTAATGAAGGATAAATCTGAAGTTGGATCCATCTTTCAAGAGTTTTACATCATGGTCTCTACTCAGTTTGACACTAAGATCAAAATTTTGAAGACTGACAATGCTCTTGAATATTATGAATCTAATCTCAGTAATTTCTTGATGAATAAAGAAATTGTCCATATCAGTAGTTGTGTTGAGACACCTCAGCAAAATGGGGTTGCTGAGAGAAAGAACAGGCATCTACTAGAAATGGCTAAGTCTATCATGTTTACTTCAAATGTTCCCAAATATATGTGGGGTGAAGCTATACTGACTGCCACATACTTAATCAATAGACTTCCCAACAGGGTGTTAGGTTTCAAAACTCCTATCAAAACCTTACTGACCACACACTCCTGCCCTCATCTGATTGCCCAATTGCCTCCGAAAATCTTTGGTTGCACTGTGTTTGTTTATATCCATGCCCAACACAGAAGCAAACTTGATCCCAAAGCTCACAAGTGCATTTTCCTAGGGTATGCCAAAGATAGAAAAAGGTACAAGTGTTATTCACCTACTGAAAAGAAAATTTACAATTCTATGGATGTAAAATTCTTTGAAAGGACTCCATATTACAGCAAACCTACTGAGCCAGTCACTGATGGAAACCTGATTGAGATTGAACTAAATCCTTTCCCCAGCAAACCATTTACCCTCAGCAACCTACTGATACTCATCAGCCTACAGACCCGAGCCTCGACGGCCCTGCGACCCGAGCCTCGGCGGCGGCTGCGACCCGAGTCGCCGAACCTCGGCACCTGCGACTCTCGGCGGCCTGGCGACGTTGATGACAGACCTATTGCTCTAAGGAAAGGGAAAACATCATGCACTGATCATTCTATTCATACTTATTTATCTTATGATCAGTTGTCTCATGTCTTTGCCATGTTTACACAGGACCTGGACTCTCACTCTATTCCTAAAAATATTCAGGAGGCCCTTCAAAATGATAAGTGGAAGGAAAATTGCTTGTTAAAACGAGATGACTGCACTCCTGGATAATCATACATGGGACCTCACAACTCTCCCCAAAGGCAAGAAGACAGTGAGCTGCAGATGGTTATTCACCATAAAATACAATGCTAATGGTACAATTGACAAGTATAAAGCCAGATTGGTAGCAAGAGGGTTCACTCAAACTTATGGCATTGACTATAAGGAAACTTTTGCACCAGTGGCAAAACTAAACACTGTCAGGGTACTGATTTCTCTAGTTGTCCAACTTGACTGGCCTCTTCATCAATTGGATATCAAAAATGCTTTTCTCAATGGTGACCTTATTGAGGAAGTCTACATGAATGTACCTCCTGGTTTTGCCAATCCTCACACTCAAGGCAAGGTATGCAAACTCAGGAAATCTCTATATGGCCTGAAGCAATCCCCCAAAGCCTGGTTTGGAAAACTCACTACAGTGGTTAAAGCTGCTGGATATCATCAATGCAACTCAGATCACACTATGTTTATCAAGACAACCAACCAGAGAAGGTATATTCTTATTGTTTATGTGGATGATATCATCCTTACTGGAGATGACTCTTCTGAGATCCAAAATTTGAAGACTCTACTGGCAAAGGTGTTCCAAGTTAAAGATCTGGGCTACCTCAAGTACTTTCTTGGTATGGAAGTAGCTAGAAACAGCAAAGGCATTTCAGTCTCCCAAAGGAAGTATGTATTGGACCCGCTCGAAGAAAAGCGGCATCTTTGGGATGCAAACCCGCTCGTATCCCCAAGAGACCCCGTAATACCCCTTGCGCATGGTGACATTTCTTTGTCGAAAGGAACAATATCAAAGGCTTGTAGGCAAGCTCATCTACCTTTCTCACACAAGACTTGATATTGCATATGGGGTCAGTCTGCTTAGTCAGTTCATGCATTGCCCTACTGAGCAACATTGGGATGCAGTGAATAGGATACTGAGGTATTTAAAGTCTACTCCTGGCCAAGGCCTGCACTTCACCAAGTCTACTGATAGATCTATCAACGTCTACACTGATGCTGATTGGGCTGGATGTCACATTGACAGAAGATCTACCACAAGCTACTGTTCTTATGTATGGGGGAATCTTGTCACTTGGAGGAGCAAGAAGCAACCTATTGTATCTAGAAGCAGTGCTGAAGCTGAACTAAGGGCACTTGTTCTTGGAATTTGTGAAGCCCTATGGCTAAAAAGGGTACTGACCGAACTTCAGCAACCTACTCAGCAACCTATCACACTCTGCTGTGATAATAATTCAGCATTATGCATGGCAGATGACCCAGTCCATCATGATAAAACCAAACATGTGGACATTGACAAACACTTCCTGAAGGAGAAGATTGATGACAAGATAATTCAGCTTCAGTATGTTCCCTCAGCAGACCAGAATGCCGATATTTTCACTAAGGCAATTCCACCTCTTATGTTCAGCACACTAAGTAGCAAACTTGGCTGCATAAACATATACAGCCCAGTTTGAAGGGGGGTGTGGAAATATTAGTGTATTTATACATTATTTCTTATTATTTTGTGTATAACACATCATTGTAATATATGACATATTAATTTTTGTACAATATAAACAATTAATATGTCATATACCTTTTATAGCTAGTTCTTTAGCTAGTTACTTTATTGCATTTATGTCTAGCATGCTTGCCGCCCAAACTAGTGAGTTAAATGGCCGCCCAAGCTAGTTAGTTCTCCACTCAATTGTAACTATAAATACTTCTTTCTTTTAATGAATAAAACTAAGTTGAAGTTTACTCTAGTGTATTACACTTTCTCAAACTCTCTTCAAAGGTTAACAGACATGGTGGGCTTCAAGAATAGATATATGGTGATGGAGGTGTTTCTAGATCCAAATAAAGATATTGGTATTGATGACCCAATCATTTTAACTCAATTAAATGTGACTAAAGCAATCAGGGATAGCATTCTCACAAGTTACGGCGAATGTGGCCTTGCCTCATCAATGAATTCATTTCAAGGTCAGTTCGTAGAATATAATTACGGTGTTTTTTGTTCCGCAAAAAATTGAGCTATCACATGCCTGCACACTACTATGCACATATACTTCTTCGTGTCGTATCCGATACCTGTTTGAGACAGATACACACGGGATGCTATTACTCAAGGTACACGGCTCGGATACATGAAATGCAAAAATACATTCTCAAATTTTAGTAAAAACCGCCGCACAATGAATGAAATGTTGTCCAAATTGATGCAGAACTAACGAAAATGAACTAATGAAGAAAACAACTTATTCGGTCCTCTATACCCATCTCCTATTTTTATTACACACCCGTGTTTTCCTGATACGTGTATCCGTACTCCTCACGTATCCATACCATACAGCCTGCTATATCTGTTTGTACGCTGTTATGATAATTTGATTTCGAATTTTCTTTGCGATTAAATATGTGAATCCAATTACAAAGCTTTGCATAATGAGAGCTTCAAGAGATGAGCATGAAAAAGTTTGGGCGGCAATGACCATGGTTAAGAGTGTAGGAAATTGCCCGGTGACATTCAATCTTCTTAATTTAAGTGGTAATCTTACAGCTTCCTAACAATCTTTATGCACTGGTATTTTGTGTGCTTCTGTATAAGTTTCTTCTTTTTGAATTTGTTTGAAAATGGTGATTACTTATGTGCACTATCCGGTTTACTGCTTGGTATTTGATAATTGTGGCTAGCTTTGTAAATGTATGACTAGAATTCGGGTCCGTATGATTGCAGGGATATTTTTGTTTGGTAGCGTGTCTTGTATCCGATACCTATCTGACACGGATACACATCCAATACTTGGGATACATACATGCTTGAGAAAAATTGCAATTTTTTAAAGTTGGATACATGATCTGAATATGTGAGAAACTTGGCAATTTTTCAAATCTGTTTCAGGAAGTATAAAAGCTTGCAAAAAGTACGCTTTGAAATGTGATGAACCGAAATTTGAACAATGCAAATTAGTGTCCTGGAGACAAGATGAGGGATGATGTTCACCAGCAAATGCAGAACTATCTTGAAAAGATCCAAGTTTTGGATCACTAAAAACTACTTCAGAGCAAGAACTTAAACTTTTTTGATCAAGAAAATCTGTATTGCATCAAGTCATTGGATGTTTTTTCGTTTCCGTTGCACACAAATGACACTTATATCCGACAGTCCGATGCAATTGAGATTTTGTATTTCCTTAAAAAGTTCCCAGCTTTGATCAGTATTCTTGCAAGAACTAATGTAAGTTTGCCTGGCAGATCTAATCTGTTGCATGTTCTTGAATTGACAGTTTCTAAATTGGAATGTGTACAGTGCTGTTAACGAGCTGAGTAGCAGTAGTTTGAGCTCGAGCTCATTTGTCTATCGAGCCTGCTTATGTTTGCTTTGTTTACGAAACGAGCCTAAATTTGCGTTCAAGCTCGGCTCGATAACATAGGTGCAGCCACGAGCCAAGTTATTATAAGCCAAATACAGGGAAAATTGTTGAGAAACAAAAACTTAAATAGGAAAAAGGAAAAAATGAAAAGCATTGATCAAAGATTAATAAATGAATGATATGTTTACACCATTTCGTTCGTGTACATAAAAGATACATAATGGTCGATCAACGGATGAAGTGTTTTTGTTTTATGTAAAATGTATAGCCCAGATCGTTCGTTTTATGTAAACGAAATGAAGCAGATATCATTCTCTTAGATTAATGAAGAAACAATTTACAAAAAGATAGGTGCATTTTGTGTTTTTCAACCTCTACAAACCCTCAAAGGAAAGAAAGAACGGCCTTGGTGTGATCACTGCAAGAAGCAAGGGCACATCAAAGAAACCTGCTGGAAACTTCATGGAAAACCAGGATACTGGAAACCTAAAGCTGGAAATGGAAGAGAATCTCAAGCAAATCTCTCTGTCCAGAAAGAAGTCTTCACACAGGAACAGATGGAAGCCTTAAAAAGACTCTTTCAATCCTCTTCCAGCTCTGGAAATCAGTCTGTTGTATCCTCAGCTTCTGTAGCACAGACAGGTATCATTTCTCAAACTTTTAAATCTCATGTTCAGGATCAATGGATCATTGATTATGGTGCTTCTGAACACATGACTGGGGACAAAACTTTGTTTTCCTCCATTCATCCTTGTACACAAGGGAGATATGTCAGGATTGCCGATGGTTCTACCTCTAAAGTAGAGGGTATGGGACCCATTAACATCAAAGGCATATGTCTCAAGGATGTACTATATGTTCCAAAGCTGTCTTGCAATCTGATCTCTGTAAACAGATTAGCAAAACAGCATGATATGGTGCTAAATTTTTCCTCCACATCCTGTAACTTTCAGGACTCCAAAACTGGGAAGATGATTGGCAGTGCTAAGACCAATTCTGGTCTTTATCTATTATGTGGTGATGTGAGCTCAGAAAAGGAAGCTTCTGGCTGTCTTAGTTCTAGTACCCATAGTGAAAATGTAATGCTATGGCACTATAGACTTGGACATCCAAATTTTGTGTATTTGAAAAAATTACTACCTGCTCTATTTATCAATAAAAAGCCCATTGATTTTGTGTGTGAAATTTGTTGTCTTGCAAAGCAGTCCAGAACTAACTTTCCACAGAAAAGTTATCAACCATCTAAGCCTTTTAACCTGGTACACAGTGATATTTGGGGACCTTCAAAGGCTAAAAATATCACTGGTACTAGGTGGTTCATCACTTTTATTGATGACCACACTAGGCTTACATGGGTTTTTCTGATGAAAGATAAGTCTGAAGCTGGTATGATATTTAGAAATTTCTATCACATGGTTCATACACAGTTTGAAACTGAAATCAAGGTTTTGAAGTCTGATAATGGGTCAGAATACTTTGAAACAACTCTTGGGACCTTCATGAGAGAGAAAGGCATTGTTCATATAAGTTCCTGTGTTGATACTAGGCCTGTAAACGACCCGAACCCTATCAAACCCTGGCAGGGTTCAAGCTCAGCTCGGTGTGTTCGAACCTTAGGCTTGGCTCGGCTCGAAATTGCCGAGCCTTAGATTTTCATTATCCGGCTCGGGTTCGGCCTGGTATATAGGGAAAAAAAAGCTCGGCTCGGTTCGGCTCGAACATGTCGAACCGTTCGAACATGTCGAACCGTTCGAACATGTTCGGCTTGAACTGAGTTTTAAAAAAAAATCAGAATTTACTACATCAGAACTCAGCTACAAGAATCATGGTAAAACGAACGAATATGCAAACTTTTCAGCTGAAATAAAACTATAAAATCAAAATGAGAGACACAATTTCAAACATGAGCCACACAAATCTTTTGAGAGCAAAGGACACTGCAAAGCAAATAGAATTGAAACATCAACTAATTCATCATCAAACAATTATTTTTTTCATTTTAAAAGAACGGTTCTGGGCGAGATCAACAACAACAAACCATGACCAAAATGAACACAAATAACCATATGAAATCCAACAAAACACTGGGCGAGATCAACAAAAACAAACCATGACCAAAATGAACACAAATGAACCAATGTATCCAACAAAACACATATCCATTCCACATTACAATCCACCCCACACAACAAAAGGCAAAAAGTATACCAGTGAAGGCAGACTACGGTAATACACAGGCGCACAGAATATGTATTACACCCTAATCGCACCAAGATGAAAAAGGGATTTTACTGCAACTAGTTTGAATGCCTTTAGTGCAGTTTTAACAGGGTATGACAAACAAGAAATGCATTTCTCAGTTCTTTACTACTCCCTGGTTTCAAGGTGTGCAAAAACAATAGTAAGACTTTTGTACATTCTTAGTAACTTATTTTGGCTTATAAATATAACAAAGGGGATAAACACAATTTTTCAGCAATTTTGAATTTTGCCCTTTTATCCGCATTGTTTCATCTTTGCTCTGAAAATTGCCAAATTCTTAAGAGAATAGTCTCTTTATCCCTGTAGCAAAAATGGGTAATTCTCATTATACCCTGTGAAGCGTACATCACTGCTCCTCCCTCCTCCTCTATCCCCTCCAATTTCACAAATTGGGATAACAATTTTATTTTCTTCTAGGAATAGGAATACCAAATACAATTTAAAATATATATTGATTAACACCACACTGTTCAAATTAAAATTATAGGAAAAAAGAAACACTTGAAATTTGAAGTAGGATTTGGAAATGGAATTATTACCTCTCTGAAGAAGAGGAGCTGCCGACGCCGTGCCGAACAACCGGGCGTTGGAGGAGCAGCCAAGCAGCGCGGGGGAGGAGGGTTGATTGATTCTTGAAGAAGACACAAAGTAGAAGAAGAGGCTGTGTTGTAGTGTTGTAGAGTGAGAGCCCTCCGGACAAAAGAAGTGCTTGGTAAGGCCACTTGGACTCCTCATGAGATCCGGACAAAGTAAATGGTCCAATAACAAAAGAAGTGCTTGGTAGGGCCACTTGGACTCTGCTTCATACCCTGGCTGCTCAGTACCCGGACACTCCAACAAGACAACAAAAGAAGGATGTGAAAGAATTGATGACAATATTATCTCGGATTTACCCTTGTAAGGAATGTGCAGATCACTTCAAAGAAGTTCTAAGGACAAACCCTGTGCAGGCCGGATCTCATGAGGAGTTCTCGCAATGGTTATGCCATACACACAACATAGTGAACAGAAGTTTGGGGAAGGCATCTTTTCCTTGTCAAAGAGTAGATGCACGTTGGGGCAAGCTTGAGTGTGAAGACCGCGCTTGTGATCTATAGGCCTGTAAACGAGCCGAACCCTACCGAACCCTGGCAGGATTCGAGCTCGGCTCGGTGTGTTCGAGCCTTAGGTTCGGATCGGCTCGAAATTGCCGAGCCTTAGATTTTCCTTATCCGGCTCGGGTTCGGCCTGGTATAGGGAAAAAAAGCTCAGCTCGAACTGAGTTTTAAAAAAAATCAGAATTTACTACATCAGAACTCAGCTACAAGAATCATGGTAAAACGAACGAATATGCGGACTTTTCAAATTTGAAATAAAACTATAAAATCAATTTGAGAGACAAAATTTCAAACACGAGCCACACAAATCTTTTGAGAGTAAAGGACACGCGAAGCAAATAGAATTGAAATTGTATATACGTAATTAAAGAAAACATCGTTTTGCGGGGTACGAAGCTTGAATACGGGAGATTGGCCGGAAATTGACATACCTCGGGCGGAACGACCGGTCGCTACGTGAAGATCCCGCCGGTGAAGAATCCCGTAGCTAATGGCTCAATCGATACGACGCCGCGGTGAAAAGTCTTTATTAATCTTTGGTTTGTACATCGAACAACCCATATTTCGCGGGGCGCGGTGCTAGTGCTCGGCTACGGTTGGAGGGTTGAGGGATGGAGGGACTAGGGAGTAGGGAGGACTAAGGACGAGGAGGTAGCCACCACTCACCAGCCAGGCAAGCGTAGAGAGCCAGAGAGGCAGAGACGGCTCAGACGACGGGGGAGGGGAGAAACGGCGGGGCTCTGGGATGGGGAAGGGGATTAGATTAGGGTTTTCTTTTTAAGAGAATCAGAATGACCGAATGAGTCGAATGACAATTGAGTCAATGCCTAAATAATATATATATATATATATATATATATATATATATATATATATATATATATATATATATATATATATATATATATATACTAGTAAAAGAAGCATTCATGTGACGAACAAATCGATTTACTTTATCAAACATGAATAGAATACACACTACAGAAACAGTTATTGACAAGAACGGGGGGAAACAATACAACCTCAAAGTATAAACAGGCATAACTAAGACACAACCCAGTGGTTTGAGAAGTCAGCGTGTCATACATCACTATGAGTCCCTATTGAGTCTTCCCTCGGACGTGTTAGTAAGAAAAAACAACGAATGATGAATTCATTGGATTGGATAGAAAGCAAAATACATTGCAATGCTTAGGGTTCAGGTAGGCTCTATTGGGCTGGCTGAAATGAACTGACGCGTTTATTATGCACATAATCTGAATCCAGGAAAAGGTAATGCTATGAGTTACTAAAGTGTTGTGAGAATAAACCAGGGTACATTCTTTACCCTTGGCTTAAACTCAGTACTCCCTAAGAATGGTTAGCCCTCTTGTCTGGCTTACACTCAGTACAAAGTGTTAAAACAATCTCAAGCTCTGTTCTCAGAGGTAAAAAAAAGCACGAGAAATTCATTCAATGGATAATTTTCACACAGGTTATTTACAGCCTCCAGTATCTACCAGAATATTCCAACACGAATATTAACAGGCGTCTTCGGTCTTTATTGACACCACACTAAATCCACCGTGTTTAGCCCCACAGTCTAATCGACTTTTCAACAGTCGATTCAAAGAATCAACTATCCGCTATTGTCCGGGTGACGGTCGATTCTCAGCTCTAGCATTGACTTTACGCTGATTAATTGAGTCGATTCTAAGCTCTAGAATTGACTTTCCGCGGATTAATTGGTTCGGTGTAGTGCCAAGCTAATTACATTGTGGTGCTGCTGCTAAAAGCGCCCAATATTGATATAGAGAAAAGGGGCAGTTCAAAACCATCAAATACACAAAGCGGTCGAAAATTCAAGCAAAAACCGTTCCAGAAATGAGCAATTTATATCAATTAGTCCCTCAAATTTGTAGCTCAATTAGCAGGCATGGCCGAATGGTAGCAAGGAAAAGTCAGCCAAATGCGCTTACATGAAAAGTCAACAAATGCATGCTTACATGAAAAATTACAAATTTCAGCACAGAAAGAAATTAAAAAATAAAAAATAAAAATTTCAGCCAGATTTACCTGTTTTAATTGAATGAATGTGCGAAAGAAGGAACAGATACAGAATTAGGGGGGATTCATGTCCAAAGCTTGAATGTGCGAAAGAAGACACAGCTACAGAATTAGGGGGAATTCATGTCGAGACAATACTGAGATTTGATCGATTGAAAAATTAGTTTAATGGTCGTTTCATTTTTCTGAATCGATTTATTTTCTTCTTTTAAGGAAAAGGGGAAGAGATGTAGCAGTTTGGGGATTGAGACCGTGGTGAAGCTTCACAAAAATGGAGGATGCAGAATTGTGGGGATGAAGGGCGGCCGGTATGGCCAGGGCCTCATTTGGTACCGTATAGGCAGGGCAAAAGTTAACAAATTAAACGGAGATGACAAAAATACCCTCGGCCTTTTTTTTAATTTTATTCTAGTCATATTAATTACACTGCTTTAGTTTTCCCTTTTCACTCGGTTCATCGAGTAAAAGTCGAAAAAAAACTAGGGTTACAGAAATAAATTTCCGAAAGGCTATTAGTATTGTGATATTTTCATATGAGTAATTACAAACATAACGGACCCTTAATTACCCGTATAATCTCTTTCATTGTCTTGTCTTTCCGCTTCAATTATCTTTCACGTCTGTCCCATTTGATAAACAACGCAACCATTAAAACCCTTTGTTAATGATGTAGTTATTTCGGTTCTTCGTCTGGGTCAATGGATATAAACCCGGAAGAAGTATAAATGATATGTGTAATGCTTCAATATTTGTTGACTATATGTTACATAAAAGTATAAGGTGAGTTTTATTGGCAGCACATTTACAGGTAAAAATTTGTGTGTAAAATGTAGCGTTGAAAATTTTTATGTGGTGCTTAATATCCATCTATATTAATAAGAAAACAAATGTTCAACCCATGTTGACACTTGTTTTTTTTTCATTGGTCATTTTTTTTTCATGACCCAATCCAATTTTTTTTTTAATTGTTCATGGCCCAGTCCAGAATTTTTTTTTTGTTGTTGTTTTGAAAACAATGATTTGAGTTAAATTGTTCCATTTTGGAGGACACAATTGTATCACCTTTTAATGTGCGAATATATGTAGCAAATGTATGACTATTTTCAAAATATAAGGCCCGACTTGTTGCCGACACGATCTGTGTATCATGCCAAAAAAATTGTATTGGCGTTTACATGAAATCTTATAAATTTCTTAAAATAAATTCATTTCATAAAAAAACATATCGTTTGTACATGGCGATATGACTATTTTCAAGATATAAGGCCACGACATGTTGCCTACACGATCTTTTATATCATGCTTAAAAATATTTGGTTTGACGATTACATGAAATATTAAAATTCTTGAAATGAATTTTTTTTTTGTAAAAAAACATATCGTTTATATAAAATATTAAATATCCTGAAAAAAAAAATATTTCGGTCACAAATATTGTTAAACGGGCTATAGTGTATTGTTGATTTAATTTCTATGGAAATTCGAATTATGTATTTTACCATTGCCGTTAAAATTAGCCTAGATCTGAGAATACAAAAAAAGGTTCAGTAGTGTCGAAAGGTGTCGATTTTGTGTCGTGGAGTATTGACAGTGTGTTAGATTTTAATTAATTTTTAATTAATATTCATTTAATCAACCGACACTTGTTGGATATGGCGTCGGGGTGCATCAGAGTGTGTCGTGTCGTGTTTTTCGTAGAACACGTGTTGTTGCCGATAATGTCGAAGATAGCTTCATTTTTTCGGTTAAAATAGATTTAAGTAGAAATTGAAAAAATAAAATCAGTAGTGTCGAAAAGTATCCATATGATGTCGGAAGGTGTCGAAGATGTGTCAGATATTCATTTCATCAGCCGACACGTGCCGGACATGCCATCGTAATGTATTAGAGTTAATTAAATATAAACCGGGGCAACACTCGTACGAAGCACGATTGTTTATTTTCCTAGTATACTCACAAAAAAAGTATATTATTCTAATTATGTTATGGATTGTATAGGAAAAGAGGCACCCGTGCTCCGCACTTCCGGTGTCCCAGATTGTAAATATACAATGCAATTTAACGTATGTATGCATCGTTGATGAATTGGATTTTTGGTTTCAGGGTAGAGATGTAACAATATATTATAATAAATGATGAGTCGTTAGAATATGTAAATGATATAGGGAAAATGTGGAACATCATACATCCAAGAAATCATGCGTGCTCTACACTATTGGTGCTCCGGTTTATTTTTGTAATCACCGAAATGTGAAAATTAAAAGTGAATCAGCAAATGTAATAATCATAGAGGACTGAAATAATAAACCCGAGTAAACTATAAAAAGGTATACGATACGTGTCCGACAACCAACACGACATGATACGCTCTGATACATTACGATGGCATGTCTGGCACGTGTCGGTTGATAAATGAATATCCGACACATTTTCGACACCTCCCGACATCGTATGAATACTTTTCGACACTACTGAACAATTTTTTTCAGTTAATACTTAAATCTATTTTAACCGAAAAAATAAAGTTATCTTCGACATTATTTGCAACAACACGTGTTCTACCAAAAACACGACACGACACGCTTCGATACACCTCGACGCCATATCCAACAGGTGTCGGTTGATGAAATCAATATGAATTAAAATTTTAATTAAAATCTAACAAATTGTTAACACTCCATGACACAAAATCGACACCTTTCGACACTACCGAACCTTTTTTTTGTATTCTTAGATCTAGGCTAATTTTAACGGTCATGGTAAAATACACAATTCGAATTTCCATAGAAATTAAATCAACAATACACTATAGCCAGTTTAACAATATTTGTGGCCGAAATAATTTTTTTTCAGAATATTTAATATTTTATATAAAAGATATGATTTTTTATGAAAAAAAATTCATTTCAAGAAATTTAATATTTCATGTAATCGTCAAATCCCAATTTTTTTTGCATGATATAAAGATCGTGTAGGCAACATGTCGTGGCCTTATATCTTGAAATAAGTCATATCGCAGTGTACAAACAATATATTTTTTTATGAAATGAATTTATTTTAAGAAATTTATAATATTTCATGTAAACGTCAACACAATTTTTTTGGTATGATACAAAAATCGTGTCGTCCCATAAACAGTAAAAAAAACGGACCAATGAACTTATATTTTAAAAATAGTCGTACTTTTGCTACATATATTCGCACATTAAAATGTGATACAATTGAGTCTCCAAAATGAAACAATTTAACTCAAACCTTCATTTTAAAAAAAACAATTTTTTGGGCCGGGCCGAAAAAAAAAAACTTTTTTAGGCCGGGCTGATGAACAGTAAAAAAAATGAACAATTTAACTCAAAACCTTCATTTAAAAAAAAACACTTTTTTGGGCCGGGCCGAAAAAAAAACTTTTTTGGGCCGGGCCGATGAACAGTAAAAAAACGGACCAATGAAAAAAAAACAAGTGTCAACATAGGTTGAACACTTGTTTTCTTATTAATATATATATACTAGTTAAAACGGGACTTCGTGCAACGCACGGAGTGCCCATGCTAGATGTTTACCTTAATGTCAAAAACTATTAAATATAAAATACATTTTAACTAAAATATCATTCTACACATTTTAAGTACAACACAATATAAATGACGAAATTTAACCGGCATTGATATTATACAACAAATTATGATGTCAATTATTTAACACGACGACAATTAGACAAATGTTTTCGACTTACTTACATAGACACCCGACACAAAAAACAAAAGTTTCAAACTACATTTAACACTCATCAATAAAATACATTTACCATGGTATTAGTAAAAATTGGTCTTTATTCACACTAAAACTAACCAACGGCTTACCCACGGTATGAGCATTGTTGTTGAAAGTGGTTGTTATTTCCGGAGAATACAGCCCTGACTCTACAATTGTAACTGGTAAATTTCTAATGCTATTATGTTTGTTGTTTTTATATATATCTATATAGTAGTTATAATGATAGTAGGCTAAATATATTACTAGCCAAGATATGTACTAAGTTATTTTGATCTTTTTAAGAGAAATGGATGATGACTATACTAAAATATGATTAAAATTGAATGTAATGAATCTTTTTCTACTTGAAACGTATTGAAAACGTTCGTATTGACGTAATTAATCAATATGAATAGAATCGTAACCTAATGATGAACTGACCAGAGAAGTTAGGATATGAGATCAAGGGTAGAAAAACCGGAGGGTAAAAATGGCCGAGTGAAAACGTGACAACGGAATCCTATTTCCTACCCGGGGGCAGATTTGTTTTGAGAGAAATAAATCTTATTAAAAATTGTGCTCAAGAACTTATTACGTTAATTTACCTGTTCTGATCGAGATCCTAAGCATTGACCGCATGACAAAACGGAGTACCCAATCTTTTGGATGACATTGGACAGTTAATGAGACATATGACAGTTTCGTACGCTCGTGTGAGAGGGAACTGTTGAGCTGAGGAGTACACCGTTTCGTATATTCAATTGGACCTTAAAATAAAAGGAAGATCGAGCACATCCATCAACTTAAAAGGATATCATAACTCAAGTAACATATTCTTGGCTAGTATCTTTAATATTTATATATTATATTGGTATATATATATATATATATATATATATATATATATATATATATATATATATATATATATATATATATATTAGTTATAGTTTTACGCATAGTTTTACGCATTTATTTTATATTAATAGTATTTAGTATATCTCTATATATTAGTATAGTTTAAATTTTATTTACTGTTTTACGGTTACTAAAAAGGAAAAAGAAAAAAATGCGACTTAGATCGAGATAATAACATCTTCTTGGTGTTTAACCACACTAAAATTAGATTTTCGCTTCCCTGAGGATTCGACACCTGACTCACTATACTAGCACTACAATTTGACCCGGTACACTGCCGGTTAGGATTGTTTAGCCTAGAAAACGTCCGTCAGCCTTCTAGCGCCGTTGCCGGGGAACGATGCTAATTCTTTGTGTCTATGGTTACTACTTGTATTAGATCAAAATTCTCGAGGATAAGTCAACACTCTTCTTATCACATTTCTTTTTTATTTTCTGTTGGTATCTACTTTCTTTTAGTTACCAATTTTCTTCTTCTACACAAAAATTCGAGCATTTTTCTATTTTCAATAGTTGATGACCCGAAGCGGTAAGACCCCACTCACTCCTTATAAGCCTGACATAAATACTTACGAAAGGCAGTTAAGAGCAGAGAGTAAACGTGGTCAAACCAGCCAAGGACTTCTTGGCAGATCTCCGCAAGAATCATCAAATCGAGAGTCGAGAATGGCTGAAACCAGTGACGAAACACCTGAACAAGGGCTAGATCATGCTCAAGGGCATGGACAAAACCTTAATCAGAATCTACCAATACCAAATAACCAAAATAGAAATACTCAGAATCGAAACCAGAATAATCGTAACAATCCTAACCAACCAAACTCGAGACCTATCTGTGATCAGACCGTAAGAAGGAACCAGACTAATAATCCCATACTTTTACCCAATGAAGGAGCAAATAATTTCGAAATAAAATCTCATCTTTTTGGTTTAATCGACACAATAGCCCAATTTCTAGGAGAAGATGATGAAGATCCACATCACCATCTCTATCTTTTCGAAGAATTGTGTAATACAGCCAAAAGTCAAGGTGCTCATCATGAATTAACGAGGATGTCTATGTTTCCTTTTTCTTTAAAAGGAAGAGCACGAGATTGGTTTATGTCACTCCCACATCATTCATTGACTAGTTGGGAAGATATTCAAACCGAGTTCTTAAAACAGTATTTTACTCCGGGGAGAAATTTGGAATTAAAAGTCGAAGTTGCTAACTTTAGACAATGATCTGAAGAAACGCTTGGGAATGCTTGGGAAAGATTTAAAAAGCTGTTAAGAGTTTGCCCCAATCATGGTTATTCCTTAGATATGCAAATTCAACTTTACTGTCATAAATTAAGGAAAGACTCACGTGCAGATGTTGATCATGCATGTGGTGATTCTTTAATGATGAGTGAAGCCCAAGTAGTTTACGATGCTATTGAAAAGATTTCCAAAAACAATCGTATGTGGGAAACCGGTTCCAGCACCAGAAAAGTAGCATTTGCAGGAGAATGTACATCGAATACGGAAGTTCTAGCACACTTGGAGAATTTGAGTAGGAAATTTGACGGCTTACAAGCTAGTAAAAATAAAAAATCAGAAAATATCATACCAAATGAATACTAAAATCATGATAATGTGTCGTTAGGAATAGAAGAACCAGAAGGATATTCAAGGGAAGAGGTGAGTTTTCTACAACAACATAGGAATTTGAACAACGCGTATTCAAACTCATTTAATGCTATTAGAAGAGATCACCCTACTTCTCGTTGGTCTGAAGACCTTAATAAGCAAGGACAACCACCATATCCAGTCCAGTATAAGAATTCATACCCCAATCAAGGTTATCAAGGAAATACCGTGAATCAGAATCTACAATCATTACCTAGATCGTATCCACAACATACCACTCAAAGTATACCAGTTACCCAAAGTTCAATTCAGCCTGCAGAAGGAGTTGAGAAATGGGAGAAATTAATGGAAAATATGATGGGTGTGATGTCTACTCAAGCTCAAAATATGGAAACTATGATAACTTCTATAGGTTCAGTCACTAAGGATATGAGTACGCTAAAAACATCCATGAGTGGACATGATACCAGAATGAGAACTATAGAAGCTTCAGTAAGGAATATGGAAGATCATTTGAGTAGAGAGGGAGAACGGAAAAACAGCAGACCTCCAGGAGGATTGCCAAGTAATACTGAAAGAAATCCAAGAGAGGTAAATGATGTTGTAACCAGAAGTAGAAGTAATGGAGTAGAAAGTTCCGGAAATAATGCAGTAGAAGATGATTTAGATGATGAGTATGAAAAGGACTTAGAAAATAAGGATGAACTTGAATTTACTGACGAGGAAGAGGAAATTATTGAGAATTTCCTGAGACAAGAAAGATATATCGAATCTGAAGGAAAGGATGATGAATGGGTTAAAGTTCCTAGAATACTGAAGGATCCAAAAGATAGTGAACTTAGAACCTTATTTAAGGAACATGTCAGAGAAAACCAGAATAATAAAGAAAGAAAGGAGAATTCACAAGTAACTGAAAAAGAAAAGATTGATACAGGAGTTGTTTTAAAAGAAAAATCGAAAGATCATGAAACATGGCGACCAAGTAATGCTCAAAGATTCAAGGAGAAAGGAAAAGAGACCATAACTTCAGAACCTAAAGTTATAGATCTAGAATCTTTACCTTATCCACCAAAAGATCAAATTAAGAAGGTAAAAACAGATAAGAAGTATGCTCGATTCCTTGATACTTTTGTCATATTCATGTGAATATCCCTGTTATAGAAGCTCTAATCAATATGCCTACTTATGGAAAGTTTCTTAAAGATATCCTTTCAAACAAGAAAAAGATAGAAGAATATGAGAATATTTGCCTGAATGAAGAATGTTCTGCAATATTACAACATAAGTTACCACCTAAACTCAAAGATCCTGGTAGTTTCACTATTCCATGTGAGATTGGAGGATTTCTGTTTAAAAGGGTATTATGTGATCTAGGAGCAAGTATAAATCTCATGTCTTATGAGGATTATAAGAAACTAGGCATAGGAAAGCTTACAAATACTGAAATGACTCTGCAAATGGCAGACAGATCTATTAAATATCCTAAAGGAGTCATTGAGGATGTGTTGGTTAAAGTAGACAAGTTTTACTTCCCAGTAGATTTCGTAGTTATGGAAATGGAAGAAGGATATTCAACGCCACTTATTCTCGGTCGTCCATTTCTAGCTACGGAAAGAACGTTAATTGATGTTCAAAAAGGTGAATTAATACTAAGAGTCAATGAAGATAAAGTTGCTTTCAATATCTTTAAGGCTATGAAACATCCATACAAAGCACCAGAATCATGTTCTTTCATAGATGAAATATCCACTTTATGTAATATTCAATTACCAATCTATAAAGATAAGCTAGAAGAATGTTTAGCTTTATCTATCTATGAAGAAGATGAAAATGACAAGGAAATGAAAGAAGTAATCTTTTATCTTAATAAAGGTAATTTTTCTCAACCATGGCATAGGTATTTGGAATTAGAATTAGAAGGACCGGTTCTAAAACCTTCAGTAGAAGAGCCACCAAGGAATCTAGAGTTGAAACCACTTCCTTCTAATCTGAAATATGCTTTTCTAGAGACTAATAATCTACTTCCGATTATTATTTCATCAACCTTAACTGAATTACAAGAAGATCAATTGCTCAAAATGTTAAGACAACATAAGAAAGAATTTGGAGCCGTTTTAGGTCAAAGATATAATAAGATACTCAAAGCTATTTACTATGCATCTCACACGTTAAATACAGCTCAACTAAATTATGCAACTACAGAAAAGGAACTGTTGGCTGTAATCTTTGCCTTAGATAAATTTAGATCTTATATTGTTGGATCTAAGGTTATAGTTTATACAGACCATTCAGCATTAAAGTATTTGTTAAGTAAAAAAGATGCTAAACCTCGTCTTCTTAGATGGATTTTGTTACTTCAAGAATTTGATATAGAAATCAAAGATAAAAAAGGAAGTGAAAATGTAGTGGCAGACCATCTAAGTAGAATGGAGAATGATGAAGGGATAAGGAATGAGATACAAGATTCATTTCCGGATGAACAATTATTCAGAATCGATACTCCCTCAACCATGCAATTATTAAAAGATAGAATACCGATAAAGGAAGATTCACCATGGTTTGGGAATATTGTTAATTACCTTACCTGTAATTACATCCCGTCTCACTGGACTTGGCAGCAGAAAAAGAAGTTCTTTTACGACCTAAAGTTTTATTATTGGGAGAAACCAGACCTGTTCCGAAATTGTTCGGATGGAATAATCAGAAAATGTGTGCCTGATAATGAAATTTTAAGTATTTTATCATTCTGTCATGATCGTGAGGTAGGAGGTCATCATGGAGGATGGAAAACTGCTTTTAAAATTTTACAACGTGGTTTTTATTGGCCTACACTATATAGAGATGCATATAAATATGCAAAATCTTGTGAATCATGTCAAAAATGGGGGAATATATCGAGAAAACATGAAATGCCTATGCAGCCAATTTTAGAATGTGAATTATTTGATGTTTGGGGTATAGATTTCATGGGACCTTTCCCTATATCTTTTGGAAAAAGATTTATTTTAGTAGTGGTTGACTATGTTTCTAAATGGGTTGAAGCTGAAGCTCTTCCCACTAATGATACCAGAGTAGTGCTAAGATTCCTTAAAAAGAATATATTTACAAGATATGGAGTTTCTAGGGCTATCATTAGTGATAGAGGATCACACTTTTGTAACAGACCATTTACTAAAATAATTGAAAAATATGGTGTAACCCGTAAACTTGGTACACCCTATCATCCGCAAACTAGTGGACAGGTAGAGGTGTCTAATAGAGAAATTAAAAGAATCATGGAGAAAACAGTGGACTCAAATCGTAAAAACTGGGCAGAAAGACTAGACGATGCATTATGGGCTTACAGAACAGCCTTTAAAACACCGATTGGTTGTTCTCCTTATAAATTAGTTTTTGGTAAATCTTGTCATCTCCCAGTTGAACTAGAACACCGAGCCTTTTGGGCTATTAAATTTCTAAATTTCGATCCTAAGGCTATTGGTGATCATAGGTTACTCCAGTTAACAGAACTGGAAGAGTTTCGCCTCGATGCTTATGAAAACGCTCGAATCTACAAGGAACGCACGAAATCTTTCCACGACAAAAAAATCTATCGTCGTGAGTTCCATGTAGGTGATCGAGTACTCTTATACAATTCACGTTTAAAGTTGTTTCCAGGTAAACTTAAGTCAAGATGGACAGGTCCATATAAAGTAACAAGAGTCTACAAATCTGGAGCTGTGGAATTAACTGATGGAAATACAACTTTTATAGCCAATGACCACAGAGTAAAATTATTCGTGGAAGGTAAAGAGATCCCAAAACAAGAGAAGTAATGTTGCTGATCGACCCTTCAACAGATTAAAAGCGGAAAAATATAAACTCAGCCGATTACGGGTACTACCTTTCTTATTTATATTTTTATGCATTTTACAGTTGTTTAGTCTTTTACCGGATAGACGTTAAAGAACTGGATGCTTTTTCTAGATAGAATAAGAGTTTTTATTTTGCTTTTAAAATTAGGATTGGATAAAGATGTTGCTTTTAAAATCGAATGCTTAGTTTTTCAAATAAACAAAGGACTGTTGATTGAAGCCAGAAAGAAAGAGTTGTGTAATGGGAAATCTAGAAGTGCAATCAAGAGAAGAGCGAGATTCTTAATGAGATGTAGAATCTGTGGAAAAAGTGAACACATGGGAAAATGTGGAGACAGCACAACCAAATCCCAGGATGAATGTTTGAATGTTATTAAGATGGGAACGATTAGGTGGTTATCCGAAAATCCCGATGGAGAACAAAGAGAGAATTCAAACGCATCATTTCTAGGAATAAGGTTGATAGATCGATATGAGAGAAATCTTGAGGATTTAAGATTGGGGGATTGAAAAATCATATAATTGTTGTATTTCAATAGTTTTTATAATTTAGTATGTTAAAATATTAGTTTTAAAATTTTGAAGAGAGTTTGAGAATGTGTTAACACAAGAGTAAACTTCAACTTATCTTTTATTCATTGATAATGAAGGAGTATAAATAGATACAATTTGGAAAGAGACTAGCTAGCTAGGGCGGCCACTTGAGTATGTAGATGTGGGCGGCACAAAAGCAAAAAGTAAAAGTACAATCTATGTCTATGTCTATGACATAAAGTAAACTAGAGTTTGACATATTAATTGTTTATATGTATCACAATTAATATGTCTTTTACAAATAAATAAAGTGTACAAATAAAGTTATGCACGACAAAGTCTGCGTGATCATGAGGATCGAGCGGTCACCGCCGATCACCTCGCCGAGCCTCGGCCAGACCGCCGAGTGATATATTTCCACACCCCCCCCCCCTCAAGGCGGGTCCGTATATATTGATGCGGCCAAGTTTGCTACTTAGTCCGCCGAACGTAAGAGGTGGAATAGCCTTGGTAAGAATATCAGCATTTTGATCTTCTGAGGGAACATACTGGAGTTGAATAATCTTGGCATCAATCTTCTCCTTCAGAAAGTGTCTGTCAATGTCCACATGTTTTGTTTTGTCATGATGGACTAGATCCTCTGCCATGCATAGTGCTGAGTTATTATCACAACAGAGTGTGATAGGTTGCCGAATAGGTTCTTTGAAGTTCGGTAAGTACTCTTTTGAGCCAAAGAGCTTCACAAATGCCTAAAACAAGTGCCACGAGTTCGGCTTCAAGATCGCTTCTAGACACGATAGGTTGTTTCTTGCTCCTCCAAGTAACAAGATTGCCCCATACATAGGAACAATAGCCTGTGGTAGACCTTCTATCTATGTGGCATCCGGCCAATCGGCATCGGTATAGACCTTGATGGATCTATCGGCAGACTTGGTGAAGTGTAACCCTTGGCCGGGAGTGGACTTCAAATACCGCAAGTATTCTATTCCGCATCCCAATGTTGCTCGGTAGGGCAATGCATGAAGCGGCTAACGGATCGACACCATATGCAATATCCGGTCTTGTATGGGATAGGTAGATGAGTTTCCCTACAAGTCTTTGATATTGTTCCTTTCTTACGGCAATGTCACCATGTAGCGGGGTATGACCGGGGTCTACTCGGGGATACGACGGGTTTGCACCCCGGCATGCCGGTTTCCTTTAGCGAGGTCCAAGTACATATTTCCTTTGGGAGGCGAGATTCCTTTGATGTTTCTAGCTACTTCCATGCCAAGAAAATACTTAAGTAAACCCAAGTCTTTAACCCGAAATACCTTTGCCGACAATTCTTTCAAGTGTTGGATCTCGGCAGGTCATCTCCGGTAAGGATGATATCATCCACATAGACAATAAGAATAGACCTCTTCTCGGTTGGTTGTCTTGATGAACATAGTGTGATCGAATTGCATTGGTGATATCCAGCGGCTTTGACCACGGTTGTTAATTTTCCAAACCATGCCCTTGGTGATTGCTTCGGAGCCATATAGAGATTTCCTCGGTTGCACACCTTGCCTTGAGTATGAGGATTGATAAAACCAGGAGGTATAGTCATATAAACCTCCTCGGTAAGGTCCCCATTTAGAAAAGCATTTTTGATGTCCAATTGATGAAGAGGCCGGTCAAGTTGGACAAAGCCTAGAGAAATTAGTACCCCGACAAAGTGTTGAGCTTTGCCACCGGTGCAAAAGTTTCTTTATAGTCAATGCCATAAGTTTGTGTGAATCCCCGGCTACCAATCCGGCTTTGTACTTGTCAATAGTGCCATCGGCGGTGTATTTGATAGTGAATAACCATTTGTACCGATTGTCTTTTTGCCTTTTGGAAGAGTTGTGAGATCCCAAGTATGATTATCCGGGAGGGCGGTCATCTGTTTTAACAGCGACCTTCCACTTATCATTTTGAAGAGCCTCCGAATATTTCTAGGGATAGAGTGAGAGTCCGGGTCCTGTGTAAACATGGCAAAGACAGGAGACAAGCGATCATAAGATAAATAAGAATGAATAGAATGATCGGTGCATGATCTTTTCCCTTTCCTTAGTGCAATAGGTCCGTCATCCACTTCGGCGACCGCCGAGAGTCAATAAGCCGAGGTCCGGCGGACTGCGGTTCGCAGGGCCGCCGAGGTTCGGTTCCCGCAGGCTGGGGGTCGGTAGACTCTTGTTCGGGGAGGTTCCGAGAAGTATTAGGTCGTAGAGAGTCGGTAGGGTACCGAAGTTCGGTCCGCCGAGGATCGTAGGTTCCGAGGGTTAAGAGTTTGCCGAGGGAAGGGGTTTAGGTCAATTTCAATCGGGTTTCCATCGGTGAATGGCTCGGTAGGTTTCTTTGTAATAAGGGTCCTTTCAAAGAATTTTACATCCATAGAATTGTAAAATTTCTTTTCAATAGGGGAATAACACTTGTAACCTTTTTCGTCCTTTGCATAACCTAGGAAAATGCACTTGTGAGCTTTAGGATCAAGTTTACTTCGTGTTGAGCATGGATATACACAAACACGGTACAACCAAAGATCTTTGGAGGCAAGCGGGAAACAAGATGATGGCGGGAGTGTGTGGTCGGTAGGGTTTGGAGTGGAGTTTTGAAACCTAACACTCGCCGGGAAGTACGTTGAGTAAATAAGTTGCGGTCAAGTATAGCTTCACCCCACATGTATTTAGGAACATGTGTGGTGAACATGATTGATACGGCCATTTCCGGCAGTGTGCTGTTCTTTCTCTCAAAGCAACCCCATTCTCGCCGAGGTGTTTCCACACAACTACCGATATGAACAATTCCTCTATCCGTCAAGAAGGTACCGAGATTAGACTCATAGTATTCTAGAGCATTATCGGTCTTTAAGATCTTGACCTTAGTATCAAATTGAGTGGAGACCATATGATAAAATTCTTGAAAGATATGACCAACTTCGATTTGTCTTTCATTAAAAAAACCCAAGTGTTCCTGGTATGATCATCAATAAAGGTGACAAACCACCTTTTCCCTGTTATACTTTTCACCCTAGAGGGTCCCCACACATCACTGTGTATTAAGGTGAAGGGTGAGGAATGCAAATGAGGTAACTTAGCATACACAGATTTTGTAAGTTTAGCAAATTGACAAATATCACATTGAAGGTCATTCGATTACATCCTTTAAACAATTCAGAGTTAAAGATTTCAAGTAACCAAAACTTGGATGTCCTAATCTATAATGCCATAACATGATATTGTCTAAAGTCTGGGAGCAGGCTGCTGAGGCAGATTCAGTCTTCAGTCTTCTGTCTTCAGCAGGGTTGACCAGAAACAATCCAGCGCAAGGTTTAGCCTTCCCAATCACTTCCGTGAAGTAGGATCTGGAATGTGCACCGATTTTCCTTAAAAACAACGGTCAATTCAAATCTTTAGTGAGTCTACTACGACGGATATAAGATTGCAGTCTAAGTTTGGAACAAATAGGACATCCTGTAGGCATATCTTATTAGTGAGTTTAACATTTCCAACACCTTTTGCACGAGAGATAGATCCATCGGCCAGTTTTAATGTTATGAATTTGGTGACAAGGCATATAGTTGGTTATAAGGTTTTTATTACCAGTCATATGGGAGGATGCCCAGAATCAACAATCCATGTTTCATTGCTAAGGGAAGAGTAGAATTTACTGTATGAGTATGAGTAGCAACATCGGTAGAGTGACTACCTTCCTTTTGTTGATTCGGGAAGGCTTTGAATGCGACAAGAACCGAGCATTCATCTGGTTTTCATTCTCCTCCTCACTAATGTGTCCGCCTTGACTTTCCCCGATAGGTTTTGAGGTTTTTGAGGAGTTAGGCTTGCCATGGAGCTTCCAAGCGGTTGTCCTTGGTGTGATTTGTGCGTTTGCGGTGATCACGAAACGGTTTTCCGAGTTTTCTCGGTAGGCTTCTTGTATGTCTCGGCAACCTCGGCGGCCTTCCCGACGGTCGTAGGGCGGCACCTTCGTAGGGTTGTCGGTAGTGGATTTCGAAGCATGACTTTTCTCCTACTTTCTTCATGTTTGACCTCGGCAAACATGGATTTGAGATTTGGAAGAGGTTTGGTGGCAAGAATTCTTCCCCTAACATCATCAAGAGTAGGATTCGATCCGGTGAGGAACCCGAATACTCTCTTCTTTTCTATGATGTCTTTATAAAGAGCAGCATCCTTGACATCATTCCATGAGTGAGTTTCTAACATATCTAAGTGTTGCCAAGCCTTAGATAGTTGATTGAAATATTGAGTTACAGACATATCCCCTTGCCTGCAAGTTTGAATTTGAGCTTCTAGTTCATATACCTCAGATGTATTATCCTTCTTGGAGTAAAGATCTCTGGCATTATCCCAGATTTCTTTGGCAGTATCATACATCATAAAGTTTTCACTTATCTCTTTTGTCATTGACCTCGTGAGGATGGTCATGAGTTGATTATTTGTTGTGTCCCATGCTTCAAAACCGGGGTCGGTTTCAAAGCGAGGTGCGGGCTTAGTTCCGGACAAGTATCCCATCTTACTTTGTCCGAAATGTACATTTTCATAGACCTTGACCATAACGAGATAGTTGTTACCATCAAGTCTATGGTTTGTATAAGAAGAGGAGTTGTCGGTACTCCCGGTCGGAGGCCGCCGAGAGTCGCCGAGGTTGAAGTAATGTCGGATGTGGAAGACATTCTTCAGAAATATGAATTTTGCAGCGGAAAAAGTTAGAACACAAATGGCTCCGATACCATGAAGAGAGTTTGAGAATGTGTTAACACAAGAGTAAACTTCAACTTATCTTTTATTCATTGATAATGAAGGAGTATAAATAGATACAATTTGGAAAGAGACTAGCTAGCTAGGGCGGCCACTTGAGTATGTAGATGTGGGCGGCACAAAAGCAAAAAGTAAAAGTACAATCTATGTCTATGTCTATGACATAAAGTAAACTAGAGTTTGACATATTAATTGTTTATATGTATCACAATTAATATGTCTTTTACAAATAAATAAAGTGTACAAATAAAGTTATGCACGACAAAGTCTGCTGTGATCATGAGGATCAGCAGTCTGCCGATCACCCTGCTGAGCCTCAGCAGACTGCTGAGTGATATATTTCCACAAATTTTCATAAAACTTTTTATGAATTTCAAAGTTTTAAGTTAGAATCTTATAAATTTTATAAAATTTTATAAAAAGTTATAATAAACCTAAGTTTTCAACTATGTAAAATTTCTATAAAAGAATTTTATGATTAAATCTCTTTTATAAAGATTTTTATATAATTTGATCTAAAGTTTATTAAAAAAAATCGATTTCATACCGGTTCGAACCGGAAAGCAAAACCTACATAGCCGATTTTTCCCTCTTTTCTTCTTCTTCCTCATATTTTTTTTTAAAAAACAGCCGCACCTCCACCCCAACACCAATATTTTACACTTCAAAATCACCTATTTTTCACTTAAATTATATTATTTCCATTACACTCTTTGATAAAAAAAACCACACATTGTCTATTTCTTCATCTTATTTGGTTTTTTTTCAAAAAGAGAGCAACTCCATTCCTCCGGCGACATCACCATCTTTTCCGGTCAATCTCCTTCATCTTTATTATCAAGGTATTAATCTAGTTATTTTATATGTTGTTTTTATTTTTATGAATTTTTTCTAGTTTAATTTTGATTTTTGATTTTAATACTTGGAGTTGTTTGTTGTTTTTGTTGTTGTTTTTGAATTATGTATCACAAATCGTAGATGGCCGAATCATCTTCTAGGAGGAAACCTACCAAGAAAAGGAAACAAACCATTTTAGTGCCTACGGTAGAAACCCGTCCTTTAACCGACTATGAGCAATCTGTGTCTTTTCAGGAGACTGCTAGCACTGCTGCTAAGAAAGCCTATAATGACATATTTGCAAAATGTTCAGTCAGTTTTGAGAGGGGCATTGATTTTACACTTTTTAGTGAGGCATTGAAAAATATTTTTCAGACTAGAGGTTGGTTGAATGTAGCAAGGTCCCGAGATAATCCAGTCAATGCTACACTAGTTGCTGAATTCTATTCTGTATTATCTACATATGAGGGTGATATTGATGCTTTGACGAGTATACCCCTAAGAACATTCAGTGTACCTTTTTCACCTGCCTTCCTTAATGCTTTGTATGGTATACCTGAAATCCCTGATAATGAGGACTATTATACGGTTTGGAATCTGAGCGACCCTGCTGCTTTAGAAAGGAAAGCTTTTGAAGCCCAACGTGCATTTGATTCAAAAGCAGTTTGGGTAGACAATAGATTTGGTTACGGGGGTTGTTTCAAAGCTATAAGGGGGATAAAACGTTTTTTGGGGCACACAGTTTATCCATCTGCCAATGTTACTTCTTATGGAAAGCATGATGTTTGTATGGCATGGGCAATGGTTAACAGGGTCCCTGTTGATCTAGGGAAAATAATTTTTAGGCGACCTGTGGACTTTGCTAACACTAGCAAAGAAGGGGGGCATATGCCTTTCCCTAGTATGATTACTGAATTATGTTCCATGACTAAAGTCCCAGTTTTGCCAGCCGACAAGATCATAACCCCCACCATCACCTTGATTGGCCATAGGATGCCTGATTTACCAGATGTCCCCATCGATTATTACAATAGACGTCAGCAGCAGCCACCTCCACCTCCATCTAGTGATCCACCTACACATCCTTCATCATCTACACAGCCACAGCCACAGCCGAGTCATAGTCAGAGTAGTCTAGTAGAGGCTATGTTTCACCATCTTCTTCAGGAACATGCTCGGACTGATGCCAATATGGCCATAGGATTTGAGAGGCAGAGGCAGTGGGCTGAGGATATTAGGTTAGGTATCACAGGTCATGTAGCTTCTATGAGAGATATTGATCCTTCCTATGCAAATATTTCTGCTACACACTCTCACTGTCAACCTGACCCATATACTTTACCTGCTTGGATCCCCCCGATTCCACCACCTGTCATTTTCCAAAATTTCACTACATCATCTATAGGGCAGGAGAACATTTCTACAGGTACTTCGGCGGATTTTTCAGGTATGGGAGGCTTTACATCAGTGGCTGATGTTACGATGGGCATGAGTACGTTTGGTTTGGATAGTTCTGTCAGGGTGACCACGACGCAATCCCAAATTCCACACCATTCGACTGCTTCTTCTCTTTCATTGTCAGAGACAGCTCAATTCACTCAGGACTTCTTCACTTCACAGGGAGGAGGATTTATGAGCTCGTCACATTTTGGAGCAGCTTTCACTCAGTTTATGCCACAATCTGCTTTTGATGAGAATGTTGATTTGGATGACGAAGAATGATTGATTTCTGGAACCGTACGATTTTAGTTTTATTATCAAACTTTAACTGTTAGTGTGACATTTTATTTGGTTTGATTTATTTTGTTTTTGGATTGATGCACTCTTTGGTTAGTGCACTTTTCGTTTTTTAGTACATGTTTGATGATTTGGTTACAACATTACTATTTTTGGCATCATCTTACATACCAAAACAAGAAAATATACATTTTTGGCAAAATTCTATGAAAAAATCGATCCTGTACTGAAAATATCAGTTCCGGTTCGAACCGAGAGACATCCGGTTCGAACCGGTGTATGCCGACCTGAACCTGCATTTATACAAGTCCGGTTCGAACCGGACTAATACCGGTTCGAACCGGGAAACCTATTTATGGTAAAAACCGACATTTTCAACACTTTGCATGATTTTAAAACCTATAAATAGCATATATGCATGCATGGAGCAAATACACCTAGCTTCTTCCGTCTATCTTTCGTTTAGAGTAGAGTAAAATGTCTAACCAGTCATCTCCCTCTGTCAACAGTTATCCTGATCCAAATACACCTGATAATGCTGAGTCTTATTCCTCGTGTTTCCACCCAAATCACTGTATACATAGTTTGAATTTCAATCACTCTCCAATTATGATTGAAAAAGGGCTTAATCTGAAGAAAATGGATCAGTGGGGTTTGAGTAGAATCACGGATGGAGGATGGGATACTTTTGTTAAAAAACCGAGTGGGAGAGTCAATATATCAGTCGTTAGAGAATTTTATGCTGCTTTGTCCGAGGTTAGATCGGTCGAATCTGCTTACTGTGTACAAGTTAGAGGGCTCTTTATCCCTTTTACCTCTTTTGCTATCAACCAAATTTTCCAGCTACCAAACGCTTATGTTACTCCACACCCTCACTTTGAATTCGATTGGCAGTTAGATTCTGTCAACAACACCATCAATCGATGTGCTGAAGCATCTAGAATCTTGTTCCCTAGTTTTCTCAATTCTAGAGATGTTTCCACTGCGGCATTGCTACCACATCTTAGGACCTGGAAACGTTTCATCAACTCCAGAGTTTATCCTACCACTGACTTTTCTGGAATTGATGATGATGAGATGTTGTTACTCTACGCCATGACAATTGGTGCCTACATAGACTGGGGTGTTTTGATCCATAAGACTGCGGTTCTCTTTGCTGTAAATCGTCACAGTTATGGAAGGCCAATGCCCTTTGCATGGCTTATTACGAAACTTTGTGTGTATTGTTCTGGAGTTGTGGAGTTGGACATTGACGAGATTTTTCCATCTCGAGTTCCACAAATTGGATACCTTCCAGTTGATACTCCTGGAGGATCTTCCACCGGTTAAGTTTCTAGTATTTAGTAAATTTGAAAGAATAATGTTTTTAGTTTTAAGATAGTAAGTTAATTTAATCCTTAGTCTTATCTTCAGTTTTTGTCTTTGTTTTAATAAAAATCATGTAATATATTGTGTTTGTTATAAAAGATAATAATATGTTTATCTATTATTCAAATTGATTACAAGATTTTCTGGTTTATCTATTGTATTGTATTCACACTGTAATCTCAACTATAAATACCCCATGATACCGTTGAAATAAGACACAAGCATTTCTCCTTTCTCTTCATTACTTTGTTTTGTTCTTTCTTATATTAGTTTTATAACACGTTATCGCACGAGTCTCTCGATCTTTGTTGTGGAATCGATCGGTCGTTCCCGGAGGATACCATTAGATGTTGGATTACGACGAAAGAATAAGTCTTCTTTGACTTTCTTCAAATTGAAATATTTTTGCCGTGTTGCCTTACTTGATATATACAATTGATTTATACAATATAAATAATACTCTTTACGTATTTTTCTTTATCATGGATCAATACTCAAAACAACGACCACGGGCAGTTATTTCTTATATATTCTTTTATATTTGTTTGATGGATTTGATTGTCAAGTCTATAATTTCGATTATTTTATTTTATTTGGCCCAGTTCGCATATATGATTATAGCCTTCCTTATGAACCTTGAAGGCAAAGATGGTGAACGAATAGCTGATCAATCTGTAAAATCATATCATATTATATATTATATTAAAAATAAATAGATCAGGAGTATTTAATACTATCCAGAGGTAAAATTTTATTTATGTGCATTTTTCTTGTTTTGTTTGGTTTTAAATGACTAGCATCACTAAACAAAAATTTGTTCCTATCGAGGAAAAAAATTATTTATCATGGGCCATGGATATTCAATTGCACTTAATTATGGGTCTTGGTAAAATTTGTCATTAATAATATTGAGACAAACCATGACCGTGTAAAGGCCATGATATTTCTCCGTCATTATTTTGACGAGAGATAGAATATGAGTATTAACGGTGAAAGATCCGTATGAATTATAAAACCATTTGAAAGATAGGTTTGAGATCCATATGAATTATGGAAAAATTTGAGAAAAGGTTCGACCACTCGAAGTTGGTCGTCGTTTTACCGAAAGGTTCGAGATCCGTATGAGATCCTTATGAACTTTGAAAGAATGGTTCGGCCACTTGAGAGTGGGTCGTTTAACCGAAACTCATACGTGATTGGCTCAACTTGCATTCGCAGTATTTTAAATCTGTTATTAATTCAACCATTTTTATTACACCACGGTTGAAATTATATGGCAAAATTAATTTATCGATTTGATTTGTGCATCTTGATAACATTAATAAAATGATGGATCAAGTCAATAAATTTGATATGAGCCATGAAGGCTAAGTTTTATTATGGAAACATATATATGATCACGTGAAGATGATCAATATTCGAAAAGAGTATATAATGGACCAGAAATCCATATGAAAATATAAAGCTCGTAAAAGTGAATATAAAATTCACATTAACGGACATGTCGTCAGTTGACGAAAGTGAATATGAAATTCACATATTTGAACGTCAGACATGCCAAATACTCTTAAAAGTGAACTTGAGATTCATAGCAAAAACGTGGAGATGTTATTCACAGAAATAACTAAGGACCTGAACTCCATTAAAAAATGTTTCCACGAGTGATCTGAAATTTAGAGATAAAAATCTACTGAATATATCAATAAAGTTATATGATTATCATTTTATCGTAATGGTATGCCCTTGAAGTGGCACTACCGATTGTAAAATAGACCAGGCCACACCTACCATAGGTGTGGGATATGAAAACCAATAACCCCTATTGGTGCAAGTTCATTCCCTGAAGTGAATGTGACAAAATCTTCAAATTTTGGCCCTTTTGGCGGTGGACGTGGTCGCAGTGGAGATCGTGGTAGAGGCCGTGGTCGTGGACGCGGTCGTGAAAAATATGTTTCCAATCACAATGACAAGTTTCCGATTACAATGACAATCATAACATAGTTGAGATAAGGCCAGGCCAGATTAATTGAGACAAAGCCAATATTTTGGTTGAAATGCTGTCACAAATAGAAAAGATTGAAAAAAAAGAGGCATAAAAGGCCAGCTATTAATTATAGAAAATGCCAGCTAATAACTATAGAAAATGCATAAAATGCCATCCATTAATTAAGACAAGGCCAGTTATTAATTATTGGGAGTATGCCAATATTTTGGTTAATATGCCAATATGTCACAGCTCGTATTTTGGTTAATATGTCACTATGTCAAATTGAGGTTGTGGATTTATTTATTTGATTTTGATATACCACTAATATCACAACTTGAAGTTAGTTGGCTACTGTTAATCTTTTTTCTCGATGATTGGCAATTCCTCTCTTTGTGGTATGTACGTAATTCCTCTAAGTTGACACAGTTTTGATGGTAATTTTTATTTTAATAATACAATGCTGATCTTCAGTTTTGGTTTTATTTATGGGCATTAAGATGAATTCTTCTTGACACATATAAAATACTCTTCCCATATTAGCAATATTAAGTGAACTCGAATGGTAGCTACATTGAAAATGATATGGGTTAATGTGAAATGGTAGCTGCATTGAAAATGATATGATATGGGTTAGTGTGTTATAATAATAATTATAGATCCAAAACTCTTTGTTTAGGATGCTCTACACTTAGTCTATTGATAAGACTTTATTCTATTTTCAATGATCGTTTTGATTTTCGCTTATGGCTAAATAAAATGATTAAATGTGTTGAACTTAAAATGTATCTTTCGATGCCAATTTTCGTGAGCATCTTAGTTCATACACCTTTTGCATAAGAATAGATTTACACAGTTTCAATTGATATTCTCAATTTGTAGAAAATCGATTTATACTAATACAATTTTCTAATCAACGGTGAAGATTTCTTCAATATAACAATTCATTTCTATCATATTAATTCACTAAAATGTTTTAGAATTTGATAGACTATTACTTAATTCTAGAAATATTTGAACTCATTCTCATTACTTTTGAGAAGTTGAACACATTATTAGATCAAATCACCTTTAATACTATGCTCTATGTAATGCATGATTTATCTATTCATAATATACGATAGAAACATGCATTTAGTCGAGAAAAGTTCTTTGCCATTTATTATGTAAGTGATCACATTTTGGTAATATAGTGTCTATTGACATATAATTTTTACCGACTTTTCGGTTATCGAGGATTCCTTGAGTTGTTCTAGTAATAGATCCCATATGAATTGCTTGTCTTAGGAATCGTGATACATTGCGTTGTTTGATTGTCAATATTATCATTTACATGATACATTGTGTTGTTTAATTGTGAATATTATTATTAATTTCAAAATCGCTTGACTTAATCATCCTAATAAGCATTGTGAGAATTGATAAAATATCTCTAAAGGAGATAATGCTTCTCCCCAAATCGGAAAATATTAAAGAAATTTGTTGATGCCCGCATAAGAGGATCTCTAACATTAAAATGTTGAATCCGTCACGGGTAATTGCAAATTTTCTAGATACCGATTGTGAAAAAGTGTTGTCCGAGAATAAGAGGAGGAAAATCCATTATATCTCGTGACAAATATGGACATATATGAACCATGAGTTCATATATTATTCATTTACATGAAAACCACGAAGGGTAGATTATGCACATTTTGCATATATCAAATATTTTCCGAGAAAGAGGGAGAAACGAACCAAAAGTTCGTTGCCTCATTCTAGTGATTTCTCTAAATATAACGTGAATTTTTTCGAACGATTCTTGAAGAATCTAAAATCACATAGTGATATATTAAACGCATGAAGCGCAAGAGAGATATTGCTTTCAAAAATCTCATAGAATGAGATATTTAATTGAAACCACTATGTTTTATATGTGTAAATCGCATGAAGCGAATAAAAGAGCATCAATGTATAGCTCGGTGCAACATGTTCGATGAAGATCGATTCTCGGCATTAGGGGGAGATAAAGAAAATCTCATGTTTGAATAAAAGAATGCCGAGAAATTTTAACAAGATAAACGATCTTCCACGCATCAGTTTAACTGAACTGCGAAAATAATCTTACTTGTAGTATTTAACAAGTAATATGCTAGATACCTATATTGAAATTAAATGAGTGATTATTTATAAATGCACCAACAGTATGATTAAAGATATTTCTCTACGTCAGAAGCGTAGAAGACCGATCGGTGTTAAAGATAAAAATCCGCGGAAGAATGATCAATTTATTATTGATATTCGGTCACTCATGAAATCTCTTAAAGAGATTCGTCTTGTAGACGAAAACCCCAAAACAAAAATTGCACGTGCATCAAATGATTAAATATTGGGGTTGCGGAACAACCAATCCATACATTAATAAGAAATTGGTTTATGCTAATATCGAATTAGCAATGAATTTTATGGGAGAAATTATAATAAAATATAATAGTCGTCGACGACATATTTGCCTCGTTAATTGCTATTATTATATCCGGATCCGATTACCTAAGTCATTCGCGAGTGCCGAAACACTCGGACTAGGTAAAAATGAAATAAGCAATTGAGGTTGAGTTTGAATTGAAAATATTTGTTCGTTAATGATCAAATATATTCTCCCATTATAGATAATGTTATGTTCCGCTAACTAGTATATACGGCGGTAACGTTGAGTTTTCATATGTCATGACCACATACTTATGGGTCGTTGGACATTAATATAGATATGAAAATCCTTGGTGGATTTCGAAACAAGTTAATATGACAATCGCAAAGCATGCATACTATTAAGTTAAAAATATCATTAACATTCATGTTGAATGTAATATGACTATAGTATAGTTCTATTGAGGAAAGAATATATAAGTAACTCAAACTTTGTGTCATGAATTTATAGCACTACGACGTGTGAGAGTGGAATATACGCATGCAATTGCGATTGTATTACTTTCCCCATTGTTTTTATAATTATAGTGCCGACTGAGTTCCATGTGTTGCCCGAATGAGTAGTGGGCATGACAGTATTTAGCCCCTACATTCAATTATCTACATGAAGTCCAGAAGGTACGGATATACAAAGTGCGCTCTAGTAACAATCTAGAAAAATTGTTCACTAAAATCATTTCTACATCTGTTTTGGAATAGAATGTGTTTATAATACTTTAATGCGCACATAAAGTAGATGTTGTCGTCAGAGGGAGCGACAACTTCAAAGTTATTTTAAGTACAATGACTGTACTCTTTTTCCCTTTGACCAAGTTTTTCCCACAGGGTTTTCTTAGTTAAAGGTTTTTAACGAGGCAGTTAGTGCAACACATAAAAACGCATATGACATGAACTATTTACCTTGTCTAGTTTTTTTTCCCACTGGGTTTTTCTAGCAAAGTTAATAGTGCATGACATATACGTTATGCAACTCAGATTGAGAAATTAATTCAGCCACATAATAGACTTGCAAAAGAATGGGGAAATTGATGTGCAACAGATCCGATCAACCGACAACTTGGCAGATTTATTTACTAAGACATTGTCAACTGCAACATTCGAAAGACTGGTGAAGAGCATTGGGATGCGACGTTGAAAGACATTAATTGATGCTTGGTTCAGGGGGAGTAAATCAACATAGATAAATATGTACTCTTTTTCCTTAACTAAGATTTTTTCCCACTGGGTTTTTCTTAGTAAGGTTTTAATGAGGCATATCATATCTATTGTTTGTTGAATAATAGATATCCAAGGGGAGTGTTATAAAAGATAATAATATGTTTATCTATTATTCAAATTGATTACAAGATTTTCTGGTTTATCTATTGTATTGTATTCACACTGTAATCTCAACTATAAATACCCCATGATACCAGTGAAATAAGACACAAGCATTTCTCCTTTCTCTTCATTACTTTGTTTCTGTTCTTTCTTATATTAGTTTTATAACAGTGTTTATGTTTTGTTTTCCCGGTTTTGTTTTTCTATAAACTATCCGATTATAAAAATCGAAAAAGAAATAAGAAACAATATATATGCATAAACGTAATGACCGTTAAACACACTTAATTTTATTTTCTACCTAACCTTTATACTCATTGTTCATCGGGATGATGGCCATTCATAAGTGGGGAGTAGAGTTAGGTTAGTAAATAAAATTATAAAATTAAAATAAAATTAATATGTATCAATTATTTAACACTTAGTTTAATTATCTTTAAGGAAATAAACGTACTAATTTACAATTATTATAATAATGATGATATATTTGAAGAGAATAAGTTTCTGATAAAGTAAAGTAAATTTGATATATTATAACTGTATTATTTATGTTTATTTTAGATTTTAACAAGATATTAAGTATGTATAACTAGATAATTATTATGAAATATTTGTTTTTATGAAATTAGACAATAATTTACTTATAGTTATAATGGAAATTTTGAAATAATTTTATTTTCAAGACAAATTATGATATTGGAATCGGATTAGGGATGATGAGATTTTTGGCATAACCTTGAAAAACTATAGCCAAATAGCCTACCTGAACGTAATTTCTAATTTTGTCCCCATCTCAGCCTTGTAGAGTGATCAATACCTCACTCGAAATTAGCCATTTTAATTAACCAATTAATAACCGACCCTTAGCTAATTTTGGTCTACATTTCCTTGAAATCCCGCAAGTTTTGTATGTACTTATGTATAACGGTGATGACATTGGAAACTAAGAGTCGATAACAGAAGAATGGTATTTGCTGAGATTGGAATGAATATTATTCGAAAAGCTGTTTCTATAGCATATTATGTTTGTTGTTTTTTTTAAAAAAAAAACCAGTTTTTATGGTTTCAAATATTCGAAAGCATTGTATTAAGTTATTGGAAATAAAATCGGGATGTTACTAATTGATATATTTTTTGATCGAGAGTTGAAGGTTGTTGGTCCCTTTGTAAGGCTAGGATAAGTTTAGAGGGGGGGGGGGGGGGATGAATAAACTTATCACTAAAAACTCGGAGTTAAAAACTGATTCAACAGATATCAGCAGTCTGCTGAGGTTTCAGTAGCCTGCAGAAGTTCAGTAGTGTACTATAGTAATAGTAGTCTACTGACACTATCTTGTTGAAGGAGTTTGCAGCGGAAATTATGAGTTAAAGCCTTTTTAAATATGTTGTGCCTGTGTTGTACTAAGTACCAGATACTCAGCAGTGTCTTGTGTGACTAGTGTGTCAGTTTGCTTGTAAGTATGTTGATGTATGTAAACAGATAAGCAAATAGATAAATAAACTGTAAGTGCAGTAAGTAAATGACACAAAGATTTTTATAGTGGTTCCAGGTGGTGTAATCCTGTCAGTCCACTATTCTCCTGTGGTGTAGGAGGAAATCCACTAAGAGCTTTGAGATCACGGTTACAAAGGTCCTAGCTATCTGTCCTTGACCAAACACTATGGCTTCACAGACTCCAAGAAGCTTGAATAAGGTGGGATTGCTCGTCCAAACTTCTCCACTGATCCTTCGAGGGTGGGATTGCCTCTTCACCAGCTCACCACTTCAACACGCAGTCCTTCACACTCCAAAGTGCTTCATTGCCCGATGATACGGAACCTGACACGGTCCCATTATCCCCGGTCAACTCACCGGAGGGAATAAGTCAAACTACCTCCCCGTACAAGAACGTGCGACGTCGCCAACTCCTTGGCCATCCCGCCAGCGTCTTCAGGATAAGGGGGCCGCCTCGCAGCACTGCGGGCCCATTTATAGGAGAAACTCAGTACAAGCTAATGGAAAGTTCATAAGCTTAGATAGAACGCGGCGCCAACTGCCATCTGTCGGGCACCGGCGTCGCTAAGACGTGTAGGCTTTACAGCTTTATCCCTTCCCTATAAATACCCCCACTTTGACATTAATAAACATGATGGCTCTTTTACATTTATTGCTCTAAGCATTATTACATTTATAACTATCATTTATTTCCTGTCTACATTAATTGTGACTGTAGATATATAAATTTTTATGTGACAAATTATATATATCACATAATACATTTGTCCTAAATCGAAATTTATTTTATATTATTTCCTATTAAAAATTCTAGGGAATAATGTAAAATAGATAATTGATTAAAGTCTCTTAAATTAATATTAGATACTTAATTGATTTTAATGGCTATGTAAATATACAAAGAATATATATGTGACACATTATATATGTTACATATTACATATGCCATGAAATTGGAATTGTTTGGTATTATTTTCCAAATTAAATATTAGGAAATAATATGAAAACAATAAATCATAAAATCTTTTAAATATAATTAGGAGATTTTATTGATTTATCATAAATGTGGAATATTCTAAGGATTGTCTAAATTCAATCAGAATATTTCCCACATTTAATGCAAATCAATCATTGGCTTCCATCTACCACTATAAATAGGAGGTCTTGGTCATTTGCAAAAGACACACAGAACAACAGAAAGAGAGAAGACAAAAAGAAGGTGAAAAGTCTCAGAGCAAAAGCTTCAAGCACTCTTCAACAACACCAAAAGCATCAGAGATTTCCAAAGAAAAGGGCCGGAAGTTCTTCAAAAGAAGAAAATCCAAAATCATCTCCAACATTCGAAGATCAACAGAAAAGACTTGAAGTTCTTCAACAAGGGGATCGAAGGTAACATAAAAGTTCCTTCCAATCTTCGTCAGCTTCAAGGCGCCTCCGCTATATCCGGAGTCGTCAACTCAAATTAAAAGCACCTCCGCTATATCCGGAGTCGTCAACTCAAAATTAAAAGCACTTCCGCTATATCCGGAAGGTCAACAATCAACACCAAATTAAAAGCACTCCCGCTATATCCGGGAGAGCATTAATCATCACCGACAAGAAAAGGAAGAATCAAAGGATTCAAGTGATTGTACCACTTTTATTTTATAAATTAATAAAATTTTAGTTGTTACAATTTTCGTGTTTTCTTTCTTTGTATTTCAGGGATAACAACGAAATTTGTGTTACAAATTCTGGCACACCTGGTGGGACAAATCTCTCTTTTCATCTCTCCTTTCCAAAGAGGTCAAGAACAAATGGCACCAAAGGTTGCTTCTACCGCTCAGAAGGTTGCTGCTGTTAAGACCGTGGCTTTGAAGGGCGCTACTACAAAGGTGGCTGCTGCTAAGGCTGTTTCGTCATCTCAAGGACAACTTTCTGGACCTATCACTCGAAGCATGTCAAAGGAGTTTGGCATCAACCTCCTTTTCCCGCATGAAGCTTCTGATAGTCCCACGTCACCAATGGTTGCTGACGTAATGATGACGAATTCCACAACTCTCGAGGAGCATATTGCTACCCTCATGAAGGCCATTGAAGCCCTCACATCGCATGTTCAGACTCAAGACATGCAAATTGCGAAGCTTGGCAGCAAGATTGATTCCGTTGGGGAAGCAAGTAAGTCAAAAGAAGTGGTGCGTGATGAAGAGGACGAACACGATGTCACTTCCAAAGACCAAGAAGCCTTCAAGTCTCTGCATATGGCGAACAACTTGAAGGTCGCTCCAGAAAACTCTTTCAAGGACCAGGAAGGCTCCAAGTCCTTTACCTTGGCAAGCAATCTGAAGATCTCCCCCGACGGAACCATCCCTATCAGCCAACTCCAGGAGTTCATCATGGGGACGATCAATGACAAAGTCGGAGGATCCATGAAGTCATCTCAGACTTATATCAAGCCATACACCAAAAGAATTGATGATTTGAAGATGCCGGCTGGTTATCAACCACCAAAATTCCAGCAATTTGACGGGAAAGGCAACCCGAAGCAGCACGTCGCCCATTTCATTGAAACTTGCAACAATGCCGGGACCTATGGAGATCACCTGGTGAAGAAATTTGTGCGTTCTCTCAAAGGCAATGCATTTGATTGGTACACTGATCTTGCCCCTGCCTCTCTGGATAGTTGGGAGCAACTGGAGCAGATCTTTCTCAATCGTTTCTACAGCACTCGTAGAACTGTGAGTATGGTGGAGTTGACCAACTCCCGCCAGTGGAAAGAAGAGAAGGTAGTGGATTACATTAACAGGTGGAGAAGTCTAAGTCTTAACTGCAAAGACCAATTGTCTGAAGCCTCTGCCATTGAGATGTGCATTCAAGGCATGCATTGGGGATTGCAATACATTCTCAAAGGTATTCTGCCGAGATCTTTTGAGGAGTTAGCCACTCGCGCGCATGACATGGAACTGAGCATTGACGCCAATGGAGGTCAGGCCCCTGTTCAGGATCCTAGAAGGATCAAAGAAAAACAAGAAATGAAGAAACCCGTTAAAGCTGCTCCAAGAACGGAAAAGACGGAGTCCAACGCTACCACCGTAGCTCCAGTAAAAGTTAACAACCCAGCATCAAGCCAACCTGAATGGAGGAAGGTTGAGCCACGACAAGTTGAAAGACGGAGGCCAACTCTGAACGAAAGGCAACAAAGGAAGTATCCATTCTTCGATTCTGACGTACCCACAATTTTTGATGAGTTGTTGAAATTGAAACTCATTGAACTTCCAGAAACAAAGCGTCCGGAGGATGCAGCAAGAGCCCACGAAGGTAACTATTGCAAATATCATCGCTTATTTGGTCATCCCATCGAAAAATGCTTTGTCTTCAAGGACAAGGTTATGCGTTTGGCCGAGGAAGGAAAGATCGTGCTTGAAGAAGAGAAGGCAAGCACAAATCAAATCACCGTAGCAGAGCCGACAAATGGTCATTGCATGACCATCCAATTCGGATCACTCGACCCTGTTGAGATTAAATTCAACGACTCTCTACCCATAGCTAAGAAAGAATCTGGAACGTCTCCCAAACAAGCAAAAGTCGCTGCGGAAGAAAAGAAAAACTCGAAGCCTGTCGAACAAGACGATGATGGATGGATTCTGGTGACTCGCAAGAAAAAGCAAAGGAAGTCACCTTGTTTCAAATTGGAAGAACCAAAGACGATTTGTTCCAAGTCTTCCAAGACAAGAAGAGGCCGAAGGGCAAGAAAGATGAGAAGAAATCAAAGGAAGGTAAACAAGAAAGTGAAGAGCATCTTCCCTGAAGGGGTCGAGTACAGAAGCCCTCGTACTCCAATCACCTTATTAGAGTACATGCCCAGAAGAGTCCTCGAAGCTGAGACGACCGAAGAAAACTCAGAGGATGAAGTTGTCCCATGTTATGCTATCCACGCAGAAGAAAGATATGGTGCAAAGGAAAATGAAGATTTGCTGACTGAGGAAGCGGCTTCAAACAATGCAAAGCTTGCTTGCATGGTTGAGATCACTTTTACAGATGATGACATGCTTCTTGGATCGGCACCCCATAACCGCCCGCTATTTTTCACAGCATACACACGTGAGCAAAAAGTTAATCGTGTGTTACTAGATGGAGGATCAGCTGTCAACATATTGCCGCTCCGAGTAATGAAAGAGTTGGGTGTCTCTATGGATGAACTCTCCGACAGTCGCCTTATGATCCATGGATTCAACCAAGGGGGGCAAAGAGCCATTGGTGTAATCCTACTTGACATCTTGATAGATGAACTATCTTCAAGCGCACTGTTCCATGTGATTGATGCCAGAACGTCCTACAACATGTTGCTAGGGAGGCCGTGGTTACACGAGAATGGAGTCGTCCCTTCAACCCTTCATCGATGCTTTAAGTATTGGCGCAATGGTGTTTTAAGAAAGGTCGTTGCTGATGAAAAACCTTTCACTGAAGCGGAAACTCACTTTGCAGATGCAAAATTCTACATGAAGCCGGCTCCTTTGAAGATAGTAGGCATTTCCAAGTCACAAGAAAATGATGATGAGGAGAAGGCCACACCGTCAGAAGACAAGAGGGAGGTTGGCAAGCATGGAGAGACAAAATCATCACTGCCTCAACACCAAAAATCCAAAGCGATGAGTGGACTGACGCTGCCACTTCCCAAGATCAATGCCGTACAAACGGATGCTCCTCTACAGGGGTTTACCCGTCCTAAAGAAGGTCCGGTTATAGAACATGGAGTATTGCCAGCCACAAGGAAGGAAGGTTTTGATCCTATTGCTTACAAACTCCTCGCAAAGGCAGCAAATGGATCCCGAAGCCCTGCTCTAAAAATGGGGGCAAAAAACGAAGAATCTGGAGAAATGCAAAAATCCACAAAAGCTAATGTTCCGGTTATTGGGTCCCCGAAAGGGTCTGGGGTATAATCCCTCACCGCCTGTCCGTATCTCAATAAGGAAGGCAACCAATAACTATATTGGAGTTGAAGATGAATCATCATCATCAAACATCCCAGAACCTCTACATGAAAGGCCATCGGTGTTTGAGAGGTTGCAACCCAAGAAAGAACGTGTATCGGTCTTTGAAAGGCTTTCGGTCACAACCAAGAACCCGCCAAAATCTAAGGGTGTCAAGAGCCGAAAACGATCAACACACAGGCATGCTCCCGGAAGGGAGATGACAAACATTGACTCCAAAGAAATCAAGAGCCTGATCCCGTCTAGAATGAGGCGTCATACATGTCTTCTCGTTCATTGTGGAAATATAATGAAGGCTAAAATGCGCACGGTGGTCTACACTAAAACTGCTGCCAAGCACGATATAGAGAATGTGCATCCGACACAACAAGAAAATGAGCCTGAAGAAAGCGTTGGATCCTCATATATTATCACCGTCGGTGAAGAATCGTATCCTTCCAGAACTAGAACGATGTTAGAAGAAGTCATGGAACTTGATGAAGTGAAGGAACAAGCTTCCGTCTATCATATCACCTTGGGAAATGATGAAACTGAAGAAGATACTGAAGAAGCACCCCGGGAGCTAGAAGAAGGGGTCGAGTCCACAGTGGATGAGTTAAAGGAAATCAACCTTGGCACCGAGGATGAACCGCGACCCACTTTTATAAGTGCTCTTTTGTCTCCAGAAGAAGAAGAGAGATACCTCGAAATCCTCCAAGAATACAAGGATGTCTTCGCTTGGACATACAAAGAGATGCCTGGGCTTGATCCGAAGGTAGATGTTCATCAGTTGTCCGTAAAGAAAGGATCGCGCCCTATCAAGCAGGCTCAAAGGAGATTTAGGCCGGATCTTATCCCACTCATAGAGGCGGAAGTCAACAAGCTCATTGAAGCAGGATTCGTCCGTGAGGTTAAGTATCCAACATGGATCTCGAGCATCGTCCCCGTGAGAAAGAAAAATGGTCAAATTCGCGTCTGTGTTGATTTTCGGGACATAAACAATGCATGCCCAAAGGATGATTTTCCCTTGCCAATCACTGAGCTGATGGTAGATGCAACCACAGGTCATGAGGCTTTGTCCTTCATGGATGGATCGTCGGGGTACAATCAAATTAGAATGGCTCCTGAAGATGAAGAATTCACAGGATTTCGAACACCTAAGGGAATCTACTGTTACAAAATGATGCCTTTTGGTCTAAAAAATACGGGGGCAACTTATCAACGTGCCATGCAGAAGATCTTTGATGACATGCTACACCAACACGTTGAATGCTATGTTGATGACCTGGTTGTAAAATCGAAGAAGAAGGCCGACCACTTGAACGACTTGAGATTAGTCTTTGATAGACTTAGAAGATTCCAACTGAAGATGAACCCACTCAAATGTGCATTTGGAGTCAGTTCAGGGAAGTTCCTTGGCTTCATCTTCCGACATCGAGGAATAGAAATTGACCAGTCCAAAGTGGAAGCCATTGTGAAGATGCCTGAACCTCGTAACTTACGTGAACTTAGAAGTCGCAGGGTAAATTGGCCTATATACGGAGGTTCATATCAAACCTCGCCGGAAGATGCCAACCTTTTCACCATCGATGAGGAAGGGAGTTCCATTTGAATGGGATAACTCGTGCAGAAAGGCGTTTGAAAACATTAAAGCATACTTGATAAATGCTCCGGTCTTAGCAGCCCCTGTTAAAGGTAAACCTCTAATCCTTTACATCACAGCGCAAGAACGATCAGTAGGCGCACTTCTTGCTCAAGAGAACGAGAAGGGGAAAGAAAACGCATTATACTATTTGAGCAGAACGATGACTCTACACGAGCTGAAATTCTCTCCAATTGAGAAGCTCTGTTTGTCACTCATATTTGCCATCCAGAAGCTAAAGCATTATTTTCAGGCTCACACTATACATTTGGTGTCCAAAGCAAATCCTCTGAAGTTCGTCATGTCCAAGCCTGTGTTGTCCGATAGATTGGCAAGGTGGTATCTCCAACTTCAGCAATTTGAAATTGTTTACGTGCCTCAAAAGGCTATCAAAGGGCAAGTGCTCGCAGATTTCTTGGCTGATCACCCTATCCCGGCAGAGTGGGAACTCTCAGACGATTTGCCTGACGAGGACGTCATGGTGATTGAAGTCCTTCCACCGTGGAGAATGTACTTTGATGGCGCAGCGCGACGAGATGGAGCTGGCGCCGGAGTCGTCTTTGTTTCCCCAGAAGGTGAAGTCTTGCCGTACTCCTTCAAATTGGCAGAATGTTGCTCCAACAATGTTGCGGAATACCAAGCTTTGATCTTAGGGCTTGAGATGGCAATGGATGTGAAGCGATGCAGACTAAACATCTACGGCGACTCTCAGTTGGTCATCAATCAGCTCGAAGGCACATATGATGTAAAAAAGCCAGAGTTAGTCCCGTACTACAATTATGCAAGAAGAATCATTGCTTACCTTGGCGATGTCACAATTGAGCATGTTCCAAGAAAAGAAAATAAGCAAGCAGACGCTCTGGCAAATTTGGCAGCAACACTAGCAATCGGTGATGGAAAGATGCAAGTCCCCGTTTGTGAGCAGTGGGTGGTTCCTCCATACTTTGGAGAAGATGAGGGGGACGATAATGAAAGTCATGCCGTGTGTGTCTATGAGATAGACCAAGAGGATTGGCGCCATTCATTAGTGGAGTACTTGAAACACGGGAGACTCCCTGACGATCAAAAGAAGAAAGTTGACATAAGACGTCGGGCTCCACGCTTCTTTCTTCACAATGAGACTTTGTATCGCCGCTCTTTTGAAGGAGTATTTCTCCGTTGCCTCGGAGAAGATGAAGCTCATCACGCTAAAGAGGAGGCTCACTCTGGGATTTGTGGCGCCCATCAGTCCGGTCCGAAGCTACACTTTCGCATCAAGAGAATGGGATACTACTGGCCGACCATGGTAAAAGATTGCATGGATTACGCTCGAAAATGTGAAGCATGCCAATTCCATGCTAACTTTATTCATCAACCTCCCAAGCCATTACATCCAACAGTAGCGGCATGGCCCTTTGATGCCTGGGGAATGGATGTGGTTGGTCCCCTACCGAAATCATCGGGCCAACATCTTTATATCTTGGCTGCCACCGACTACTTCTCTAAATGGGCTGAGGCTATTGCACTACGCCAGGTGAAGAAAGAGGATGTAGTCCGCTTCATCCGAGTAAACATCATCTATCGCTATGGAGTTCCACGCTACATCATCACGGATAATGGGAAGCCGTTCGTGAATAGCTTGGTTGATAAGCTGTGTGAGCAGTTCAGCTTCAAACAACACAAGTCCTCCATGTACAATGCGCCGGCCAACGGACTTGCTGAAGCTTTCAATAAAACGTTATGCAACTTGTTGAAGAAAGTGGTTGCAAGGCACAAGAAAGACTGGCATGAGCGGATGAGTGAAGCGCTATGGGCATACCGTACAACTTTTCGGACGCCAACTCAGGCCGCTCCCTACTCTCTTGTATACGGTGTTGAAGCTGTGCTGCCCCTTGAGAGGCAAATCCCTTCGCTGAGAATCGCTATCCAAGAAGGTCTGACTGATGAAGAAAATGCTCACCTTCGCCTTGAAGAATTGGAAGCACCGGACGAAAAGCGGCTCCAGCTCAACGAGAATCTTGAATGCTACCAGCACGGTTGTCAAAGGCATTCAACAAGAAAGTGCGTCCGAGATCATTCCAAGTTGGTGAAACAGTCCTTGCAGTGAGAAGACCTATCATCTTGACACATAAGTCCAAAAACAAGTTCACCTCAAAATGGGATGGCCCCTATGTTGTTCGGGAGGTCTACACTAATGGAGCATACAAGTTGGTGGACAAAGACGGCGTCAAGCTTGGCCCAATCAACGGCAAGTTCCTCAAAAAGTTTCACGCATGACTCAAACAATGCTCCTAAGCACGAGCCTAAACTGCATTAATCATATAAAAAAAAAAAAAACTTTTGAACTACGTTTGACTTGATCCCCTAAAAGCATTCCCGGGGTACGTAGGCAGCTTGGGAAGTTACTCCAAGTTCAGTCATACCAAAAAAAAAAAAAAAGGGTCCATTCAGAAACAAAAAAAAAGTGAATTTCAAGCTCAATCGTACAAAAAAAAAGGACTTCAAAGAGATGGAAAGAAAATAATAAGATTTTATTGATATCAATAAAGTTTTATTACATCTAGGAAGAAAGCAAATAAACAAGCAAATAAGAAATCTCAAGAACAAAAAAAAAAGGATTTAAACGGGTAGCTTGAAGTCTTCCAAGTCGCGTCGGTTGCCTTCTAGTAACTCCCTCATCTTGTTCAGAACATCAATCTCCTCCTGCTGTAATGGAAATGTGTCCTCCAAGTCGGCGATCTCCCCCCTCAGTTGGGAACACGAGCGGTCAACCCATGTAGTCCCTCATCAAAATTGTTGAGTGACAAAGCAACCTCATTCTCCTCTTTCTGTTGGGCGGCCAATTCCTTTTGGAGTTCTTCCCTTCTACCTCGAATCTCTGAAAGCCTATCTTGAGAAGATTGGACTTTTTCAAGATGTACCTTCTCAGCTATCTCGGCCTCTGAAAGATGTTCACAAAGAATTGAAAGTTTTGCATCATGCTCCTCTTCAGGAAGCCGCTTCGAAACGTCATCCAAAGCAGCTCCGTAGTGTGAGGCGTTCCTAAAAAGTGTGTCCAGAAGAGACTTCAAATGGGAAAGGTCCAACACTTTGGTATTCTCCATCTCTGAGAATATTTCATAAACACCACTTTTAACGGAGGATAACTTGTCTATAGCGCAACATGAGAGCTTGTCTCTGATAGATTCCCACAACGCCTCAAGAAAGTGGTGACGACACTTCGAGATCACGTCCCTTGGCTTGAACTCTGAAACCTCTGCCTTTCGGGGAAGTGAGGCCAAAGGAGGAAGTACGACGCGCTCTCTACTCACGGAATGGGCTGTAGAAAGACCCTCATCAACGTCTTGATCACCTAACTCAGTTTCACCATCGACGATCTGAGTGCCGCTCTCAGCGGTAACCTCCACATTGGGCATAAGATTGGTACCAAAGTCATTTCTCTCATGAGAATGCAGGGATGGTAAAGTATCATTGCCATCTTCAACTGTTATTGGAAGAGTGTGCTCCTTCCCGACCTTTTGAGCTTCCAAGCTGAAGGCATCGGGACCGTTGGTTGATGACTCGCTTTGTTGTGGAAGATTAGCCACGTATAGAGGTTCATTGTCCAACTGCAAAAAAAAATAAAAAAATATTGCAAAGTGAGCAGGTAATAAATATAATAAAAACAATGCGACGAACGAAGTAAGAGTCTTACAATCCTTGAAAAGTTTGTGTTATAGTGACTCAGAGATGGGACACCATAAAAAAAGGTTGACCAATTAATGTCGCTATCCGTCAAGGAGTAAGTGATTACCTGTTTCCCGGTACCCTTCTTTTGACGCTTCCAGTTCACATCGCTACGAGGAGAGTTGCCGCTAAGAACCGCTGCATCATCTAGTTGTCTCTTCTCCTTCAAATCGGTACGGACATCCTTGGGCTTTTCAACCTGCTTCTGGGTACAAAGAGGGTTTGGGGAGAGTGATTCCTTGTGAGGTTCCGGAGGCTTGACATTCTTTATCTTTACAATAGGGGTACTTTGCTTTGCTTTAGTAGAGCCCCTGTTAACAGTCGCGACTAGAGAAGATCTTCCATCAAGCAGGTACGAGCCATGCACTTGTGGCCACCACTCACCAAAATTGGAAGAGAAGTAACTATCATATTCCCGAGGGCTTTCGGGAAATACTACCTTGAGACGACTATTGGGAGTAAAGTACATTTCCCATAATTGTTTTCCCGTCCCAATTGTGATACGGCGGCCATCGTCAGGGAGGTCCTTGGGAACGACTTGGAAGAACCCGAATTGCCGTGCGAACCGATACGGGCTATACGGCTCAGAAAAGCATGCTCCATCTTGATGAAATACCAAGAAGCTCGGTCACACTGACCGGAAAAAGACCTGATCTCGAGTAGGCAATCCACCATCATCAACTTTAAGCTCAGTTTTGGTTCTTTTCGGAACAGATGCCCACCAAGCGACGCCACGAGCTTGGTGAATAAGGTCTCGACCTTCATGATCATTGAGGTTTTTGGCTCCTCCTACGCCAGAGTAAGAAACCATCATGGGTCCAGGCAAAGGTGACGACACTCTGTGATGAGTTCCAAAATAACGTGCAATCCACCCAATGACGTAATGCCATGGAAGACAAGCATCCCCTCGCTCGGGGGCAGACGAGCGTGAAACCATGTTTAACCCTCTATATATGCTGGCCAATACTGGAACGGCAAGGCAATGAACTTTCCCATGGGCGATCAGACTTGCCATTTTAAAAGTCGAAGGCCTGATTGTCGCATCACTAGACGGGAGGGCAAACGAACACAACCAGCAGGCGATAAAGGCGGCAAGGAAGGACTCCTCCTTTGAGTTTTCATCAATATAAAGGCAAGCAAACAACTCTTCATCTTTTTTCGACCATCGCTGAGGATTTTCTGCTATGGCGCCACTAGGATTTTGAGTATCCTTTGGACGATACGCTCCTCTTTTCTCCGGGGTGGGCTTTTTGTACACCGTCGACTTTTTACACCAATAATCAACCCAGTGGGAGAGGGGAACTTTTGGGTTCTCATGGTCATAAACGCCCACCAAGCAGTGAAGATATGCATCAAAAAGATGCTGACAGCTCACGGGAAGGGACTTCGCCCTTTGATGAGCATCTGAAGCAGTCAACTCGTCAACGCTAGGGATGACCTCCTCGTACAAATCTCCTGTGACAGGAAGTCCACCAATGTGCCATAAATCCGCTAAGGAGATGGACATCTCTCCGGCATCAGTGTGAAGCGTATTAGTTTTTGGACACCATGCCTCGCAGAAAGCTCGGATGGCGCTTGGGCATTTGGAGTAGCTGAAGAGAGATGCGCTTAGGGCATCATATAGACCGGTCTTTTTCAAAATGCTTTTATTGCGGGAAAGCACATCTTCGAGCCATTCCCAATATCGCTCGATGAAGGTGAAGACTCCTGTGGTTTTTAACACGGTTCCCCATTTGACCTCGCCGTCAATGATTCGCCGACCAAGGGTGGAAAAAGTGTGGCTCCGAGGCTTCGTGCTATTCGCCAAAGGGCATAGCGCGTACTCCACATGGCCGTTCGACCGCTTCAACTCCATGTAAAGTCGTGTCGTCGTGTCGATACCTTGGGTTAAGCCGCCAGAACGAGAGCCACTCATAGGTGGATGAACCGCAAGCTTAAACCCAGTTTGATCCGCGTGTGTTGGGCCATGCACGACCACCAAGTATCTTTTATTATTTTTTGTCACTTCCCGGAAAACTGCCATGTCTTCAAAACCTGCAAATACATGACAAAAGGGAAGCAATTCACACTATCAGCGGCAAAAAAAAAAAAAAAAAAAAAAAAAATTAAATAAATAAATAAAAAAAGGAAGAAGAAAATTAAGGTCCACGTGCTATTTGCATAAAAAGGGAACTCCATATATGCATGGGAACCCAGTGTTTGTTTTATAACAGCTCCATCACATATATGTATATACCGTTCCAGAAAAAGGAGGGTATAATTGGATTCCTGAAGCCAAAAGGAAGAAAAGACAGAAAATTTGTCTTCTGAAGCAATCGCCTTACATTCAAAAAAAATAATAAAGAAATAAAGAAAAAAACAAACAAACTACTGGAGACTAAGAGCAACCCTAATGGGAGGGTTCTAGCCAAGATCTATAGAAAAAGTGGCAAATTAGAGAATGAAGTTAGATAAGTTGTAAAATAATAGTGTTAAAATAGAGAGGTTTTTATAGATATTCTCTACTCCATTATCTAATTTGGGAGAGACAATGAGACAATATTCTTGTCTCCCAAACACACCAAACCCCTCTTTAACAATATTTAATATTATTTTATCACTAGATTCAAAATATTTACCACCACTACAACATCTAATCACACACAAATAATCTCTACAATCCTTTTACATTTATCACCATTACAACATCACATCACACAATAATTATCTCTACAATCCTTCTATATTTATCTTCCACTTACATTTCGCCACGTCAACCCAACATCAACTATCAACACCCTTATCTCACAGTTACCGTTATGGTTGCTCTAACAGAGATAGGCAAGAAGCAAGATTCAGTTTCCGAGAAAAAATAAGATGCTACAACTCTATAGAACTTCCCCCGTATCTCTCTTTTGTGTAGTAGGTACTGGGTGTACAGAGAGAGGGGGATACAAGTTGCTTATATAAGGATGAAAGAGGAGGTGAATCTACAGAATTCCTCGATTTACGACAAAATATGGAACGCATTGATAGATTAACTTGTGCTTGAAGTACACGGAAAAAAAAAAAAAAAAATATATATATATATATATGATGCCGCCGACTAACTCCCAGGGCACACAATTGCAAATCTTTAAGACAGGCCATCATCGGGCCTAGTGCGTCTGATTCTTGGCAAATATTTGTGTTTGTAATGAAAAAACAACACACAAAAAAATATAATAAAAAAATAAAATAAAAAATGCATGGGATTATCGCAATAATAAGCCAATGTGTCGAAACTTGTCGTTACGGTAAAACTTGTCCGGACAACAACAAGTCTCGAGGGGGCATTTGTAGATATATAAAATTTTATGTGACAAATTATATATATCACATAATACATTTGTCCTAAATCGAAATTTATTTTATATTATTTCCTATTAAAAATTCTAGGGAATAATGTAAAATAGATAATTGATTAAAGTCTCTTAAATTAATATTAGAGACTTAATTGATTTTAATGGCTATGTAAATATACAAAGAATATATATGTGACACATTATATATGTTACATATTACATATGCCATGAAATTGGAATTGTTTGGTATTATTTTCCAAATTAAATATTAGGAAATAATATGAAAACAATAAATCATAAAATCTTTTAAATATAATTAGGAGATTTTATTGATTTATCATAAATGTGGAATATTCTAAGGATTGTCTAAATTCAATCAGAATATTTCCCACATTTAATGCAAATCAATCATTGGCTTCCATCTACCACTATATATAGGAGGTCTTGGTCATTTGCAAAAGACACACAGAACAACAGAAAGAGAGAAGACAAAAAGAAGGTGAAAAGTCTCAAAGCAAAAGCTTCAAGCACTCTTCAACAACACCAAAAGCATCAGAGATTTCCAAAGAAAAGGGCCGTAAGTTCTTCAAAAGAAGAAAATCCAAAATCATCTCCAACATTCGAAGATCAACAGAAAAGACTTGAAGTTCTTCAACAAGGGGATCGAAGGTAACATAAAAGTTCCTTCCAATCTTCGTCAGCTTCAAGACGCCTCCGCTATATCCGGAGTCGTCAACTCAAATTAAAAGCACCTCCGCTATATCCGGAGTCGTCAACTCAAAATTAAAAGCACTTCCGCTATATCCGGAAGGTCAACAATCAACACCAAATTAAAAGCACTCCCGCTATATCCGGGAGTGCATTAATCATCACCGACAAGGAAAGGGAGAATCAAAGGATTCAAGAGATTGTACCACTTTTATTTTATAAATTAATAAAATTTTAGTTGTTACAATTTTCTTGTTTTCTTTCTTTGTATTTCAGGGATAACAACGAAATTTGTGTTACAGTGACCACCACCGGAAAGCACCTTCAATCGGCGGCGACGCCCTCACTGATCGGAGAACACCACGTAAAAGCTAGATATCCTCCTCCAAATTACCATCTAAACCACCTGGCGGAAACAGACCCGTCAATTGGCTCCGTTACCGGGAAGGCTTCAAAAGATTCAACACTTTCGTGGTCTCTGTAGCTTCTCAGCTTGTTCCGATCTTCTTCCTCAGCACTCCGACGAGTTGCTGAGCTCTCACTTGGTGTTGCATGTGGCAGTTCACCATCGGATTCATCACCGTCGTCTCCAGGATCGACATCGGGATCTTCATCCTCCTTATATAGCAGGTTTTTTACTCCAGTTTATCACCATCAAATCGGTTATCTTTGTCTTCATAGTCCGTTGAAAAATAGCTCATATGTTTATGTAGATTATCCCAGTCTTGCGTTTGAAGATTCACCACTATTGTGATAATCTTATATAAACTGCTAAGAAACGACTGTGGTTAGCATTTTTCCGATTTGCATGTTGACTTGGACGGTTCGCTCTATGCTGTGCACCTCAAGCCGCAGTCGCAGTGACCAAAACAGCTCCTCGCGGCATATCTGGATCGCTCTATGCTGTGCACCTCAAGCCGCAGTCGCAAGTGACCGAACGCTCTTCAAAGCATATCCGGATCGCTCATGCGTGTGCATCTCAAGCCGCGAGCCGCGGTGATCGAAACGGCTCCTCGCGGCATATCTGGATCGCTCTATGCTGTGCACCTCAAGCCGCAGTCGCAATGACCAGAACAGCTCCTCGCGGCATATCTGGATCGCTCCACACTGTGCATCTCAAGTCGCAGTCCGCAGGTATCGTCACATTTCCCCGCTGCGCCCATAAACTATCAGGTATCCCAACGGATGGAACGATTCAAAAGCCATCGTTGTTGGTCTTCCCGAGGTTTTAGCCGTATTTAGTAGGGCTACTCTGACTAGGGACTATTCTGAACAATAAAATAGCCCATAATTACCCTCCATAAATAACAGTCCCTTCGGATACCCATAATAATGGCAACTTTTCAGATAGCCATAAGCACATTTATCTGTCATTATGACTGCCTCTTCAGATAACCGTCGTTCTATCTGCCTACCATCATGATAATCCATGCAAACGCGCCACCTCCCTCTATAAAAGCCAGCCATTTCACTGCCTTCTCCACAAACACTTCATCTCCCATTTTTTCACTTCTTGTTTCTTTCTTATAAAATCCCAGAAAAACAAGGATGTCTCAGTCGGATAATGGTGAATACGAATCTGTGGAGGATTATAGAGGCACCGAACACCTGGAATCCAGTCTGCATCTCCTCCATAACCCTTCTGTGGAAGAACAACCCCTAATCCCGATATCAATGGTGGAAATGATACAGAGCCTCGACACAGCCGCTGCTTTCCTATTTCCCGAGATTGCAGAGTTAGAGCGCGAAGAAAGAGCTGAGATAAATGAATCTAGAATCCTGCGAGCTCACAGGAGGATCAGAGGTATTCATCGGCGAGCGGATCCACAGGCCGCACAAAGCAAACTATTCAAGAGGTTTGTGCGCCTAGTCCGGAATGGAAACTGCCAGGGGGCCATGGTCGATGCCGTCTGGGAGGAATGGCAGAACATTTTTCATCAGAATTGGGCCCCGTACAACCACCGAGTCCGCAAGCTGAAATCCAAGATGAGAGAGGATCGCTTCCTATATGAAGGGAGGACGACCTGGTAGGCTGCCAGATGAGAAAAGATCTCCCCCTATATGAAAAAGGGGCGGCCTGGAAGGTCAGCTCCCTTGTTGCTTGCGAGTGACTGCGAACGATCGAGTGTGGTGTCGACTCCAGATCACCACTAACGTGTACTAGGAGGAGGAAACCCGCTCGTAGAGATTGGCAGGCCTTTCGTATAGCATCAACTTCATGAAGCGCTCACGGGTTATGTTGCACCAACTTCATGTCGCAACCCCGCCTCGCCTCTGAAGGAGCGGTCTCGAGATTTCTGACACAAACAGAGAGTACTCTTTTCCCTTGCTTAAGATTTTTTCCCATTGGGTTTTTCTTAAGTAAGGTTTTGATGAGGCTTTACGGGTTTGTGTCCTTAATCATGAGTCCGCTCAACTTTTGTCTTCCAAGAGTGTTCAACGGAGACTCCTTGACCGAAAAACTACTCCACGCCGCAACAATTTTCCTCCGCAAAGTAGGGGGCCATTGATGATACGGAACCTGACACGGTCCCATTATCCCCGGTCAACTCGCTGGAGGGAATAAGTCAAACTACCTCCCCGCACAAGAACGCGCGACGTCGCCAACTCCTTGGCCATCCCGCCAGCGTCTTCAGCATAAGGGGGCCGCCTCGCAGCACTGCGGGCCATTTATAGGAGAAACTCAGTACAAGTTAATGGAAAGTTCATAAGCTTAGATAGAACGCGGCGCCAACTGCCATCTGTCGGGCACCGGCTCGCTAACACGTGTAGGCTTTACAGCTTTATCCCTTCCCTATAAATACCCCCACTTTGACATTAATAAAGATGATGGTTCTTTTACATTTATTGCTCTAAGCATTATTACATTTATAACTATCATTTATTTCCTGTCTACATTAATTGTGACCACCACCGGAAAGCACCTTCAATCGGCGGCGACGCCCTCACTGATCGGAGAACACCACGTAAAAGCTAGATATCCTCCTCCAAATTACCATCTAAACCACCTGGCGGAAACAAACCCGTCACTGCCCAACAACTTGTTATGAGAACAAGAGATGAATCAAGTATATGATTCAAATAACAGCAACTTGATCAGTAGAGTTGATCAGCAGCCTTGTAACCTTCAAGTGTATGATATTGATGTAACTTGAATGCTTGAATTATTGTTACACTTGAAGTAGATCTGGATCTTGCAATATAGCTTCAGCAGAGTGTTGTTCTTGATTTTCTTTAAGCTCAGCAGGGTGAACATTCTGTAAATATCTAGATTTTTCTTTTATAACTCTTCACATAAATTTTCTCTTTCTATCACTTCCCCCTTTCTCACACATCAATTTTTCACACCTGCTCTCCCCCTTTTTTTTTCTTCTTTTTACATGATTAGTATCTATTTATAGGTCTTCAGAGAATTATAGCCGTTGCTTTTGTCGTATTCAATTGTCAATCAAGTGTACAGTACTGTCGGCTGTCAGCTTTACTTTTTGTCAGCTTTCAGACTGTTCTATTGACTTCTGAGACACTCCAACGTTCTTTTAATTTCATCCACTCATTTTGAAAAGTGGTCTAACGTCTCTTTTGACAGATACTGATTAAATAATTTTTGTACTATCAGTAGAGTTGAATATCACAAAGTCTACTGATGTAACTTTTCCTTCTCCTTTAATTTATATGAAAATTCATATAAATAATTTTATATCCAACTTTTGATTGTGAAGTTAGATAACACCGTTTCAGCTTATAACTAAGTTCCAGTCCATCAAGTTCCTTTGGAACTTAGACCTTCAATCTTGAGGCATACGTGATTAATTTAGGTCACCATAGATTTGCCTGAATTAAATCACATATCCTTAAACTTTAATTACTAAGTTTGTTCCCTCATCCTTCATTAGCTAAGTTTGAACCCTTAGCTCTTCATTAACTAAGTTTGAACCCTTAGCCCTTCAATTAGGTTGCTGACCCCTAAGTGGTCCGCCGACCCGCATACGGTCATCGACCCTACCGCCCATCGACTAAGTCCGGTCGACCAAACTAGCCTATCGACCTATGAAGTCCGCTCGACTCTACTCACTCGACTCTGTCTGATGCTTGTTTGATCAAACCTATACAAGGATCAAACTCTAGTAAGTCCTATACATAATATGTAGATCTCTTTTTGTCTTTGCATCTATAACAGCTAGTGTGACACTCATCACCAAAACCAAATTAAGAGGGTTGGGGGGATGTTTAACAATTTCCCCCTTTGACTTCTTCTTCTTAAAGATTTGTCCAACAAAGGTGTAAGTACGTACGACTTGCCTCTTTCTCTTTTGATTTCCCTTTATATAACCCTTTCGATTAGCCAACACCCTGAGCCTGAACGTTACAACCCGCTTTGCCAACTACTTGACCTAGTCTTCGATTCTGAAAAGTCATATCGTGGCGATTATGAAGTTATTTTAAATATTTTATCTATACCTATCAAGTAATTTATGTAAAATTTCATATAATTAATATTTGATAACTAAATTATTAAGTTACACACACTTTTTATCTTCTTAATTATCTTAAATGAATAGAAGTAATATAATTATAATATTGATAGTATACGTTACAGAGTTAAAAATTTAATCTAAACAAATCATATTATCTTAGTTATAATTTTTATAAATTATCGCTTATTTTGCTCGAGGACGATCAAAACTTAAGTGGGGAGTAGTTGATATATAATAAAATTATGATAAAAATTGTAACATATTATCACCTATTATTATATAAATCTTTTAAAATATATATGATTATAACCTAATATATAAAAAGTTACAAATAATTGTTTTCGGTAATAATCTAAGTAAAACGTAGTTTTTGTTATCAGAATCAACAGGATGTCAAAAAGCAGTCAGAAGCTGGATAAATAGGAAATCCGGTTCGAACCGGCCCTTTTCCGGTTCGAACCGGCATTTTATCACATGGGATAATGTTTGGCGGTTATACCGGTTGGAACCGGCCTAATCCCGGTTCGAACCGGCCAACTTATACCCTATAAATACCCACCTCATTTGCAAGATTTTGGGGTGTACAATATATATATATATATATATATATATATATATATATATATATATATATATATATATATATATATATATATCGTTAACGGTGATTTTTACGGTTTATATGACCTTATTTCGTAGCAATTTCCTTTGTGTTTTATTACTTTTTATAGAAAAGTAAATGTTTAAGTGAAATATTGAAAGAATGCGTATGGAAATCATTAAAGTGCAAAATCGAGCTAATTACGTGGTTTTATTGGTATTTTCTATCTATATGTATGATTTTACATTTTGCATGTTTTTGTCGTGTTGTAGGTACGTTTGCATGTTACGGAGGAAGCTAAAACGATGTTCACTTGAAGTTTAAATAGAAGGAGAAAGATGCAAGTTGAATTTGGAATGAAGATGTGGAAGAACTGAACGAACGTTCACCCCCGTCCATTCAGAACTGGCGTCCAGAAGATTGAACTGGCGTCCAGGAGGAGCATTCGATTCAGGAAGCTAAGATTTTTGTTGAACGAGCGTTCAAAATTGCATAGGACGGGCGTCTTGTCAAGCTCGGCCCGACTCGAAGAAATCATTTAACTTGGACGAGCGTTCAAATGTTCAAACGAGCGTCTAGAAGATCATAAAGGATAAATTTGGAATTATCTTTGTTTTAATTTATTATTAGGGTTTAGGTTTTCCAAATATTATACCCTAAGTTGTCTATACCACTATAAAAAAAAAGAGGGCATCGAAGAACAGAAGAACAATTCATCCTGGAGAAAAGCTGCAGCGCAAAAACCGAGAAGAGGCACACTCGGTTGACCGAGTGCCCCTGCTCGGTCGACCGAGCCATGTTTTTATTTTTTTTATTTATTTTCGTCGTTCTGGAGATGAGTAGAAGCTGAGCAGTTCAGAACAAGCTCTTTGAACCCAATTCTGGCAGCGTTTTGATTTCAACTCTTTGGATGCTTTGTGAGTTTTTAATAGAAGTTTGTATCTTTATTATGTTTAATTTGTTATTATGCAATTTAAATCGAGAGGTGTTTTGCTATTTGATGTTTAACGTTTGATGAGAATCGTTGTTAGACCTTAGATCACCATAGTAAATATTAGATTTTTAACCTAAAAATAACGAGAGTTGTTAGGTTGAATTTCTAGGTTGCTAGATTGAGAAATCTTACACCTTTGTTATGAAAGCGTTAATCTTTAAGATCGAGAGATGAGAGATTAATAGACGAATTATCTAAGAGATTAAAAATTCATACCTTTGAGAGGTGAACCACAATTTTTATTGAATCCTCACTAAACAATCTAGAGAGGAAGTTGAGGGTTGCGAGATAGGTGGATCATTGCTTGTTCTTCGTTAAATTAATTGAAAGAATCATTGTGCCTTGTTCTTCGTTGCTATCTTAGAAGTTTATTCTCTTTTTGGGTTATAGATAGAATTATTTTAGTTAGTTAGGTCCGTAACTATCCTTCCTGGCTTTGGATTCTAGATCCTCTGTCCAGTTTATTATTTTCGTTTTTAGTTCTGTTTTGTTTTATTTTTCGTGACAACCTTTAGAAAAATTAAGAACTAGATTCAACCTCGATTCCCTGTGATTCGACTCCGGTATTAATCGCTATACTACGATCCCTGCACTTGGGGTATACCGGATTTATTTTTATTACTTGTTTATTTTTCATTGCATAAAATCCGAGACAAGTGTTTGGCTCCGTTGCCGGGGAATCGGTACGGTTGTCTAGTTTTATTAATTTTTCTGTTTTTCAGTTATTAATTTTCGTAGGTAGGTTTCTGTTTTTGTTTCCGTATCTTTTTCTGTTTCTTTATCTTTTCAAAAAAAAAATGTCATCAACT